>VCRD01000343.1:0-69311 GCA_006783055.1 Trinorchestia longiramus | reverse complement strand
GTATATATTCATGAAAAATATTAATTTAAAGCAAAATAATTCGTCGTAATTCGTTAATACATTAATCTTTATAATAACTAGATCCACACGTGAAAAATCACGGTTTATACTAACTTTTTCATTTTAATTTGCCAGTGGACGCGGGCATTGCGAAAGAGTTTCCCCATTGATGGATGTACCTTTAGTATCCACAATACAATGCTTCACCAGCTTGGTCGACTGGTGAGCGAATCTGCTTGCGAGCGGGAAGACCCGGGTTCGAATCCCGCTGCCGACATGGTTGACGCGGCTAGAAATACGGCATGGGACTTGGGTAAACAACCGAATAATTATCGAAGTAATTATCCAACCCAAGAATGGGCCAGAAGGTTAGTTCCTATAGCCTCATTCTATTCTACAATACATGTATACCCTACGAAATTTCCTCTTATCTAAATCCGTAAGAGCGTCTAATATACATGGTGGCCCATAAGTAAGGTGCCTTTTCAAAACTATTTTCGACTCAATTTCCAAAATCTTTGGCCTTTTACTAAATGGTAGCCAGGTTACTGGTCAAACTAATTTAAAACATTTCTTTTTGCATTATCAATTAGAAAAATCAAAACATCATGATGAATTTCAACAGAAAAAGGTCCAAAGAAAATTTCTATTCGTAAAAATAAACCGATTGTGTATTTTGGATACCATAATGTAAGTAAAAAGGAATTGAATTGCCACAGAAAAATAATGCAATAGAATGATTTCATGTATTTCTTAAGCTTTATCCTTGTTGCTATCAGAGCTATCGATTAGAAGAGCGTGGTGATACGTCTTGAATGGTTCGGGTGAATATAATGACATGTCTAATTTATTTATTAGTGATTGATTTAATGCATGTAAAAAAGGTAAAAGTTTATCTGCCTACTTTCAATTGCATGATGATTGATTGTTGATGAGTTCTTTTCTATCTCATAATTCACCTAATCTTGGTTCAATGCATGGTTTTTCTACATGCTGTCCTACCATCATATCTCAATTAATACTTGTAATTAACACAATTAATTAAATGCAACATAAATACGTAATCGTACTAGAGGGACTCTAATCCTCTGAATACATGATATATTAAAAGGTGTTCTCAGTACTTCTTTTCAATGGCAAGATGAGGGTAATGATACACTCAAAAAAATTTAATACATGTTATTCTAACTTCACGAGATGGGAAATGTGAGTCATCTACCACACTTTGGCATATAACCCACAACATGATATCCTATTAAACAGCGCATCATTGATGGATTCACATGGACAATAATAATAGTAACTTGCCATTACACAGGAGATTCGTTGCTGATGATAGGCTTCGATGTTAACACTCACAATTACGTACAATTACAATCGATTAGCAATAACGCTGATTATTCCCCTTGCCTTTCCTTGCTACTTCGCAATCAATTCTTCCCTCATCATAGACGGTTAAGTGCACGTAAAAAATCCGCTGCTATTCGTCGGTGCGATGCTAACTTAATTCCTCCTTAATCACTTTTACACCTATTCCATTCATACCTCTAAACTTATACCTATCCCCCTCAATGTCAATCTGACAGCACAAGCCTACATTGCTGTTGAGATATAATTCCCCAGTTTACGTCCCTTCATCTATCCTTACTACCGCTTTTACATGAGCCTTGCTTCTCCCAAGGCTCTTTTTGCAATCTCCCTATTTATCCAATGGTCTAAAATAGGTTTCTAACGTTTGTGATACACCCCGCCCACTCTTCAATTACCTTGAGCATCTCTCGACTGCGTGATTCTTGAGTCACACGATGCTTAGCCATAAATTTCTTCTCGCTCACGTATCTTTTAGCTACAAACATAACAGCCCAACCTTTTCAAGTGTGGGGCCTTTGTCTGTGCTGCGGGTTCTACGTAGCAGTCTCTATAGTTTCACACCTATAACGTAACTCAACACTTCGAACCTTCTCAACTGCAGGCGCTCGTTTGTTTCCCTTCCCTCGAATTTGCCTTTCGGTTAACCTCTCAACACTTGATACCTTCAGCTAGAGAGAATCACGACTGAGAACATTCCTCATACATATACTTCATACATTGTCTGGAATATACAAACCTATGAATTTATCATAACTACCATGACAAGAGTGTGACACACGGACAGACGGACGGACAGACGCGGCTCTTATTATAGTATAGATTTCAAACTAGTTAAATCTAAACCGTGGAATTTCCACGGGGACGATCCAGTATTGAATAATACATTGAAAAAATTATATTGAGATTATAATATGGAAAGAGTGTGGCAAGGTACATATATTGACACAAAACTTATAGTGCGGTGCGTTCGAGCAAGCATATTCGGCAATGCGTTTAAAGAAGCAAGTTGTGCACTTCATTTGACTATGCATATAAAACGTGAACAATTCTAGTGTGCCCTCAGATGCTCTCCAAAAATAATAAAGGAAAATTAGCAATTCTGTTATTTTATTTTTAGTGATACTTTTCAACATGGGTCATTATAAAACAATTTTACGTGCAAAATAATATTAGCGCTTGTACTATTCTTTTCAGTATTGAAAAGCATTTTAACAACCTTTACTATGGCCTACATATTTTTGTTCTAGTTGCCAAAGGTCAAAAGGCAACTAAATCGTAATTTTTAAAGCTATTTTTTTCCGGCTGTCGTTTAATGCCCTCTTTGTGTTTCTGTATACATATAATTAAGGCAACGCTTAAGCTTGGTTTTACAATATCTCAAACTGAAATCTTGCAAAATTTTGCTTTCACTGCTCTGTATAAACGAAGAATATATTTTGTTTCTCCTCTTGATTCAGCTTTGATCATCGAATATCAAACATATATAGTTTTGGGGCTTCCAATGAACGACTTCAATAAATCTAGCTGGTGGCGCTACCGAGTGTTGATGAACTTAACGATTATAATCAATAGGTAAAATAATTCATGAACATAAAGGCCGACTCAAGTGAGTAAGTAGGACTTCGTTGCCCACTTGAATAACTCATACAAGCAAGTCGACAAGCTTTCGGTAGACGAGTAAAAAGGTATATAAAAGCCGATGAAGCTGCCCAAGCTCTTGAAGCACGTTTTGAGAACATGGGGTAATTTATCAGCCGTGTTCGACTTCTCTTGAAAGAAATCCTTCACGATGTAATAGGCTTCTTTGAGCGATGGAAGGCGCGCCTCTGCCATGTGCAGTACAACCACCAGGACAATACTCAGAGCAAAGAAGTTGCTTACACGGAGCGCCATTTTTCCTGAAAAAGAGGAAGCAGTTTACTCAAGGAAACGACCATTTGTATCATTTCCTTCCACTTATAAAAATGACTTAGTGATTAATATTAGGTTAGAAAATAAAGTGGATGTCCGATTGAAAAAAGGTGTGAACATTGTCAATTATTTTTTTGTGTCGATTGACGAGTCAGTTATTAACTTAAACTTCAAATATTAGGTAATCAAATGGAAGATAATGTGCCCGAAACAGTTAAATCCTTGAAAAATATCTTCGATTCCTAGTACTTGTACATTATAAAGCTCACACTTCGAAAAAATGATTGTGTGAACTACTTCATCAACTAATATCTCATTTAAGCACTTTAGTCATTCACAGAATCTCATGCAAATAAATACTAAGTACAAGCCAAATAAAATCGGTACAATGCATCGTGATAATAAAATGCAGTGGACATTCGCGTACCCAAGAGTTTCGGCGTTAAGCAACATTCAGTTCTGAAGAGAGAAAATGTTTTACCAGTAAAGAATTAGAAAATAAACTGAAATATTTCAGCATTTTTATTTCGGTAACAGGATTTTTCGCCTTTCATTAATTGTTATCAACACTACCACTACAATAATTTATTTTTAATGGGAGAAAAATATATTTGGCCAAATCCACCTCGATATCTAGCGCGATTTTTCAAGATTTTTTATTTGAATCAAAATATTGCTTTCAGCTTTATGAATTACTGTTCTTTTCTATTTCTGAAGCATTTGTTGTCTACTTGCCAGTGCCCCTTAGCATCTGAAAAATATTATGTGATTAAAATTAATGAAATACAGGATGATAAACTGATAACAGCGAAAAATTTGGAAATAATGGCATTCGCTTCCATATCATTCTAGCTATTTTCTCTGAATGAAAAATTCAATTGAGGAACGGAAGCAGCAACATCAAGGTAAGCCCGTTGTGAAGGTCTTGTGTGCGAGTCACACTGTGACGACCGTAACTGTCTCTGTGTTTTTAGAGTCGAGAAATCTAAGTAGACGGCAGAAAATCAGTGAAGTCATAGCGTAAATGAATCTGTTGAACGATGCATTGAAGAGTTTGTTCAGCTCAAAAGATGGGACAAGATTTACTTGCAATAATGAGACTTCGAAAAATACTACAAAAATCTGACTTCGATTCATGTATATTTCCCACCGTCACCAAAAAGTTCAAATTACACACAACAGGAGTTCGAAGTTTTGAAATTGATATAAATAAGAAGGTTACGTTGATGCTTGGAAACACAGAATGATGAACGTAATCAATAAACGTAGAAGCTTTTGCGTAACGCTAAGATTTAGTTTAAAAATATTCGATATTAGGCTTTCAAACATTAGAAATGTTGGTCCAATGAGATATATGTACGTTTAATTTCCGATCCATGGTACGCCAACACATTCAGTACGAATTCTTTAACCCTATTACGTCACATTTATTATAGCAATTCTGGAACATTGACCCACCTATTATTGCTTTCAACCGATTAACGGACTCATAAAAAAACGTACAATGTAAATGTATACGTGCACTCAGTCTCTTATACCCCAGAAAGGTTTTTTGACAGCGACGATAACGCGCGAACCAGAAATAACGGTCACAAACTAATGCGAACCTTAACGACATTCCAAGCTCTAAACTTCTATCCACTTAAAATTACCAGAACCTGGAATCAACTATCCGAAAAATTGTTTTTGCTGGCACTGGGAACACATTTAAAAATCGTCTAGATAAATTTTGGGAAAGGAACCCTCCAATTCTGTGTGTTTGTATTATGTTGGCGTGACTAAAATGCTGGTAATTGATTAAGGTGTACGCACGTGATTGAAATATATATGTATAATTGATGTATATGTGCGTGATTGATGCCTTCACGCTAGACGGCATGGGATTTGGGTAGCAGCCCAAGAATGAACCAAACTTCTCGTTCCGGTTGCTATATTCTATTCTATTCTATACGCTGAGATAAATTTCGCCTGGTTTTTATAGATTAATTTCATTTAAATTCCCACACGATTTGTTTTTTGTTCATTTTTTTTGTGGTTTATGGATATTATAATATAGTTAACTTATTTTTTGTGAGAAGAAAGTAAACTGCAATTTTTATTATGAAAGTATGGAATCTATTGAAGCGTATGAATCTGTTAATTTGTTTGTCAAATTACCAGATCAGTTGTATTTTTTTCGATTTCACAAAAAGATCGCTGATAACTTACCGAATCCTAATTCGAAAACCTTTGTAAATGATTATCATATCAACATTGAAAACCTTCAAGAGGTAAAATATTTTTTAGTCATTCACACATGTAACGTCTTTTGTCACAAAATGTAAATTTTTTCTATTTAAAAAAATTTAATTCTTAAACACTGCTGAAACAAAATATAACTTATGGAAACTGATACTTATGCAATTGAATGTGCAATAATAAAACAGTTGTAACCATAATGATGCAAGTTGTTCTCGCTTAGTTCAGTTTTAACAAAAAAGTTATATGGATGGTAATAACACAGAAAACCAAATTAGTGTATTTTTTCTAGCAAAACCGTAGAGAATTTTCCCACGTATAGATGACAAATAAGAAGCTGTTTGATGCATGTAATTCGGCCATGTTGCTTGAGAATATAGTAGCAAGCGTCGTACTATCCTTCGAGAACACGACTTGGACCGTGTGAATACTTATTCACACTTATTAAACGCATTTAAGAATTTTCGTGAAAGTTGAGTTAAGTAAATAAATTAGGTTTTACAACTGTCGGAAAACTCACCTCAAGGCAATAAAAAATAAGTCAGTTTTCATTAGTTAGTAATAAGTTTAGGTTTTTATCAGCTATCAATTAAAACTTTTATCAGGGGACAATTCAGGTTATCAGTTATCAGTAAATAAGAATCTTTTAATCAGCAAATCAAATTACATTTCCATCAGTTAATCAATTAGGGTTTCTTTCAGTTAATCAATGAAGGTTTCTATCAGTTAATCAATTCAAGTTTCTCACCGATGATGAATTTTATCCATGTGACTGGAGCTGCTCTTGACCGTTCCTCTTATAAATCACTTGATACGATGTTCCTCTGAAAGCCGTCCTTGTATTTTGTTGTTTCAAATTTCGTTACAATAGAACAATTCGTAAGAAACTATCAGTCTATGAGTGTCGATT
Organism: Trinorchestia longiramus; assembly: GCA_006783055.1. Taxonomy (NCBI): domain Eukaryota; kingdom Metazoa; phylum Arthropoda; class Malacostraca; order Amphipoda; family Talitridae; genus Trinorchestia; species Trinorchestia longiramus. The sequence continues at coordinate 62,881 of VCRD01000343.1, read as the reverse complement.
AGATGCTTCGTGACTTTGCGAAGTGAACGAAATTATGAACTCACTCATTTTACTTCACATTTGACTATAGCTTCGTTCTTGTGAACTTGCTGGTTAGCAGCAAATTTTCTGTAAGTTCGCTGCTCTAGCAGTCCGCGTGCAAATACAAGGGTTTCCCCCTCTGAAGTAAAATGTTTATTTCCTTCTACCCTCGCAACTGCAGTTGAAAAAGTAAACCGCCAGTTACTTAATTCACTCACCTGCATATTTATTTTTACTGATCGAGAAAACGAATAACAAGTTGATGGCAAAAAGGTAAAATGATAATTTGTATGAAATGCCCAACTTTTGTTTCTATAGAATAAATTTTATTATTCCAGTTTTAGATAACTTCTTTCTTCTCTATAGTTGCAAAGTACCTAGCAGCATTCTCCAGAAAAAGTGAAAGCTTAATAATGGATCTGTGTACTTGTGTTGTACATGCCTATCTGAACTTCACAGGTCTACCTGTAATTGCATGTCTACCGTAACAGCACATGTCTGTCTGTGCAGTACACATCTACCAGCGCAATATTGATCAACTTGGGTTGTACACATCACCTGTGCAATGCAGATGTACGTGTGCAATACACGTCAACTCGTGCTAATGTACGCCTAAAGAGTGAGTGTATGTAACCTTTATCTGTATTATATAGGTCTACGTATGCTCGGCGATCTGCAAGTAATCATTGCATACAGGTCTGTATGTGCAGTACGTCTACCAGTGCGGTACATGTCTAACAGTACAGCACATATCTATACATGTAATCTACGTCTAGCGAATTCAGTGTGAGGTAGTTGAGCTTTAACTTGTTCAGCTCCACTAGCGGGTTTCCCAGTTGCTATCTGAAGTAGTAGAGACGATATCGTCCTGCTCGTTGTTTGAATTTTTTTCATTTCTTTCCTTTCAAAGTGCTTATTTACTTACCTAAAGAACAAAGTTCGTGTTTTGTACCTTCAAGTGTCAACATTTATTTTAAATTCACTTTTTTTAAACAACAATCAAATGTAAAGTCTACATGAGGAGTAACGGGGAGGATATTGGCAGTTTCATTTCGTTAATTACCACATGCTAAGGAATGCATAGACAGCTCGTGGCATCGGTATAGCCGAGGTGGGCGCTAATGACTGAAGAAAAACATCTGAACTAGTAGTAATATTAGTCAGAAATCACGAATTTGCTTTTCAAAAATAATGCTTACCATTTTTATTCTGTACTCTTTTATTATTTTGTAACTATTATTAGTATTAGTTTTACCACAGTACCGTACTTTGTTCCACTGCCCTAATCCATAAATTTAATCCACTATACCACAAATCTATAATTTAAGTCTTAAGTGGATGAAGAGTGAAAAACTTTTTCTAATAACCCTTAAATCCAGGGTTAGCATTGAACAACCCACTAAAATAAAATTTAAAAAACTTGAAAACAAACAGAACCCCTCTGAATGCTTTCATTTTCTATTTTAAAATGTTAATTTTGATTATTCGAGCAATAATACGCTGAGTAAAAATTGCACAACACAACGTTTCATCCATTTATTTCTTCAACGATACAGCTACTAAAATGCAGCCCACTATAGAAGGCATCAAATCTATAACTTTCATTCAGAATTTATCCAACAAACTAAATAAACATAAATAGTTTGAACCATGCCCAATTATAAGTATAAAACTAACCAGCGGCTGATATCTTTTATAGGGGAGGTTACAAAATTAGGAATCTTTTCGTGACCTTTGAGGCCTGTAGTTTTTACACGCTTTTGAGCTTTGTGTGTCACTTTTTTATGCGCATGGCTCCACATAATACTAAATTTTGAAAAAATTTGTTCAGCTGAACTGGAACTTGTATAACATGCGTGAAGCTTAGCCATCAATGTGCAAAAACCTGTAGCCAACTGTATCTTTGGCTGTTTTCCTCGTTTTAGTTTAATTTGCTTTCACATTTTTTCTGGTGCTGTGAAGGATATACAATTGAAATTAATGACTGAACGTGCAATGAGGAAAGACTGATGGTTCTTCCACCCTGAAATGCATGGGACATGTGGGGTTTGACAAGTTGAAGTCACTCTTCATCTGCATTTCCCTCTTCCGCATTCAAATATTCCCCTCATATAGTTACCATTTAGTGTTTTAGCTTAATAGAAATAAAAATGCTTAACATTTCTCAAACATTCATGAACAACTAAAACAAGTACACCCATTACAATAAAATAAGTATGTACTTGTCTGTGATTAAATTATAGGTAATTCCCAATCATTTTTGACACAGGCTGTACGTAAAGCACACCTTAAAGTGCATTGGTACCTTAGCTTCAGACGTCAGAATATATAATACATGCATAGATTATATCAAAACTCGATCAGATTGAAAACCATACACATAAAAAATGAAACTTTTTTAACAGAAAGAACACTTGGGGTGGATTTTTAGGAAACAAATAAAAACGCCAAGAGGATTGAGTTATTTTAAAACACCTGGAGTTTTTTCCACCGTGTCAAAAACATGTCACTTCAAAACTAACAAGCAGCGTAATGAAAGAAACCTTCTATTGTGCTGCCAAATTCCTCTACAATATTAACATGAATTTACACAAAAAAATTAGAAAATACAGTATTGAAATTCATCAATATCCGACACTGAAGCAGCAGAAGCACTTATGGCTGTCTGTCACACGTACAAATGTCTGAATTTGATACCAAATATAGTCATACTAGGATTTTGTCTTTTATATCAAATCAATGTAATAGGCGGTCACCCAAAAAGCCTTACGGTATGAGTCATGATCATACCCCGTAAGGTACTAAGAATTCCCTTATTTATTTGTGGATAATGAGCATGAGCGACATTTGTCTACAAATCAAAAAATGTTAGCATGACCAATATTTACATGATTACTTTATGTTTAACATTCACTTATAAGTGGTAGGAATGGCTATGAGTTGGATCAAGCCCATTCAAATTGAAAAATATGGGCAAGTGCAGTGATTTAACACCCACTACCTCACTACACATTAACAATATGCGTGCAAATGACAATATCTGCTCTTGTTTGTTTTATTTACCTCACCAATTTTTATTTTTCTAAATCCAAGTACACAATACAATTTTTAAAGAACATTTCAAAATTCAGGGACAAATAATTTTTTCAAGCACATTTCTAGATTTTCAAGGCCGTATGGCATCCCTTACGTTGCATTTAAATTCTGTTCATTTGGGTCCGTATTGCCAGATCCCTCTATTTATGATACGATAATCATACTTACCTCCAAGGAATTTATGTATGTCACTGTAATGGGAGTTAATTCTTGAATTCCAAAACAAATTAAATAGACAGTTTCGGAAACCGCTCAAGTTTCGCGGAGCTCTCACGTGCTGAACCTGCGTCAGCGATTCACCGAACGCGTCTTTATTCTGAATCTGAAGCCGTTACCCGGACCACAGCCCACAACTGCGCTGCTGCAGCTGTGCATTGACAAGGTGCAGTTAGAACTTAGAACAAACACGTTTGAACGTAAGCATTACGCGTTTGAAACGACTCGGACATTCCATTGTTCCAAACAGCTATTACTATTTAAATGAACTTTGAAAATTGCAATAGTTACAACTTCTGATGAAGATGAGAGAAAATTAACAAAATTAAAATCCACTAACAAAAATTAACACTTTTCTTACTAACGTAATAATTCTCGTAACCCAGCGTCTGTAGCCTATTACTCGTACATGTACAGCAGTCGTACGCTTCTTGCAGGTTGCCACTGCTGAATTTTTCCACCCAGATCTAGGGTTTTCAGTATGATGAAGAGTTTATGGGTTTTACTTTGGAAATTTGTTGTAAATTTGATTTTTTTAAATAGTTTTCGTTGTAAATTAAAACTTTACATATTCTAACTCTCATACATTCGAATAAAAAATTACTTATGAACAAATTATGCATGTGGTATGTATACCTATCTATCGGCTGAGTTCATCACTTGTTCAGTGACTTTTACTCTCTTTTTTGTTAATTCGATTGTTCCTTGTCACAACGAGCGTGTGTTGTTTATGCATTTGCTCCTGGGCGGTAAAGTTCAAGACAGCTATTATACAGGGTGCGACAACATAACTTCTTTTTTTAAACGTTTGAAGCACACAAATGGACGTAATGTTGCGGTGATAGGTGTACCGTATTTCAAGTGCATATGCAGATTACATTTCTCAGCGTAAATTGTTTGTGCAGCAACATTTGTGCTAGTTACTCTCTACCTGAACTTGAGAACCCTACACGATGTAATGACAGAAAATAGTACATAAGAAAATGAAGTGGTATACCCAACATTTTAAGCAATCGTAGCTGAAGGATGCTGAACTCACCAGCTTGGTCGACTGGTGACCGAATCTGCTTGCGAGCGGGAAGACCCGGGTTCGAATCCCGCTGCCAACATGGTTGACGCGGCTAGAAATACGGCATGGGACTTGGGTAAACAACCGAATAATTATCGAAGTAATTATCCGACCCAAGAATGGGCCAGAAGGTTCGTTCCTATAGCCTCATTCTATTCTATTCTATTCTAACTCATGGATTGGTCACGGCCGGATAATAAAAATTCTGACTCCTGCTACTATGTTACATGCAACGTTGTGTTGAAATATGCTTTCAAGTTGATACTTATTACTCATGAAAACACAATAGAACACAATAATTTTTTGTCTCTGCCAAATCTGCTATTAAAATACTGTTATATTTTTGGAAAAAGTTGCAAAAACAGGTTTATTGAAATGGGTTATTTTACTGAACACGCGCCTTTCCTTCACGTAGATTACTACAGAAAACACGAGCTTATAAGCATTTGATGAATAAATGAATTTAACAAAGATTTATCCAAAATTGATAATTAGAAATCATGCTGTTTGGTGGATACGTATTAAATTCTGTGTACAAAACAAACAAACAATCTTTATTTCCAATCGAGTACACAGTACATAGACATTAGTACATTGGTTTTTCAAATTCTTAAGGTTAACATTCTAAGAGTAAGGGTGATGGTGTGCTCCATGCGACGATCCCGGGAGGTTGATGGACATCTTCATGGGCTTAGCGGGTTGAGTGCACGGTGCGGCGTACGAGAAATAACTCGTGTCCATGGCCGGGTTCGAACCCGCGGTCTTTCTACATGAAGCAGAGACCCGATACAGAACACGGGCCGCAGACCACTCGACCACGGTGGCTGCTTGAATAATAATGCAAATTTTATCATTAAACTGTTAATTAAACGTATTTTCTACCAACCGCATTTTTTAGACCCAATCTAGGTTTATTTCAGCACATTATCTAGGTTTTATAGTTTTCGCTGTGTGGTAACCCTGGCACAGACTCGTATGTAGTTCGATCGAACTTCGTTGAAGCGTCACTGAGAGCGGCGTGTCCTTGAATTTTTAAAGTAACTTCTTGCATATTTATTCTCATGTTCATGAAAATCTACTTACAATGATGCAAGACCAACTGCACTCATTATCCGAATTACAATAACCCTACAACGAGCTTAAAATGAAGGTCATACTGTTTTTCAAACTTCGTAGCATCAGAATTTGGGGGTTTTCAAATTAGGACTTTTCTCAATATGATGAGTGGGTCTCAACCCTTTTGTAAGCTATTGATTGATTTGAAGTTTATTTTGCCATATTTTGGTATTTCGGATTTTATTAAAGGTCTAAATTAATCATTTCGTAGGATAGAATAGATTTTAGAATATTTAGCGTGGATAATTTGCCCGTCACGGTTATGGAAAGTTACGTCAAGTTAGGGTATTTCACTGTCTTGCATTCGAGATCGTAGGTTGCAGAAACGAGCTACAGGCTCGCTTAAACGACGTGGGACTGAAGCCGTCTGTTAAACAGACGCATTGTTTACGAGTTATTTGTGTTGGACTGTTTGAAATGCTAAGAATATTTCACTTGTATGATTCTAAGCTGTTTATGTATCTGTTTTCTCATTTACCTAATGAATATAAGCAAGGAATTAATTCTAGACGCTTAGCTGACATGAACTGCTGGTAAAAACTAAGAAAAATTAATTGAGCATTTTCAATTAAAACCAGTCTGTAGGGTTTGGTTCTTTGTTTTGCTGATTCACTTTTTCACGCTTTAAAAGCTGACATTGCTTTATGCCAAGTGTATTTGTTAACATTTTCATCGAGAATTTCATTCGTGGGGATCAGAAGCGAGTAACAATTGAAGTGAGGTGTAAATATAATACTACTGTTAACAATGTAATTTTAGTTATTAATTAGTTTTCGTTCATTATTAATCGAATTCACATTCACGCAAGCTGACAGAAATTGAAAATGGTGATGCACCGCAATATAGTGTTTTGGATCAGTTTTATTACTATTAGTGCAATGTGTACCCGCAAAATTCAGGATCTATGAAGTAAAATGCATTTTTCATTTTTACCCGTGGTATTATCAAAATCTGAATATTTTTCATGAATGTATACAAAACTTCAATTTTCTATTTTATCTACCAATAACAAGGCCGAATGGGAGAAAAAGCTAATAACGGAAAAAATGGCGTGTTTTATAGTGATCCGGTGCCTTTGGTACCGACAATACAATGCATTGTATTGTCTAGTGCAATGTGTACCCGTTAACTTTGCCACGCGAGCAGCATTGCTTCGTCTTGCCATTTCGCGTTGTTCGTCCGATAGTCTTCGGCGTCTTTCTTGCTGTCGAAGTCTTGCTGCTTCTCTCCTACGGTTGGACACGTTTCTATCCATGTTGGCCGTTTTTGCCGGAATTTTATTCTGGAATATCCTCTATTATCGCTTTGACGCTTTTCAAGAAAATCACAATTCCGAAAACGATAACTCAATTTCCAAAATCTTTGGCTTTATACTAAGTGGTAGCCAGGTGACTGGTCAAACTAATTTAAAACATTTCTTTTCGCATTATCAATTAAAAATATCAGAGCATGATGATGAATTTCAAGAGAAAAAAATCCCAAAGAAAATTTCTATTTGTAAAAATAAACCGATTATGTATTCTGGATACCATAATGCAAGTGAAAAGGAATTGAATTGCCACAGAAAAATAATGCAATAGAATGATTTCTTGTATTTCTTAAGCTTTATCCTTGTGGCTATCAAAGCTATTGATTAGAAGAGTGTGACACAGGGACAGACGGACGCAGCTCTTATTATACTATAGATTATTTTAGAGCGATCAGTACTGAACCCCCTTTCATTAGCTTTGTGCTACATTTAGAAAATCAAATATATTATGAAGAGAATTAGAGGGAAATTTAGTACTCTTTTCATAAATATAATTCATGATTACGGTTTTCCATACTCATTCAAGTTCAGAGTAACATTGCTATTTCTAAGTCAAATAAACAGTTCAAGCAAAAAACGCTTTTTCTAACACCAGTGAATCTATGACAAATCTGCGAACACACGGAGGGTCTCTGAGTTGAAAGGTAATCAGTTACGAACTTTCAGAGACACGAACATTCTATTAGCAAAATAAAATAGCAAGATAGTTTTAGAACACAGAATAAGAGGTAACATATATGTATATGTGTGGCAAATTTAGCCCATCATTGTTCGTCATGGGTAATGACGAGTAATGCAAGTGGTGACAGCGGTGGAAAATGTAAGTACGTTTGTCTACCACAAGAAGTAAGGAAAATAGTTTGTTTTAGTTGGGGCAGTTATTTTTATCCATAGTGTAAAGTATGAAGTGTGCTTATATTATTAGTTGCGATGTCTCCGATACTTCATTTTTTTATGAGAAATTACGATGGTGAATTCTAAACATAATTTATAAGCAGCCTCTCACAACGTGCCTCGCTGGATGCTTAAACGCTCTTTGTAACTGCAAGTACATGTATTAAAATTCTACAAGGGCTTCTTGATTTATGATGTCCTCGAGATGCGTGATTTCGAGGTTACAACAATGATAACATATGTATATAATAAACAATGAACTTCACCTGCACAGAATGTACAGTTTTTTTACCTTTTTGGATTGTTCACATTTTTATGTTTGCTGTCTAACACTTAGAAAAAAATTATTTTCTTACACAGGGGGACACAAAAAACGGGAACTATTTAACAATCCAAGAAAATCAAGAGTGATGGAATAAAAACATTTCATTCATAGTAATTGAAACCTCAAAACATGACATTTAAGAAACAGTGATGAAATTCTCATTATTTAAAAATTACGTCCCGTAGATGACGTCCTCCTGTACGAATGCGTTCTTGAAATCTGTTCTTGAGATTCCTCATTGACCGCTGCAACAACTCAGCTGGGATACTGTGCATTTCATCCTGAATTCTCTGTTTTAACTCATCCAGAGTTCTTGGTTGAGTCGTGTACACTTTACTCTTTGGATAGTTTCACGAAAACAATCACAAGCGGACAAATCTGGCGATCTAAGGGGCCAAGGAACGTTACCGAATCTTGAGATCACACGGTTACCGAACAATTCTCACACAGATTCCAATGATTACCGTGCAGTGTGTGATGTCGCTCCATCCTGTTGAAACCAGGTTTCTTGAACGTGTGGAAAATTCTTCAATTCAGGTGTAACAAAGAATTGTAACATCTCCACATAACGATTCGCAATGACAGTGACTGTGATCCCCTGTTCATTTTCTTCTACAGGATGTAATTTTACTGTTTCAGTAGATGCATTTCATTTTATTAGGTAATTGTTGTTAATGGCCGTTTAACTACAGGAATATCAACCGTTTTGCTTGTGGTTTAACAGTATACATATGTATCATCGTGGTTGTATGTGTGTAAACCTACAGTATGAGTTTGCCGTGCCGATTGTGTTTGGTAAAATTTAAGAACCATAAAAATATGATTATTATGTTATTTTGTATTCAAAGTCCACGGAACAGACAATCATTTCGTTGTTAATACACAGCGTCAACTTTTTAGATGATATGATAAATGTAATATAAATTTTCTTTCCCACCAACGCCTGCCATGCCAACATATGCAAGAATTTTAATGATTAAGATGATAAGAAAAATGATATGATAATAAACACAGTAATATTAAGAGTAATAAAAATAATAGTAGATATACCTATATAAATAATAACTTTAACGAAGAGAAAATATTTACGAATTTTTTTATCCATTACTTCTAAAATTTAGGTCGAATTTATTGTATTTTCTGTGTGACACGTAAATATTACGGAAGTTATTACACTAGAAATCCCCGGCGCTAAACAACCTTCTCATTTTCAGCACCACAAGCGCATTATTTCGCGCCGTTTGATACTTGATGAGATTTTGAACTTTTTTATGATATATTTGATGAACAGATACTTTTTTACCGATCATGAGTGATCCACAGCAATTGCATGAGGGAGGCTTGTTTAATAACGAAGAAAGTTGTCACGCTATGGTCCTCCCTTTTTTAAGTTCCAATTTGTTCACATTTTTTCCCACTTTCTGATTGCTTTGACACAATCTTTGTACTCTGGCGATGAAGAAAAAACGTTTGGCAAGAGAAAGTGAAGAGCGTAATGAAGAAATAATGCAAGACAAGAACTTAAGGAACGAGGGATCCCGGCAACTGCAGGTTCACAAGAACTGCTCGCATAATCTTCTAAGTCTTTAAACTGCCAAGACTTGAGATCCTCCCATGGAACTTCGAGGTGAACGCAACAGCTGGCAGTCAAGAAGAGACCATGCAACGTTTCCAGTGATCGAGACGACATTTCTCTTGTCAATAGATTCTTCAGAAAAGGAAGAGACTCAATGATACCTGCGCCTACGAGAACACAGTCTGATATTGAAGATCGTAGGCTTAATGGCCAAATGCTTTGACTGAGGAACGGTAAAAATGGCTGCATGACCGACATGAGGCAACCGAAGTATGGAGCTCTTTCCAGTCCTAAACTATAAGTGAACTGCAGGGGTACTAGAGTGAGCTTCTTGATGAAAACTGATGCCAAGCTTGAGGTGTCCTTGATGCCCATCGGTATCCAGTTCGTCAAATGTGACTCGTCACTGTCGAAATTAAGCAGCTCATAAAAGGTATTGACGCATCCTGTCAATTTGACAGCCATTATAAGTAAGTTTTCGTGACGACCGAAGAAAAACTCGACAATCTTCAAGATGAAGGAACTGCTACAACTTTAAGTAGAGATTTCGGTGGGAAAAATCATGTGTTTTGAAAACTCCTAGTGTAGTGTCTCAGCTCGTGATGTCAACGTGACCCAACTTTGACTACTGTGATTGTGAAACAACCTTTATTGTTTAGGGACAACAATGATTGTTGTGACTTAATCCTGATTGTTATTGTCATATATCCCTGATTGTCATTAGGATGATTAACCAGTTACAAGGCTTGCTCACACCACCCTGATTTGAAGTTAGCTACTCTTTTCTCCTTGACTTGTGCGGCCAAGTCGTTACGGTCAACGTGCACTCCTCAAGAGCAGCAAGTTGGTCGCTGGCAGATTCTGAAAGAAGTTATTAATCATAAATATTGTGGACAAAATATCCCATTCTGTAAGGCATAGGAAATTGCTTCATGTTGACTTTAAAAAAAATCCAGTTAACTATTGTTACAAATGTTAAACTGCAACTGAGTTTTGCAGTGTCGTAAAGCTCATTGCAAACGTTACTACGAGTATTATGAATCAGATATACTTTTGTTTTCCTGTAATGTTCCTTTGTAATCTTCAAACTCAGACGCAAGTATGAAGGAACTTTAAACGACACGACAGATTGGTTGCTTAGTTAATTGTAAAGATTAGAAAATGGTCTCTTCAACAGGACAAAGAGACATCATACTGCATATTTTCTTACGTACTTTAACTAGTATGCACGCATATATTGAAGAAATCGTATGGAATACAATATTATATTGTCTCATGCAATTTCAAATATCATGTTGTTTACAAAAATATTAAACACATGCTGTTAAGCTTTTGTTTTAATCCCACCAGTCAATTGAACGTGGGTCATATTCTGGTTTCGGCTTTGTGTAGGCACTTTACTGTTGTAGACTTGAAGCATCAGCACCCTTGAATACACTGATGGAAACCGTGCCTCAATTGGCGAGATTCAACATTCAAACTGTCATATATTTGCTTGTTAAATATATGTAGTATAGTAACTGCAATCACATGTATTACGTCCGATTTACTGATATTTCAGAAACGAGTGAACGGAGATTCTGTAGTTATACATATTGTATTAGGCCATAGTCCACCAAATCTCAGCAGAAAATATCCGAGCATATTTTATTCCCGTCGCATATGATTATTCTAGTGTTTCAAAAACATCCCTAAAATTTAATTTTTAATATCTTGGTAGAGTTCGTAATTTGTACTGCTAAATAGTCAACCTCTGAATAGAACAGTCCGTATGATTACTAATATCATTCATTATATAAAGTAAGTGAAATTGAGCCACCAATTACAAAATATGATGAGTACAGCTTCCAAAATAGCCGAAAACAGTGCAGATATATGAACATTATCTGAAAGGTTTCATAATGCAGTTGATAACACACCTTTAGACGCGTGGACCATCCATGTATGATACTTCTATTTGAGTGAAGTACAGATTGGTACAAACATTCAATCTATCTGAATCAGTGCAATGTGGAAGAATGTCTTGATTCAACATGTTTGAACACATAAAAAAAATTACTGATTCATCACAAAATTCTATTCTCAGACTTTGGTGATCAAATATTCTTGACACTTACATTATGATGATATTAGTGTATTCATGCATTTACATTTTCTCTCGTTGAGTAAGTCAACGTTTTTTGCCGTCAGTGTCATGCTTCAATGTTGTAAGTATTTTATTACGCAAATGAAGGTCAACTGCATTTATCACCTCAAGAATTTACAGTTTTCCTATTGATAAATTTTAGAGCTATTGTGTGTATTCTTACCTTAAAACTGGTTTTACAGACAGTAGAAACTAGTACTGCTGGTGTACAGGCTCGAGTTATGAGCTACAAAGCTGCTCATCTTTAGACTGGAGACTAACCTTGTTCCTGACCAGTGGCAGGGAATCTATGTAATGAAGCAGGAAAAAGCCCAGGAAAGGAAGCGACCATTTGGCACCAGTGGATTAGTAGCTTCCCAACTCTTAGTTCCGGTTCAATAGGGACCATTTTTCCTCATTTGAACTCTTTGAAATGAAATCTGCATAAGTTTGGCGAGTAAATGAGCCCCAAGATCATGCGGATTGCTGAGGTCTAAATCTGTACGTTGGAGAGCCAAGAACAATTCTACATTTAAGCAAAGTTAATGTTCGTAAACTTGAAAGAATATTAGGAACTAGAAAAGAGAGCATTTACCTTAGAAAAGAACATTTTTCTTTTGGGGAAAATGAAGAAAATTACAAAATCAAAAATATGAATATTTTTCCTACGGTTTCAAATTAATTAGAAATAATTTGCACCTGTTCTAGTTGTATGTAACATGAAGGTTGACTCTAACATTGAAATTCAAAACACGTTAGGCTTCAATTAGTCTGTCTCTGGTTGCATTCATATTAAAGGCCTTGTCGTATGAAAAACTTTGAAAATGTCACGGAAGAGACTCAGTTTTATGTTAGTCAATTCTGCCAAGCTTGAAAGTATGAATAAGCAATTTCCTCATATTTCCGATAGTACACTTCAATATTCTATTGGTAATTAGTAAAAGTTAATGTCTTTCAGCTTTGTTATGATCGAGCTACAGTTTTTATGAGTGTGTGAGTACAAATATAGACAATAAATTAGAATGTCTTTGACTTGTTCCCTGGCAGTCATGTGTAGCTGTGGGCTCTCCAAGTTATTGTCATGTTTAGTTTGCATAAAAATAAGATAAGAGTTTTATGGCATCATTTTTCTGCATTCTATGGACAAAATGTTTCAAAATGCTAGGCTAATGATTTATTATACGGAATAGAGTGTTGAGAACAAACTCACGTTTCTGCAAGATCCCTTTCAAGTTAGTGTGTAGTCTGATGTTGTTTGCTGGGAAAAGGGAAGTCTTGAACTTGAAGTTTTTGTCGTTATTTACGATAGCTCTTAGAGGACAATAGGAAGCTTCATTTTGTGATTCCCATGCCCTCTCTATACAGCACCATGTCCACTCGGTCTGGACAGCATCATGTTCACTCGATCTGGACAGCGTTGTGTCCACTCGATCCGGGCAGCATCATGCTAACTCCTACATGAGTCATGTTAAATCTGAGACGTTTCATGTCCATCTGGAGCATTTCATCCGTATCACTTGCTCATTCCATGCCTAAGTTGAAGTTCATCAAGCTCACTGTGGCCTTTCTTCATTTGTATATTCCATGCACTGTTGGGGAGTACAGAGCTCACTTTGAAGCACAATACACAATACACAATCTGATCTGATGAGAATCATTTTTCCAACACCTTGTGTGCACCAGACTCCCTCAAAAAATCCTATGGATTTTAGCCCGCACCTGTGTGGGATTTTCAATTTAGTTTCTCTAGTATGTTCTCCTGAAATATTTAATTTACATACTTGATTGTACATTAAAAATTTGACAGCATAATCTCGCGAATACCATTAATTTCCGATGTGTAATTGAAGATTTAATCCTTGTTTCATTCCTTATTTTTCATATTTCAATTAAATTTTCATTCTTCTTATTGATTGTTCATAATTTTACTCTTTAGATTCATTTGAAATATTATGTTAGTTCGATTGTCAGACCTATTTTCTCGCTCTCCTCTATATATCGAGTCGCTTCGTCGCCTCTCTTACATGCTTTCAATCTTGAGCTCTGCGTACAAAATGCGTCGCAGTTCCCTGCCCTGACTAGACATGTTTCGTGTGTGTAAACGACGTGCTGCGTATTGAGGAAAATACAGCACCTACTGTAGTTCTTCCTTCCTTGCATAATGTACAAAGAAAATGTATGAACTTTTAATAAGTTAATTGACTTGACTTCGATGTAAATGTATTGAATATGGCTATTGAGTTTCATGTTTGCTAAACGTGCCTGTCTCTATGAGGTCTGAGGCAAGGCAGTTTTGTAGTTTTAAAAACTATAGCCGATTAGTTTGTTGAAAATTGTGCTCAGGTTTTTATTTAAGTAAGTATATGACATTTCTTTGCAAAGAGGATGACGACGGCTAGTCATGTACTTGTGGACGTGCATTTCACTTATCTTGTGTACGAGGACGCAACACCACAAATACTGTTCGTATAGTTGCTGTAAAATATATCCGATATCCTATCAGATGATTACAAATTTTGATTTGTTCTGAACCAACTTCACACGTCTAGTTACTGATAACCCTCAGAACGTAGCATGCATACAAATTACATGCGATTCCTAGTTAATTTTAATAAGTCACGTATGCTGGACTGATATGAAAAATCTACAAGATGTGTCCGACACAGTGATGTAAAGGGATGGCAAAATTTAACTTCTATGAGCATATGCAGTTTCCGCAATTCATGAAATTAGTTATGAAATCAACTTTGAGAAATTGAAAATCTATGCTGCTGTATGAAGAGGTTCGAAAGTGCCTTCACTTTTGTCTTCGTACACCAGCGATAACTTGAACTCCACATCCTGCTCGTGACACTGCTGCCGTGGAGTCAGGGCTCTGCATAGCTCCAGGTTCTGTTGAGAAGCTCCCAGGTGCTGCTGAATGTTTTGTCACTAATACTTAATGAGCGTTGAAACATGTAGAAATATGAGCTGGTAATAAATAATTGTTAAAGGAGTCATTAATAATTAACGAGGTCAGTATGAGTCAATATTATATTAATTGGCATGGTTTATGATTGATCTTAACACTAATGCGTTCTGAAAATACTTACAGTTGTGCTCTGTGTCATGCATTAGCTATTCAGTAAATTTATGCACACGCGTCTAATTTGGTTTTTATTCATAGAACAGTATGAATAGAATAGAACTCATGCGCTATACATAATTAGTTCCTAGAGTTAGAGTAGATGTATTAGAGTAGAACAGTATGAAAAGAATAGAACTCATGCGCCGCTATAATTAGTTCCTAGAGCTTTTAAACGCCATTTTTCAATTTGGAAACTATCGCTTAGCTTGAACACTAAATGTTTCCAGAGTTGCTGCAATACAGTAGCAAGTTTACTCTCACGAACACATACATATGTAAATGTACTTGTGTTCTGAACTTCATTCTTTTCTACACTCTCTGCCCAGATGATTTTTTTTCGTGGTGTTTTGGGTTGCGAGAAATTCATTTAGATGTTGTGGTGAGTGATACCAGAACCTATCGTCTCTCACGACATGGGTGGGACGCTACGTTCTTCATCATGTACAGAAGTCGGTCAGAACGGCACGGACGTGCGGCCGCGGTCCGCAGATTGCGAAAGTGAGGAAAACACGCTCGCGCTCCGCCCACCGAACAATTGTTCAACTTCAGTTTTTCGTAACTTCGCTTACTCGATTGCTCTTTCTCGAGCGTCAACTGAGGGTTGACCTTACTTAAACTCTGATTTTTTTCGCGGAAGTGTTTTACGTCTGTAATGCGCTGAAACATTCCCGTGGTTTGTCTTTGCTGTCTCGTAATTGATCGTTTTCCTGAGATAAATCTGTAAATTTACGATCGCTGGCCTCTTTTGGAAGCACTTTTATAAAATTATCTGTAGTGCCAGTCTAAAGTTATTATTTCGAAATAAATAAACGCGTCAAATGACCTGCGAATACACAGGTGATTTTCTTTCCAATTATATCAAGCTATTAAGATGTGTTTTTTTAGATCAGAATAACCAAATTAGAATATTTCATTGTTACTAAATAAGGCTATTTTCCATGTAAATTTTTCTAACTTGAGAGGTGTATTAAAATGACAAATTAGACACAGAGAGTTGTGCAGTCAGAGGGTTTCATAGTAAAACAACAGATGAACCAGATGCAGAAATGCATAAATTCAGCTTACGCAGGGCCCGATTATCTTCAAGTGAGAGATTTCTGCGGTTGACACATGGTTAGGTCAAGAAATCTACTTCTCAATTTTAGAATTTAGTGGCTCGTTGAGCAAGTCCTCTTTGTACTGAAGACTGTAAACGTAGGTACTCTTCTTTTAGTGTGATTATAACACCTTTCCCTGTATGATTAGAACACTTTTTCCGGTATAATTATAACGCCTCCTCCGAACAATTTACTTTAGGAGGTGTAAAGTTGTTCTCTCAATGTCTCCACTGTATATCAATATTTTGATTGTATCTCAGTATCTCCAGCGTCTATCAATATCTCCACTGTATATCAATATTTCCACTGTATATCAATATCTCCACGGCATCTCAATATCTCCACGGCATCTCAATATCTCCACGGCATCTCAATATCTCGACTGTATCTGAACTGCAATGACTTGGAAATTCTTGAGGAAATAGCCAGTTTGAGTCCGTCAGTCTGTCAGCTGACCTGGTCCCTGCGTCACGACCAAAGAAAATTTATGGACTGCGTAGGGGGATTATAGAGCCCTCAAAACCAGAGGCCTGACAGAACATGTATGGGCCGCTTTCAGCCCCCGTCGACAGTGCAAACTAAAGGAACAGTTCAACACCAGATCCATCGCAATATGCAGTAGAGAATGATAGCTCACCAATCATTTAATCTGGAAGTTTATGCTAAAACAGGAAAATTTTCTAGGCTTGTATGTCATCTCCCTTTTCCGTGTTTTACACACGTCCTTTTCTGTTACTTCCCTTCACTCATCTCTCTATATTTCCATCACTACTTCAACCCGTGTCACGAGTCCCAGCACTTTTTTCATTCTACGCACCAGGTTGTTGAAACGCATTCATTTCTCTTTTGCTTTCAATTCCGACCTTTAATAATTATTTATCTTTAAAACTGATAGAAGTGTGCTCATGACTTTCTTAATTTTTTCGATCTGCATTCTTCAGTGAACTTATTCACTCTGAAACTTGAGAAACGAGATTTCAGGACGCATACAAGATGAGTGCTAACACAGCAGTGTGTTGTCTCCAGCAGCTTACAGCGTCAGCTCGACGGTGGGTTGACTTACAGTCTCTCTCTTCTGCTCGTTTTATATCATGCAATTCTAAAAGCATTGTAGGGAACCCCAAACACACACTAGTGTATTAGTATAAACTAAAAAATCGGCTTTGTTGTATCATTATTGGTTTCTCACAAAGTATAAGCACCATTTCCTGTTCTCGCATGCGAGTAGAACCTTGTTTTTCAACTAAGAATTATCATTCCAAAATTTTCGCAGTGATGCTATAAAATGGGAAATATACTACCGTATTTGACAGCATATAAGACATGACGACGAAGACGGCATATTTAAACAAAGTACTGAGCATAAGCTGGGTTAGTGAAAGTCAGAGAGAAGATTGGCCTAGGCCTAAGGCTAATCTTCCTACAGGAGGTCTCAAACTTCACCTACGACAATAAAGCGCAAAGCAATTTTTTGAGCCAAAATTTTGGAAAAAAGTGTCTTATATGCCGTCAAATACAGTACTTAAAATCTCCGTAACCACATTGTCTACACACAACCAAGCGTACAAGTGTATTTAGCCCATAAATGCATTATACAATGATTACGGGATATATTCGAGGTACTCGAGGTTTCATCAATTTAACATACGCTATTTATAGTTGTGTCCACGTTTCTTTTTTATTTCTGTGTACATTATTGATGCCGTGTTATCGAACACTGTTACCTGCCAGCGCTTATTAGTTTCTTATTCTTATTTAAGCTGTTAGCTTGTTTGTACCCATTACAAACTACCAACCAGTTCCTGCATCCCCATGCAGAACTGGTGAGCACAATATTGGTCGCAGGAGCAAATATAAAAACCGTTGTGTTTCTGCAGTCTTCATTCACATAACTGACAATAAAATGAGACTTTGCAAACACAGATTGCTTTCATGCTTTCATATTGGCAACAAATTACAGTAACCTGTGTTTTTATGGTGTTATATATCTATATCGGGTATATATGGAAAATATATGGTTGTACAACAAATTCTTTGTTGTTGTTTTTTGAACATGGAGGCACAATTCAACAGTATCTGTATATCATGTTTGATCAAACACTTTTCAACAACATTTTAGTAGTAGTTCTGCTCTTTACTAGAACAGAGGTCACATCTCACTACTCACAATTTCGTCGCTGTCTTATCGCTAATTTAAACTCGTGTTTTCGTAAGTATGCGTCTACGTTATTATGATAACAGCAGTTTGTAGAATTTCTACAATGTAAGCTTTTATGTGAGACTAATAAACATTAAATACGCATCTCATTAATACATCATCCCTAATGACTTCCCCTCCCCCTCTCTCTCGGAACCACTATCGTAACTCTATGGCTTGAGCGAACCCACTCTTAAGAACCACTGTATTTTTTACTTTGGTATCACATAGGAAATAAATGCCTGGCTACTATTACTTTGCTGCAGAAAATTGCACTTCAAAGTAGTGTTACAGAAACTATTTCTCGTACTCTCTGCTTTATGAAAATAATATGTGTATGCTGAAAAAATTATGTTATTAAATAATTTGAGGGGGGAAAATTGTGCTCATATTACGTAGCTGTGTGGAACAAATAGCAAATTCAATTGTCGAAAGACAATTTGACTGTCGCATTTTGAGAAATGTTATGTATTCCGGAGAAGCATCAAACTTGTATGGCTCTCGGCGGGTTTCATGGCGCATTAAAATATTTCAACAAACATTGACTTTCAAGAGAAACACTGCAACGTAGCGTTATAGCTCACAGCCAACTATGTAGATGTCGATGATTCGAAGAACTCATTAGAATAGAATAGAATGATGCTATAGGAACGAACCTTCTGGCCCATTCTTGGGTCGGATAATTACTTCGATAATTATTCGGTTGTTTACCCAAGTCCCATGCCGTATTTCTAGCCGCGTCAACCATGTCGGCAGCGGGATTCGAACCCGGGTCTTTCCGCTCGCAAGCAGATTCGCTCACCAGTCGACCAAGCTGGTGCGGAGAACTCTGCGAAATATTTATCACGGCTCATTGGTTCTTCAGTAAGCGCATTTTTTGTTGAATGTGAAAGTAGGAAGAAAAATATCTTTAGACTTACTGGTCGTAACTATTCACGCTCATTAGCTGTAGCCATTCACAAACAGTAAATGAAACTAACTGTTCATACTCTTGGGCTGTAACCATTTGCACCTATTCGTTATTCTTCATACAATCTGGCCATAACCATTCTCCCACGCTGGATTCAACAAAACACTCACACTGACCGTGACTGTTCAAACCCAACGATCGTAAGTAGTGATGAAATAATGTCAAATTTCTCTCGAGCTTTTAAATTACGAATGTTCGATTATGGTCACAATAATTTATTAAGTAGATAGGAACGTTTTGGACGCATTTGGTTAGCGCCCGGCGTGTGAAATCAGTTGAAGAGTATTTTCAGATCATATATTTAATACATTGATTACCATTTCCGTGTGATTCAAATGAACGTTGGCGTTGTGTTGGTGAGTAGCACTGCTTTGCTGTGAAAGACCCTGTTCTAGTGACAAAATTTTAATTTTTTTTTGCACTGGAAGATTTTTAACGTTTAACTCATCAACAGGTATCGAGCCGTATGTAGTGTAACAATGTAATGTGACATACCAATTACGTGATGTTAATAAAACTATCTCCTTACTATTTTCTGAAATTAGGAAAAGTTTTCTCGTAATTCAAACCTTGGTGCGCTAGTTGCACACTTTAGGCCACAGTCTCACGCCGCTGCATCGCTTTCCAAGTCAACTCCGTAGCTGACTACTCGATAATACTGGGCGACACCCAAGTCAAAGCACCGCCGCTGCCGTAAATGTTCAGCTTGTGAATTTGTATACTGCTTCTTCTGATCTTCGCTCGTTCTCATCATTCAAATAATGTGATCTGTCAGGCTAGATCGTTAGAAAGTGATCACAATACGTTGGATCTGCGTCCGTCTTGTGCTAAACTACATAACTAAACGGCTTCGTTCTTTTGCGACCAAATACAAAAGTGCATATCACGAAAGTGCAATTTTCTTGCATTGTTCCATAAAATTTGTTACTCAATTTCCAGAATCAATGAAATGAGTCACTGACGTTGAAGTGTAACTTTTGTTGTTGTCAATAGAATTCATTCAAGTGTGCCTCACCAGTTAAATAAGTATATTTTTATGAATAAATGTGCAATTGTGTTGAACACGGCCAAGAACCTTGTAAACAGTGCATTCAAGGGATTTTGTGGCGAAACTGTTCATGCGAATAATGGACAAAATTTCCTTCCTTAAAAGGACTTTTTGTTCTCGATGAAAACAGACTGGCCATCGTTTGAGGTAACTGAGGCAGTGAGAGTAGTTTTCATTGAGGCATGAAAACAGACTGGCCATCGTTTGAGGTAACGGAGGCAGTGAGAGTAGTTTTCATTGAGGCTAAATGAGGAGGTCAGCTGAGCAAAATATTCATTCAGCGTACATAATGTAGAATTTATGTGACTTCTAATTAAATGTCATTTTTTATTATAAAAGTGGAAGAAATGTTTTTTTCTCACGTCCGTAAAGTCAGAGTTGAAATTGTCAGTTTGAAGGGTGAGAATTTTTACATCTCTCGTGTGGTTCATTTTCGAATGAACCTTTTAGTTCTTTTTTTCAATTACCGTACTACAAATTTTAGATTTTATCTCAACAATTTTTTAAATTTTTCTTCCTTGTTTGATTCATATGATGATTTTTTGTTTAACTTTTCAAGTTGCAAACATAACTTTCGTGTTTTAGAGTTCACAAAGTATTGAACAGCACGCGAGAGTTAAACTCACACAAGCAAATGTTTAAGACAATAAAGTTCTCCTTGAAATACGTCAGTGAATGGAAACAAGTCACGCTGTCCGCTAATCTCTGCCTTGAATAAATGCTGGGCTTTACGATCTTGTGGACGCTGCTCGTTTTTTAGAGGCAACTGCTAATAATTGAGGAAATTGCCGTGTCAGATGAAGAAACAGAACCTTCACTATGAAACCACATTTCAAGTGTGAAGCTTTATACATAATTTCTATCAGATAAGACGTCTGCAGAACGCTAACTTTTCTAACGAGATAGTCGACCATTTAACTACTGTAAAAGAATGTTAAAGCTGTCGTAACGCTACTTATGCTACGTTAATGCACACAGAAAGTTGAAAAGAGACATGTGAGTTTTACCAAAAATGAAATTACTACCTGGTCTGCCATTCAAATGAGCGGAATTATCATATCCGCACTAGGCAGTTCTTGGAGTTCCTGAGATACATGCATCTGTAAAACGTGAAATGCAGGGCGGGGGATAATACTGTCACAAAAGGAAGGAGGGGGATAATACTGTCACAAAAGGAAGGAGGGGAATAATACTGTCACAAAAGGAAGGAGGGGGATAATACTGTCACAAAAGGAAGGAGGGGGCTAATAATGTCACAAAAGGATAAATTCATAATTCTTAAAAAAATTATAGTTGTACTTAGGTATAAAAAGTAAGAATATGAATTCAAATCGCCCAGCTCTAATATGTAATGCTTTCTCCTTGCTTTCACGACCCTTAGAAATGTTCTAAGAAAGATTTTAATAATAACTCACTTACTTTTCATGTGAATTTTGTAATAAACCTTATCTAATTTCTCCTTCAGAGCTCGTCTATTGCGGCTAGGCTCATATTTTTAATTGGAGTTTGCTATAATTTTTTGTCAGATGAGTTAATTTTTGAATGACCTAGCTGAAGCATGGACAAAAATCTACTGTTTTTCCTATATAATTCAAGTTCTTTCTAATCACAATTTTTGTGCCAAAATCTAACACACGAACGATTAAAACAATTGGCTGTTCACTCTGTATTAGTCATAGTATCGAGTATCAATATCACTATTGGCAATTTTTACACGGAGATTATCGATTGTACAGTACCATTTTCATAGCAGTTTACAGATGAGTATCTATTTGGTCGGTATCGGTCAACATTGCTGCATTTAATGGCATTCATGTTGTATTAAAGTATCGGTATTGAAACTGTGTTTTTTTTAACTCTTAAATCTCGAACACGAGTAGCAGTTAAGCATAGAGCATCAGTGATTTATGTTTCTAATTGAATTATCCACGTATTTTAGCATAAAAATTGACTCATACACAACTCTGTGCTTGTGAGCTTGCAATTAGCATTGCGCCAGGTAGATAGTAAAGATGTAATATCTTCGATTCAAGAAATTTTAAAATAATTCAATACTCTTTATCGACTCTCAAAACCGACTGACAATGACGGTGCTGCCTTCCAATGGTAAAACTTTAGATTGTCATCATTTCGACATTTGGTTTAACGACCGTCTGCTAGTCTGAAGGTGACCCTCACACTTTCTACCATAATGTGATTCATGGATGCTCCATCTGCATGCACAACACTGTTCTGTATTTGCGTACCATTTTAGTTTCTTATCTTCTTTGGCTGTCATGAATGAGTTAGTATAATCCGTATTCCACCTTACTGCCAAGTCACTCTACTAATAAAGAATGTAATAAAGTGAATGTTTAAATGACATGGCAGCAGTGTATCACAAATACAATCGTCTGGCGGTATGGAAAGTCGCTTACTTACCCCTGCCATATGGCGGTTGCGGACCTTGCTTTGGCTTGATTTCCCCAGCACAGTTTCCCTGTGTTCAACAGCTCCGCAGGTACTCCACACACCGTATCCACCAATGAGTCTTCGTCTCGATTTAAATTCAATACTTCTTTCTCGACACACTGCAGTACTTCAATACAAACAATTTTCAGTTGTAGCGATTTAGTGACGCAGTGAGCAATTTTAGCGTCACACTAGAACTATGATCCTGACGTAGGGTCACTAGACATCCTTAAAAAGGTACTTCCACTAAACAGCAACCGCATGCAAAAAATATAAAAAATGTCTCGTTGTAGATTTTCTTCATAAGTGTTAGTAGCAACATTGAATACTAATTCCGTAGGTCATAATAATATTTATTCTATAAACTTTCAAATTTTATGTAAGTTATATTGTAAGATATTTAGCTCTGCATGCTTATCTTAAATACATCTATGGATTTCAGAACTGTTGGTGTAAACTATTTTTTCACATCACGTGTCACTCGTTTTGCAATTCAGCTTGCATAGATTTTTTGAAGAGTGATGATCCTTTATGTGATTCTTTTCAATAAATTACGAGAGTTTTATTATGTTCGATTCAAAAGTGCGCCTCTAACTATTAAACTCAATACGTGTGCTTTGAGCTCGCTCTTACTTCTTAAAACCCCTTTAGTCGAACGTCTCCTATTGTACAACGGTGTAGACTCATTAGGTTCTTGAACATATTCTAGAACATACAACTAAACATAGTAGTTTCTTGAATGGTTTAAAATCACATGTTCCAGAACATAGCTGTTTAGATAGAGCGTAGCATTTTAAACCATACTAGAATCGTTTAGAACGCTTTTGATGAACGCTATTTTGGTGATCCGTTCATTTGACGAGCTGAATATATGAAGAATAGTGAACACCGAATTATTGTACAATTGTACCGCCAGTGTTCCTACTTTCGTCTCCCTCCATCTAAGTTACATTTTCTTGAAATCGTATTTGCATTTCCATTTCGTTTTAAAATTCATTGAATTCAAACAAATTCTAAATCGAAAGAAGCACCCAGAAATTGGTTTAATTTATTCATTTTCGCTTTAAATTTAGAAATGATGTTTTTAAACAACACACAGAGGATAATTCTTAGGAAACAACACACATTTAAAATATATTTATTGAGAACTTAACATATGCTATTCAAATAACAGCTTTTTCATTGATAAGCCTGTATATAAAAAGATTCTGACCACTGAAACGAAGCTTTGATATCGAAGAAAGCTTTCGGAAATCATTAAGAAGCGGAGGCAATAGAGTTTGCTGTCATTCCTCCTCTCGTTTGGATGCAAATCAGTCCACAAGCTCAACAATTCTTTTAGTTCTTTGGCTTGTTCATGCAAGAAACTTCTTGAAATTCATTTCTGAAATGTAAGTTTTGCTTTTGGTTGTACTGACAATCCTCATGGTTGCTTGCCACGAGTGTATTATAAAAGCAAGCCGTCGCTCCATGTGCTTCCGCCTCTGTTCTTTATCTACTGGTGGGTGTACACTTCAGGCACACATACGAGTTGGTGCTGTGGTCACTCTTGTGCACGAGACAATGCTGTACGTGACTGAGACTGCAGTATTTGATCTCCATGACTAGTTGTACAATCTGAATTAGTTCATCAACGAATACACTAATAAGTTTTTTTTAATTACTTTGTTTTTATCGCTGTTTCCAATTGTAAAATAGATTGTTGAATAACTATTCCAATATTTAATGTCAACAAAATCAATTTTGGCCTAAATTTCAACTCAGAGTAAGATATAAACTCAAACAGTTTGAGGGAACACTATTAGAATGAAGATTACATCTTTCTCAGTGTACCTGCTTCCGAAATACGAGCTCTACCATGAAGCTCTGCACTAAAAACAATGGTTCATCGTATTCTGAATCAGTTTTTGGGAAATTTGCAAATAACCACATTGCAGCATGATGTTGCTACACTCTAATGAGCCTTTACATGGGATTGAAGGAACTAACAACATCATCGTCCTGTCAACCGCTTGCTGTTTGAACATCAGCGGCTTGCAGGGGACGTGTGTTATGAAGCCATTAAGCACTAGTCTCGAGCTCCCTTCAAGGCGACAAATTGGCGGCTCTCCTCCGGAGTGGACGCTTCAAGTCACTAGAGAAAGGGAAAGTTGGAGAGTTAAATAGAGAGAAAGTGAGTCTGGAATTCAGGAGCTGGCATTGGGTGAACTGGTTCCTCGTCCAATTGCTCGAACATTTCGTCAATTCTGATCACGTATTTCCTGATGGACTTGACTATTCACTTCTGTTGATTTAGAATTGGCTTCTGGCTCAACTTATTTCTCGCAGCAGATAGACTCTATGTATATCAATATCACCCTTATGCTTCGTAAGAAACGTCATACTGAATGTACTCATCTGAGCAAATAAATGAAAAACTTACTGTGTGTGACCCATTATTAAAACGATTTTCTTATTTTACTACACGTTCCACAGTAATGTTAGCAAGCGCTTGCCATCTTGAAGTTTATTATGGCATTGGCTGTGGGGCATTACTACTATACCAGTTCGAAAAACAATCATTAGTCTTCCATTTTGAGAAGGTTTTTTACTTAACTGTCTGAGAATAATAATCGAATGTTAAGCATCGATTTGTGAGAATTGGAAATAGGTACATTAACTGGTACATTAACTGGCATTACATTAATGGGTACATTAACTGGCAGAAGTTACTCAGCAAAAGTCCCCGTGTAGAATCTGGAAAATGGAGCAGAGGCGGCACCAAAGTAAAAAAGAGTTGTTTTGAAACCAAGTTTGACTAGCAGTAAATTAAACGTGATAAGAAATAGAACACCGAATTTTAACGGTGATGCCACGAGGTGAGTTTTGAAGACGTCAAGGTGGAGCACCGTAAAAAGGGTGTGTCTTGCTGTATATTTCATGCTGGGATTTTAAACTGGTGAAGAATAACTACGATTTGTAAAGGTAAGAGAGAACATAAAACTGAATTTTTCAAAAACCATAATTTGTAACAGAGCAATTTTTAAGAGACCGAGGAGGTGAAGTATGTAAATGCTTGGTAGAAACAAAGAATTACTGTATGTGCGCTCCCTCGAGCCCAGGTGTCGACGAGGTTGCTGTAGTAGTATGTTTCAGGCAGTAATTGTTAGTATTGTGACAGTAGATGCCTACATATTTTCAGTGCTTGAAAAATAATTGTCTGCTATTATACAAGAGTTGGTGTGATATTTCAAGTACGAGTTAATGTTTATGAACGCTAGGGCTCAATCATATTCTAATGAGAAGATGCATCAGTACATGATCAAAATGTGATTTGAAAACAATCGGCTGACGAACTGGCTCATGTGTTCTTCAGATCACATCAAAACCTTCATTATCAAGAAAGAATTCAAGGTTTCTAGACACCATCATACAACAACAAGGAACCTTGCAAAGTATTTGGCAAAGGCAAGCAGTGTTTCACCGGTACAACCTATAGTTCAAAAAGCCTGTTGATGAAAGACTGTTGTCTAGTATATCTGACCATTATACTTGTAAGAAAAATATCCATTTTATGGTATAATATTATTATCATAACTTTAATAGGTCTTACGATATACAATATGTGATTGCAGCACTCATTTTTTTCATTACCTGTGTTATTGTCATACCAAGAGACGAAAACTCCATAAATTTATATTTTAGTTGAAGATCATTATGAATTAGTTCTTTATTAATAAAGTTAGATCACAAAGACCGCTGCCGTTTGAATAAATAAATGAGAAGAATCCTTGAAGACACACGCTCCTCACACCTGTGCATGCAAATTACTGGTGTGTAGATGCGTGCAAATTTTAGTCAGTGTAGTAGACTGAGCAGCAGAATATTTTCATGAAATCCCTTAACTTATTCATGGGAAATGCCCAGTACGTCAGTTTCAAGTGAGTCTTTAAACACGTTTGATTCAATTGTTTGTCATCCGCCAGCGCTTCAGCTCCCACAATAACAAATGAATCAATTTCTGTCTGATATAAATTCTTACCTGTTTGAGGCCATTTGATTTTCTTGTTCACATCTTAAATTCGACTTGAAATGAATGAAAGCAGAGTTCAATTTCCTAAGCTATATTTTCATTTGTTTTCATTGTTCTGTAAAACATTATTTTATCGATCAATAAGTTGACAAATGTCAAGGTCATGAAATTCGTTTTGTTTTCATGCAAAGTTATTATATAGTTTGTTTTAATTTCTTACATTTATGTCAACGTAAACTCTTTCAAATGGTTCTGCAGTCCAATAAACATGATATATTAATAAAGTGTAACATTAAGAGAACTAGGAGCATGAAACTTGCATCAAAGCTCTATCCCAACGTTATATATTTTGCTCGTGAACGATATTGGAATAAACTTTTTGGTTCTTTCACCTTTCTTTCTTCGAAGAAATCTTTGATCAATCGAGGTATGTGAGGGCAAGCATTATCATGATGAAGGATGATACTGTACCTCATGATTAATGAGAGCTCTTTCCGAACCAAAACAGCTTTTAAACAGAGACTTTGAATGTTGTCAAGATTGAAAGTAACCGTATGATTATTTTCCAATTAAAATTATAACATTAATTACGATTTAAAATTCAAATCTTGCAAGTGCCCACCTAATACTCATCATGATCTTTGAACAAAGCCATCGTCTATGTCGTTGAGCAAGTCTGCTTCTTCGACTGATGTACTCGTGCGGAAAGTAGGGTTTATATAGCGCTGTGAGGAAAAATCTACTTATCTCTAGAAATAAACTTACCCAAAAATATAGGGTGTTGATGAAGTTTTTGTTGCTTTAAACTCTCTATAGAATCAACATCAAACGTTGTGTTTAACCATAAATTGAATAAATGTATACAAAATTACTTATGTCATTCGTAAGTATTAAATATGAAAACCTTTATTCCAGCTTCAAAATGGGAATCATTCTAAAAAGTGCAGACCTGAATCCATCGGTGGAAGCTAGCAGCTGCACGTTGAACTTTTCCTTACTCCTTTATCTAGCAGTTTTTCACATTGGTTTCTTCAAATATTCAGTTAAAAGTGCCTTGTAATGCTTGAAGGTGTGAAAGTTATGATTCTCAACAAGCGACTGTGGGATATTTTCCATGAACTGTTTCCATCTTGCTGTGACAACAACTTCAAAGTCTTTGGGATTGAGATTTGTTATTTTCATTCTTTAGCTGGTTTGTCAGGCTAAAATCTCCACATGAAAGCCACCTCCTCGTCACAAGTTCTTTTACTCACTGCATCAGCTCCGTTAGCGGTCTGAACGCATTTTTCTGCTGTATTTGCAAATGAAACTCATGGACTAAAATATATCATGGATAGCTTAGGGGAAAAAACATAAAATTCAATACAGCTAAAGATTCTCAGCAATGTTTGTATTATATGAAATATATATATACATATATATATATATATATGTATATATATATATACATATATATATATATACATATATATATATGATCACTTATTGTAGCATTCCTATGGTTCTACTTTGATGAATATAGCACTGAACTTTATCCAAGAAAATTGAATTTGACTTTCGTTGCAAATTGATAGAAGTATTTAATTTCTTCATGCCTAAGCTCGTGTAGTAGTTCTCATGAAAATGAGCCGTATAATGGTTCCGAGAAAACAACAAAGTCTGGCCGAGGAATATTTGTCAGTGAGTGTATTCAGTTGGACTTCGAACCACCATTAACTTTGTAGTCAACTTAATCGACTAAATAATGATGGCATTCTGAATTGGAAAAAAATGTTATCTTTTTCTTCAGAAATACGTGAGTTTTTTCAATGTGTGCTGGAACGCCTGCATGAGGCTAGCCATATTGTAAAAAATTGAACACGTGTAAACGAACACTATGGCTTCAAGCTGAAATTCATTGACTGACTTCAATATCATCTATCCGGACACTTACGGGGATTTTAGTCTTCATAGTGGCAGTATTTACGAACTCAAGAATGGACCCATCTGTTGCTAGTAGTACATAGCCAGGATTGTTGTTAACAATTCACGTATTGTTTTGGTAATTGAAGATTCCTACTCAAGAATGTAAAATGAAAAAGTGTGCCCACGTACTCAGAGAATATCATATTATTTGGTACCATACTTCGTAATAAAAAACAGTAACAACAACAATTTTATTGTCATTATTTACTTTCCCATAAATCACGTACTTTCGTAATAATGTATGTTTCAATGCCCTTACTCTTAATGTCATGTGGCGGTGTGTCTGACAAAATTCATGGAATAATTTGACGAGCCTGATGTTCACGCACCACCATCAAGTGTCGTGTTCCAGCCTCGGGAACCACCAACAACAACTAAACTCCAAGTCTCGATTAGATAGGAACATTTCTCCCCTTCGTCTCGAGTTCAGAATTATGTTACACCTTCAAAAACCTCTGCATGCTCAATTTTGAAGACTAGTTTAGTTCAACGTAACTTACAATGGCCCTTATGTTATACACCTACAATATGTTAACTTCTTTGTATTCTTTCGATTTTGTGTCATAACTGTCTGAACGATTCCAAGAACGTCATGTGAATTTTTTTTCGATCTGCTCTATTTCTATCTTTGCTGAAATAGCAGAATATAGCCCTAGAAATACACTTCAGTGACATACTACATACTGCTGATTTGTTAAGGTTCTTCGAAGTATTTTCCTGATTAAATTTCCATTTTCTGACGGCTCTTTAAAATTAAAACGAGTCATCTCGTCTGTTATCTCAACTCGGAAATGAACTCATATCAGCAACTTGTAGCACAGATTAAATTCAATATATAATTATAACCATAGTAGCAGAATGACACATAAAAGCAAAATAACTGTTACTGAACTAAGTGCAAAAAATAAACGCTGTAAAGGAATTTCACTTTTCCGGTTTGCTAATATTTTACTGCTACAATTTTGGAAAGCTCTTAATTAAGCCACTTTAAAGTTATTTCTATGGCACTCAATAAACATAAGTATCATTGTATGAGATGGGAGCTGTACGAGAGACCGTCATCTCCTCATTTTCTCTGCCACGTGAACACTAGCTGGCCTGAACATTGTTCACTATCATTATATAATAGCAAGCACGTCATTTGTAAACGTTAGTTATACGAGAGCTGAACTTCCCAATTACTGCATAATCTTGCAACGAAGTTAAGAAATTTCAAATAGGATTTTTTTAACATGTGGTGTGAGAGTAAATGTAGTTTTTAAAGAATTTCTAAAGTCTTGAGGAAATTTCTTTTTAAACGTAGCTATTTCAGAAACATGCAACTGAGTCTATTATTGATTTATATGTTATGAGTACTAATTAGATAGATGTAGAATGTATTTATTGGTGTTTTAAGGTAAAAGTTTCGATGAATTTTTCTAGCTTCAACTGTGAAACAGAATTTCACACAATAAATAGGTAGGTATCTTACATGCATTCTCTTTGCATCGTGCAGCCTTAAAATTACTGTCTTGTACCCTCGTATGAACTAATTATTATCCGTATATTGAAATAATGTATACGTTTATTCTCAAAACATGGGTTTCGTAACGCTGAAAGTGAAGAAACGTGCCTGTACCAAATTCTGTATCCAAAATTTTAAGAGGTAAAATAAACTTTCTATATCAACCGCTAGGTAATAAACATGGAGCAATAAAATCCGCAGTGTGTTAATATATACATACCTGTATTTTTGGTGGCACGCACTATGAAAAAGATGAGCGAAAATTGCCCTTCATAAATTTAAGATCCTAAAAATGGAACTATCATAGGTATATTTACGTATGAAAAATACCAATTTTTAAAACTCACATTTTTTGTATTGTAAGAGTAAGTATTTTTTGTAGCTCATAATGATCGGAACAACGTCAGCGAATGCTGACATAGCTTGCAAGATGACAGGCTTTCTTAGATTTATCAAGTAGCAATAAAGGCTTATTGCTTCTGAAAATGTACGTGATGTCAATTTCGTAGCGAACTTTGATAAACTCGCTCAAGAGGTTAATGATAATAGGCACCACCACGTTTAAATAGCACATATCTGAACTAAATATCATGATACAAACAAAATATAATAAAATAAAAAACATTGATATCAAAATAATTTTAAAAACTAAAATATTTTGATGACAGAGTTGCAAAAGCTGGAGAGCATGGATGAAAAAATGCGACATCGCATGTCGTTTGGACGAGAGATCCTGCCCACTTGTGGGCGAGTCAGCTGAAGCTTCATCGTTGTAGCAACAACCACCGTCTTGAGGTCGACGTTACGGTACAACTGATCGATTTTGAAGCCATAAAAATCTTTCATGCAATACACGAGAGTAAATAGTGCAAAATTTGAGCATCTGTAGTCTCGTCGATTGATTTATGATGTGCTGGAACCATAAATTCACTGTAAGATTTGTATAATTCTTGCGAAACTTATTTAGAAGAGAACATGCTATGAACATTTTCAGCTAAAGTTTCATTATGAAAGAGCAGTTGTAAGTGAAGAACTTGTCTTTGAATGTAGGAGTCTTGAACCAGTTATGTAGAGACAGCCTTCGCTGGCGAATATCCCAATATTGCAAAGTTTTGCGTTCTCATGAGCAATTTTCAATGCCTGCGGGGATTGTTGGGTTTTTGAATGTTCTGACGTTTAAGCAAGCAATCAAATCTTACTATAAACTTCTTTATCTTTTCCATACACCTTCTGGAAACAGAGACGCACTTCTAACTCCAATGATGATACATGCATCCATGGCAGATTAACGTAGCTGGCCTGTTACAATACAATATGATAACAGGAACTAGACGTTTGGTCCATTCTTGGGTTTCTACCCGAGTCCAATGCCATTTAAAGTTAAGGCATCAATCTCGTACAGGCACTTTAATCGAGCACAGGCCTTTCAGTCACGTACACGTACCTCAATCATACACAGGCCCCAGGAGTAAAGGAGGATGGGAGGAGTAGGGGTGACAGCCATACTCTCTGCCATCAAGTTTTCTGTAATGATTACCTGACTCACATTACTCAAAAATTACGAGTATGTGACTCTTGGTATACAATAGTTAAATGACTTTCTACACAATGGCAATATGACTCGTGGAACGTATAAATATGAGGTGTGGTACGCAGTAATTACACAACTCTCAACAGACAAATATCACATGACTCGTTAGACACAAATATTGCAAGTTTTCTGATGCACAGTAGTTATATAATATAATACACGGTATACATTGCAGTACTTTGTGGTACACATATACATACATACAGTATATGTCTCATAGTGAACATGAATATGATTCTCGGTACCTAATAAGTACATGATTTGTGGTACATAATCGTAACATGTCTCAGAGTACATATGGGTCGTTTTATACGCAAATTATATGGATCCTGGTGCACAATAAGATGACTCACGATACGTAATACAAGGAGTCCCCGATTTACGGCATTTGGACCGCAAGCTACTTTACGGTGATCCGTTCGTAGCTTATGAACCGAGCGTAGTACTAGTTGTTTTGCTCGCGCAGCTGAACACACAGTAACGCGGCTCATAAACGAGAATGATGCTCACTCAGTACGCCAATTTGGATTGTAGCTTTCGTTGTCATCTCCCGTAGCTTTTTCCCGTTTTCACCCTTGTTTGAACTTTAATCATGGCTCCCAAATGTAAAGCTGATGCAAATGCTAGCGGTGCATCGAAGAAAAGGAAAGCCATCGCTATGGAACTTAAATTAGACATTATTAAGCGCTTTGAAGAGGGAAAAACACCGACCATTATTGGTGGAGCTTATTATTTTTCTAACTCGAAGGTGAATCTCAGCTAATTGAGAAAGAGCCAGAATAAAAACCAGAAAAGAAGAGGTTCACTTCAAAGAAGTTAACCGCCCTTTCATATGATTGAAAATTCAATAGCAGTATTCGAAGAGCAAGACTCCAACTCAACACGATTTACGAAAGTGTACAGAGGTGTAACCGAGTGCATTTCGTGTTATAAGGTCATCTTTAAAAAGGGAAAGGTACCTGTTCAATCTTGTCTTGTTACATTCTTCAAGAAAGTTGACAGGACTCGCTCTATCTTAGCATCTCAAGACCCTGACCCTGTGCCTCTTACCTCTGCTGCTTCTCCAGCCTGTCCAGACTCTCCAGCCGCAGGCTCTTCTAAATAAGCCTTTCTTACCAGTTACCAGTCAGAACACCATATTTTCTTTATATTATATTTATGTACATGTTCCCATCATGAGTTAGTATAATTTACGTATGTAAGTGCATATTTCCGTGACGAATAGGGCTAAGTTTCGACTTCGTACCAAACCGACTTACGAACGTCCGTAAGAACGGAACTCATTCGTAACCCGAGGACCCCCTGTAATTTTATACTCATGGTATAACACTTATAATTGTATGAATCGTGGTGCACAATATTACATGATTCGTGATGACAATAACTATACCTACGACTAGTGGTACGAATTAATTTTGAAACGCTTGGTACAAAATAACTACATGGCTCTGATTTACATAATTATGTTCTATGACTCGTGCTACACAATATATATGACTAGCTGGTCACAATAATTATAGGGCTTGCGATACATATTGTTCATATGTAGGACTCGTGGAATATAATATTTGTACGACCGGTAATGCACAATGAGTGTGTCGTACTCAATAGGATCCCGGAGTTCTGGTGATACCTGGAATCTGTTCATGATAGTAACTGGAGGTTTCTCATCCAAAATTTGTCAAGACGATTTTTAAATGTGTTAACAGTACTAGCAGAAACGATTTTTTCAGAACTGGTTCCAGATTCCGGCAATTTTAACTGGAAGTTACAAAGGTTAAACCTGTAGCTGGCTATGACTTTTATTTTTCAGTAAATACTTAGAAAAGGATTCCAAAACAATCCATGAACAAGTCTGTTAGGTTAAAATAAAACGTTCAGTACTAAGTGTCCTGATCTAGCTATAAAATGACATTCAAAGTCAATCTGTAAGCATATTCTATTTGTCGGAGTAAGGACTATTTTTCAAACAAAATTTGGTTCTGCTAGTGTAAATTGGTAGCCATTTTAGATTTGATGTTTATTGCTCACCTAATACATGCAATGCATCTATTAATGCGAGTATATGATGACAGAAGGAGAGAGTACAATCCATTCAGAATATTATGGGTCTCATTCGTTTTGTTTAACTTTGGCAAGGCAGTTCCTATCGATTCTTGAACTTTTTTCGCTCTTTGGCATACCTCTTAAGCAAATACGTTCTGCACTTTATAACGTACTGTTCGTTGCACATATATCTACTTCAGAGTAGAGCAGCTGTAAATTTTGAGTCGATTAATTTACAGATAGTATCGCTTTATACCGCTGTAGCCGACTTATGAAGTGCCTGTTAAACAGGGAATACGGTTATAGTCTTCTGACTGGACCGATACGAGCTCTTAAAGTGTTCCGAAAGATTGTTTCATTGCAGCAAAATTTAAAAACTGCTGCATTTTTAAACATTGACAGATATTTTAGTAATGGTAGCTTGTGCCCTAACTTCTCCTAAGACGGGAGCACGTTAATTTAAACCAATATGTTATTTTGTGTAAGGGAAAAGCACTTGAATTATTTTTAATGCGTCTGTTTTTTTGTTTCCAGATGGCGTTCAGCTGCAGAGCAGGTGAGTTTTCTCTCTTCAGACTCGTACTGCCAACTGTAATTTCTCTCATCAGACTCGTACTGCCAACTGTAATTTCTCTCTTCAGACTCGTACTGCCAACTGTAATTTCTCTCTTCAGACTCGTACAGCCAACTGTAATTTCTCTCTTCAGACTCGTACTACCAACTGTAGTTTCTCTCTTCAGACTCGTACTGCCAACTGTAATTTCTCTCTTGCTCTGCACAGGAGAGTTGTTATCCCTCCATAGATGTAAGCAGGGGCGTTTTCATCTCTCTCTGTTGAAGTAAATAAATCAGTTGTAATTCTTCTTTTCCTTCGAGCAAATTAGTTACAAGCATCTTCTCTCTGTTACTGAAAACTGTTAAGTATCCCGTAGCTGCAATGACCAGAGGAATAGTTATTCCTGCTATACTTTATGCAGAGGTATAGTTATTCCTGCTATACTTTATGCAGAGGAATAGTTATTCCTGCTATACTTTATGCAGAGGAATAGTTATTCCTGCTATACTTAATGCAGAGGAATAGTTATTCCTGCTATACTTAATGCAGAGGTATTCGTGTTTCTCTTGTAATATAAACAGAAAAGTTTATATCTCCTCTACACTCAACACTTAATTGCCCTGAGCTGAAGTGTTATATTTCTTCCGTTACCTACAACAGAGGAGTTAGTCTCCCTTTGTTGCTCTCACCAGGTAATATGGGAATCTCTGGTGCTGGACCCCTCTAGTAAATATCATTCTTTTTCCTTTTCTACCAATATTTACATACATTATTCATTCATTTTATTTTGAGTATTTCTATATTTTATAAAGTTTTTTTTTGTTATCATTTGAATTGTTATTATTCATTATTTATTTAATTTACTGAAGTAGTACGTAAGTTGTTTCAGTGTTACATGAACGGGAGTGTTGTCCCCTAAAGCCTAAACAAACATTAATTTTCATTAGCTTGCACAGCTGATACCGGCGGGTGGGCCTCCGCTGTGTAAATTGACAAAAGCAGTTTAAATGTCTGTCAACACTTCGTGAATTGTTTGCTCTTCCTTAAATTCTCTCCGCCTATTTGTCTGGCTGTACATCAATTCGTGATAATTACTTTCAACATAGTTCGAGTGCTCAGAAGCATTACAGCTCGATCTATCTTTCTGTGTTTGATGCTAACAGCCAATGTACGAGTATATTTGCTGGCTTCTGTCTGCATTGTAAAATCGTGCTGGCTTCATTTCGTTAGCATTTGTGTGACTCAATACCTGTGACTTAGTATGCATTTATTTGCACCCTGTATTAGCTGCTGTTTTTTCTGCTTAGTTTGAGTTGGAAAGTTTGTCACGTCGTACGTGGAACGAGAGTTTCATGACTCGTAATTACTTAACGATGCCTTTGAATAAGCACTTTCTAGCCTGAGGGAACTCAAAGAAGGGTAATGGTCTGTGACAACGATTTTTTTTATTGAAATTAACTTGATGACAGCTGAACGAGCATTTCCTTCATTAATAATTAAGCTGGATTGAAATGTCATGCAAATATCAAAACATGAATGATTAAAATTGTTTTAACTATTTTTGGTTTAAAAGGATTCAAAGTAAATCCCAGTAACACTTTGCTAAAACAATTAGAATTTACGAGTTTCGTAAGGTAACGGCGTTCCATTAGAAAGTCATGTTGCAGTATCATACGCAGTTTGCAGTCATCACGTCCAGTTCGCCAACAAGTGGGGGACTGAACGCGTGTTAACGAAAGCGCTAACGACTCTAATTTTTTTTTGCGTAAGTTCATACATAAATGGAGTAAATCATTTCCGAGTTAGCATCAACGTTTATTATCGCTGAACACAAACACATATTACACCACGCTTAGCTAGCAATGGACGGGTTCGTTCAGAGGAACTGTCAGAAGTAAAAAGCACGGTGATGTTTGGCTGGCTAGTGCACCATTTGTCTAGAGGCTAGAGTCTAGACTCTAGTGAGTCCTGTCACAGAGTCTCAGGAGCACGAAGTCAGGGTGTGTGTGAGGCTGGCACTCTGCTATGATGGATGGTAGCTTACAAATATAAGTCGTGAACCAAGATTATGAGCCTACATTTAGAATGAATAGTAATCCAACGTATTTAGGAGATAATGTGATCGAAAGTTAGTAGTTTTCATCAGTTTTTACGTGGGGTTTATTGAGATCCTTTTAAATTCAAGCCCTTGAAATGCATGTCACCAGTTTGTGTTGACTTGTTTGATTGAGAATATTAGGCTCCACATGAGAGTATTAGGCTCCACATGAGAGTATTAGGCTCCACATGAGAGTATTAGGCTCCACATGAGAGTATTAGGCTCCACATGAGAATATTAGGCTCCACATGAAAGTATTAGGCTCCACATGAGAGTATTAGGCTCCACATGAGAGTATTAGGCTCCACATGAGAACCAAACTTCTACCCAATTGCTAATTTCGTGAAGAGGCTCCTGAATATGGCAGACATTCAAGTTTTAGGGACTTCTATTAACTCTACATCCTACTGTACTTTAAGATTCATACAAGGTATTCTAGAGGCCCGGTTTTGAAGGGTTTATTAATATTCATCGTTGAACATGTTGATTTCAACATCTAAATATTCGCCTTTTTATTCTTTTAAACAACACCTGTGAAGATCCTTAGCATCGAAACTGAGTGCAATAAATATCCATTACATTGTCAAAAGTTTTTGTTACTATAATAATACAACTCAAAAATAATAATATTCGAACATCTTGTGTATTATGTTACAACGAATTCAAATTTAAAATCGCATTGAAGCACCTAAAAATAAAACACGATAATTCAATTAATAAAAATGTTAAAATGACATGTCAGAAAGTCTCTGATGTATCAATCAAAGACAATTTTAAAATGAAAGTAAACTGTTGAACATATTTCTGGAACGAGCGTTCTCAAATGTTCTCAGTCGTTGCTTGACGGTTGCAAGGTAAGGATAGCAGTAATTATACTAAGGCGAAGTCTAAAAAATTGCCAAAACGTACCAGAGAACATTGTTGCGCTTCGTAATAAAGTTTCAAGCTGTAGAAAAATTCAATTCAATCAGAAATACCCCTTTCAAAGACTAGTTTCATGATTCATCGGCTCAAGTCTTGTCGGTCAACCATTAATCTGCCACGTTTTAGGTGTCCATCTGGAATTTCAGATCGTATGGCCAGAAATATCGTCCGCAAAGTAAAGAACATTCGAATGTCTGAAGAAGCAGAAAGATATCAAAGCCGCTGAGACAAAAGTTTGCGAGCACACATTTAGAGACTTACTCTGAGACGACGGATTCCGTCCTCGAACACCAAGAGAGACAGCTTTGTCGAAGCCCATTGACGTTCAAAATCATCTGAAATTTCAAACGTTCATGTGGAGAAACTTGTAAACTTTTAGGACACTGTGCTATGATCTGACGAGACGACGATTGAGTTATTTCGACAGAATAGTGTTTGTTGCGTTAGAAGGATAAACTTCGTGTATAATCAACGAATACCATCCCAACTGAGAATTTTGACGGAAGTAGCATAGTGGTCTGCTTTTCCTCTTCAGAGGCTGGCAAACTTCAAATTATTGAAGGCAGAATAAATGTTGCTATGTATTGCAAAATTCTTGACGATTATCTTTTGTTATCTACAACGGACCTGCTTGTCAAGAATATGGACATTTCAGCAGTACAACGATCCCAAACAAACGGCCTAAGACACATCATCGTGGCTTCAGCGGTATAAAATAAAATTCATGCTGTGACCAAGTCGTTCATTAGACATTAACCCCATTGAAAACCTCTGGCGACAATTCAAACCAAGAATTCAGAAAAAAGACCTAAGAAATCTGACTGATTTAAAAATAGTGTGCCAAGAAAAGTTCTCCAAAATACATGCAGATGTTTGCAAGAACCTTTTAAATAACCATCCTATGCGATAATGGTAAACAAAGGCCACGCCATCAAACACTAGCTTGTTTTCATAAGTGTATCGGATATTCTTTGTCATGTTAATTCATCGTTTTTATTAATAGAATGTTAATACTTTATTTTTTTTGTAATACGATTTTCAATTTAAATTTGCTGTACAAAAATACACAAGATATTAAATTTATATTTGTTTGGAGTTGTAAGAGTTTAGTAACTAAAACTTTTTGACAATGTGATGTATGTTTTTTGCACCTACTGGATATGGAGAGAGGCTAGGCATCAAAGTCTCCGTTAGTGTCGTTTTAACAAGATCTCGGAGGCTAGAGGACGGAAATGCCTCCTATTTGCTAGTACTATAGTTTCATAAAAGTGGTTGCCTTTTTTTCATCTGGCAAAGATGCGAGTAGGGGGGTAAATATACGTACTGCAGCCCACGCCATATTTCACGACTCTTCATTATGATTAGTAAATTGAATTTTACATCCCTCAACTGATGCGCACCACCCATCATGCAAAATCTTCAATCCGTTGATGCTTCATGCCTTCCATATGCCGTAGTTGATTCTTGCCACAAAGCTTGTTATTTCAATGTATCCATTTCATTTGCACTGCTATGTTCGTCTATCTAGAATACGAGTACAATTTCATTCAAACCCCTCATAACACACCTACATAGAATAGAATATGGCAATAGAAACGAGCCCTGAGGCCCATTCTACGGTTGGTACCCAATTCCCATCCCACGTTGATGGAACGAACTTTGGATCGAATCGCCCAACATCTTCTCGAAACAAACATGCAAAAGGGGTTTATTCAGCATATACATAATTTATTTCATTTAAGGTAACTCAGTATGGTTTTTGATGTACTCAGTAGTGCTATGTCATCGTGAGCAGTACAATGGCAAGCAATAACTTTTCAATCCAATCAACAAGAATGATGTAAAACTAGAAGGTTGAGTATTTGTATTGTACGAATAGAATACATTACCGTCAATAACATGTTTATTAGCAGATTTCCAATCAAAAACAACCCATAAAGAATGAGTCGATTAAACACTCAGCAATTACAATCACTTTCGCCTCATCAGAGTGAAAAACCTGCCAGCATGACTCGCTTCCTCTCGTCACTGGCCTCATCATTTTTTAAGATTGGTGAAGCCACGTCGTCCCGGACCTTGTGGACACTCAAGTTACTTTCTTTCATTACAAACAGATTTCCATGGCTACAGTTACTATTGACATGTTAGGAGAACATACTCGCTTAGTAAATACAAGGTTTTTTAAATTTAATTTAAAAAAAGACATTGATGTAAGTGGGATTACACAGCCGCAAATCAGCGATTAGTGGTTTTCCAAAATTGACGGCTGCATCTGATTCTTTCTTCTAGTTAGAGTTACAAATTTACGATAATGCAATGTGTTAGCTCGTAGAGGCGAACAAGTTCGTTTTTGGGGTTGCTGTTGTTAGAGTTGTGAGCCTTTGCAGTTTTCATTTGTAATGTTCAGGAAACAAAATCGATTTTTATGATACGTACCGAATTTCCCTACGTATTTCATTGGATGAGCTCGTTGCCTTTCATCGATATTTTCACATCGATTCTCATTTGTCCAGTGCTTACTGATGGATACAAAACAAATACAAAATCATGAAATGTTTCTTCATTATAGAACGATTTTTTTCTAATGGCTATTTTGTATCAGGTTAATAGATTTCCACTAACTTTATTGATTTATTTACCCAAACAGACATGACCACTGCCATGGAATTTATGAGTGACTTATATTTCTTAAGTAGCATGTACAGCCCATGATTTTAATGCAGACATGACTTCAGTAAAAATTATAGCAGGGTCATGAGGAAAAGTCTTGCAATTCCGGTTGAGCATAGAGTGAAATATCATTGAGGCCAGCTGAAATAAATATTTACTAAGAATTTTTAAATCATCTAATTTTCAAACAGAATCAAAAGCAAATCGTAGTTCAGATTTCCATCTAATTCCAATAATCTGCCTATAGTTTTTTTCCAAAGTACGTGCATGAATGTAAGTTTCTACGTTAAAATTTGTGTTACGTTCCATATGCAGTATAATTAAATGATCCAACGTAATTCAATTCTAGCCAAATGTTTTGTATTTATTAAACGGGGGAAAAATTGTGACATTTTCAATTTTTATTTAGTATAATTCTGTCGTGACAGTGTAATGAGTATATAGTAAAATCTTTCATGGATGTATTGTACTCCGAATGAGCTGTTTTCTTGATAGCAGATCTGGAAGACTTTGTTCCTCTCTACAAGCATTTCTTGCTAACGACCATAGATTCAATAGCACAGCATGGTATGAGTCGTTTTGATATCAATTCCAGTCTTTTGTGTTTCCTAAATAGTTTCTTTAATGCATGCTACGTGCTGGCAAGCGACATGATAGACTTCTAGAATAGCAAGATTGTGTTCAATTTCATATGCTTCAGATGCTTGTTTTGTGTGTACCATAAAATTGGAGTGTTAATAAACCAAAACAAACTACAATATTATGCGCCTGAGAGACGCAAAGTGTGGACTCATCCATAAAACACATCAGGCATTTAGTTTGCAAAACACGAAACTTTTTTCTTCTTCACGGCAAAAAGAGGAGTATGTCAATAAAAACCTAGCTCATGACTCATAGTCCTTTCAGCATTACTCTAACACTGTAGTGAAACATCGATTTAACGTGTTTTTTCACGATAAAATTATATTCTTCATAGCGTCATTTTCTTAACCTGTGATCTTCATTTGGAAAATAGTAATTAGCTCGTGAAATACGTCTCAGAATTAATTTGTGGCTGTCCCGAGTAAACTATAATTAGTGATTTATTGGATGAAGTTTTATTGTGAAACACTGTGACTTGTTTGATCGCCACAGACCGGACAACTTCAGAACCAAGGAGTCCGGACGGGAGCCTCCTTTCATCTCCAGACATGAGACGCTGTCGTCGGCCCTCCGAGAACGACAGTCAGGTGAGGATTTAATATAATACGTTTATTTTAAGCCTTGGGAGTATTTGTTAGGCGTGTGTGAAAAGTTGGCTTTTTCTTCCGTTATGACTTGGAAATCTGCCTTAAGTAGTTAGGTACGACGTGCAAACAATTATTCGTAGAAAGAACCCAAGCAGTGTTTTACCACTGTTGTACTCGAATTGCCCCGACCAATAACAAGCCCTGGGCCAAACCAATAACTTTACTAAATGAAATGTATTGTTTTATTGAATTTATCAAGTATACTATGTTACTGGCTTGGGATACAATTCGGAATCTACGTCAAATACTTCACATATCTATTGTATGGTCTTACTCTGTGGATATTATGAAATTACCTTTCTCGTTTCGTGTTCAAGGTTGAATCCGTTTCTGAACTTCAATGTCATCAAATTGAATCATTTAGAGTCATTATTATTATACAATTATACTTCTCGTTAAATATGATACTGTGGTACATTGATACTCTACTATTTGCTGTAAT
Source organism: Trinorchestia longiramus (assembly GCA_006783055.1). NCBI lineage: Eukaryota > Metazoa > Arthropoda > Malacostraca > Amphipoda > Talitridae > Trinorchestia > Trinorchestia longiramus. The sequence goes on along the minus strand of VCRD01000343.1, from coordinate 21,147 downwards.
GAAAATTTGATTTGCGAATTCACTGCAATTTCTGTCAACTAACTACCATTGTCATAAATACTGCATTTTGGATAGTGATGTGAGGAAAGTGATTCGTTCATGTATATTATAGGTCTTTTTTGTAACTCAATTGTTTTACATACATGTCCTATAGACGCCAAACTGGACTACTGTCCTTCACGTAGTAGAGTAACAATTTTTGAGATATTGTTACTCAATTAATTTCAGTACTAAGACTTGCTGGAAAACAGGGAGTAGCAATGGGTGACTAACTGAAAAGGTAAGCTATAAAGTTGTACCGACTCACGTATCGGAAATTTCTTGGAGTATCGGTAGCAGCTGTCGGTGAAAATAGAGCTACGATATTGAAAGTTTATCAGTACTTGAAAGTTGTACTTCTTACAAGATCATTGATAACCGATGCATTTAGAACATCCTATCGTTATTTTTAGGTAACGAGAAAAATGCACAGCTCGCAGCCAAAGATTTGAAATTTTTATCCCTAGACGTGAAAATGTCATCTTATTATATATCAGGAATTACTACTATTTGGAAACTCCTCTGTTCCTTTCTGCAGTCTTCAGGTGAGTTCATTTTCTTTCCGTAATGATTTTAATGTTCAGTGTAGTTGCACCGTAAACAGGTGGCTCTTTGGTGTGCAAAAGTAATGCATTGGTTAAATTTTGTGTAGCATTTAGCACAGGCTTCATTCGTTCAAGATTGTCGTAGCTTGTTGTTCTTGCACCATTGTTTAGATAATTTCCCATTTCGTGTCTCAACCTAAATTATAGTGAAACTTGCATGTCTTCGATCATTTTGTGTACGCTGTAGAGTTGGTTCCTTTAAACCATAGAAAATTATCGGGTAAACGTAAAGTAGGATTGAACATAATTCACTGTTGAGATTTTTATGAGCATGAATTAAATTGAGGCGTAAATTTTTCTTTGTTGTTGGTTGTATTGTGATTTAGATGTGTCTTTCTACTGAACACTAGACCAGGCTAGTTATTCTTTTAAACGCGAACGTCCTGCTTCAAGTGTGTATTTTTTTCAAATTCGGTAACTGTAATTTTTATTTCCCACTTGATTTTCTTGTATCGTAAATTTTTACCTGTAAATTACTAATGATTGTTCGACCGTTGAAGAATCAAAAGTCATTAAACCCAATGTTTAATTATGTAGTTACAAATTCAGATTTCGAGATTTTAAGCACTTTATTTTTTAGTTGAATTTCTCTATATCATGCTGGCTGAATTTTTTATCATCTGTTGTGTCTGCCAAAAACATAGAACATCATCCATAATGCCTGAATTTTTTTAAGGTCCACAAGAAAGATCTCCCCAGCGGAATCTGATTCAAATGATCGAAGAAGTGATCAAAGCACCTTACACCGGTCCTGTAGTCACATCCATGTCAGCTTTTCTGAGCCGCAACAGTCTTTCTCGGCCAGTGCGTGAGTCCATCAGGAAACAACTTCGAGAAGCCCCACCCTTCAATCTTCAAAACCAAAGAATTCCTTCTTCCAGCTTCCGAAACACAAGATCTCCTGGAAGCAACTCTGCTCTCTCGCGCACTAAACCCAACAGATCAACCAAAGATGAATTTGAGCTGCGGCCATTTGATATCAGGCCAGGAAGCTCTGAACTTTCATTGTCCCCCAGCATTCGTAACACTCAAAAACAGCAAACGTTTAGTTTTTCTTCACACCCTGAATCATCTGCAATTAGAAGGGATCATGGTCAGTTTCAAACTTTCCAGTCAAACCCACACTCGCAATTATCTTCTGCTCGTGAAAGAGAACTAAATCCATTCCAATCTTTCCGATCCAATCCAAATGAAGACGATGGGGGCTTCCGCGTAATTGATCCCCCACCTCGGAGTAACCAAGACTTCACTCGCTTCCAAGCTAAAGCCTCCCAATCCAAGTCAATTAGCTCTAGTTCATCCTATAGAAATTCTGATGCTTCTTTCACTAATAACGAAGCCCCTATTAATTCTGCAGTTCCTTTTTCATTTCAAAATGGCGTTTTTAGTCACCAATTTGAATCTAAGAGAATGAAACGCAATGCAAAGAACGAGAATACTTTGTCCATTTATAGAGATGGGAGACAATTTTTCTCGCCCGATATGAAAAGGAGACAGTCTAACTCCGACCAGTCTTATATCGGATCGATAGGGAGTATGTTTACTCGCTTCACGGATACTGTCCCTACCACCTTGTCAGATGTCGTAGAACTTTTTGGGTTTGAAACAGAAGATCGCATAGACACAAAGTCTTCCTCTGGTAATGGAAAACTTCATGATCGAAGACGGTTCGATGGCAGGCAACCTTTACCAGTTCCAGTTTCCATTCCAGCTAGACCATCCTACATGATCATTCCTCAACATCCCGTAAAGCACGCCCCTTTCAAACGACGACATAAACGAAATGTGAACTCCGGTGTAAATGATACAATGGAATCTGAACCAACTCGTCGTGTAGAACGTCTTGTTCGGAGACCAGAGAGGGTCAAAAAATCGCCAGATCATCGTTCTATTTTTCGACTGGAGCCTATTGAGATTTCAAGTAATTTATACACAGGTCCCACGAGAGGAAATATTCCTTTCCATGAAATTAGAAATTTGAGGCCCAGTCTCATCAGGAAAGATCCAAATATTCTACGATCGTCTTTGCCCATTCAATTACCCTCTGTGGTAGACACTTCTTTTATTCATAATATTCCGAACCAACTTTCAGGTTCACCAGCCAGATTAAGGCCAATATTAGATACTTCTGGAGTCCGTAATGTTCCTAGCCAAGTAATTGGTTCGCCGTCAGCTCGACTACAACCTATAGCAGGCCATTCTTTGATTCATAACGTTCCCAACCGTCTTCCTGACACACCCTCCCATTTACGTCATATAAGCTCCATCATTGACACCACAGTTGTTCATCCTGTGGCTAACCATATAATTTCTGATAAAACTCAAATCACGGAAAAAGGAAAAGATTTCAATTTGATTACCCACAAACCAAAAGGAATTCCTCCAATCGAAACGTCGTCTCCGGCTGTGATATACAATGACGCTCTTCTTAAAGGTAGGGAAGCTCCTCTTGTTGAAGTCAATTTTGAAGATTTACCAGTTTTGGATTATGGTCGTGGTAATCCAAAACGACTCAGAGAGATTGAAGAATTGATCAGAATGCACAACGATGAAATTAATGGCGTACATAAAGGTCAAGTCCTGCAACAGAGAGACTTAAGGGGTATAAAAGAGGATGATCACCTTTCGAAGCCAAGGGATAATTTGCTCGCTACTGCTATCGATCACGGGAGAGACGTTAATCCAACAAGTAATGCCGAAAAAAGCCAGGTGTTTCAATTTGAAGATGGACTAGGAGTTCAAAGGGAAAGTCAAATCAAAAGCGAACGTGTTGTTACTCAGCCCGGGTTCCACACCGGAGGCGCCACGGGCTTTTCTAATTTCCAATCGGCATTTCCCGTTTTTCCTGCATTTGATTTCACACAAAACTTCCAAACAGAATTTAATTTTAAAAAGAACGTTCAGAGAGATTTTGGTGCGAGTTTTTTTGAGTTAAACGACGTTAATAACTCTATCGATATTACAAAAGGAGAGCCTCATGACTTGGAAAGTCTTGTCGTCCACCCGACTCCATCAATCTATATTCGAAACGATCTCTCCCAATCTCAAATTCTTCATAACGGTCCTAGTCAAATTCCTGCGTCTCAGCGTACTAAACCTCCCCTACCGCTGTTGCAGTACGCTATTCCAAACTCCAGTCCTGGTCTACCGCACCAAGTTGATTCCCTTCACCGCCAATCTACGCCTCTTCCTTCACAACATTCACAACAGCTTAACGGTTTTCCATTATCGCTACCAATCCAGCGTACTCAGTTACACCATGGCCCTCCCTTACATCACTCGCTAGTAAAAGTACCTCCTGTTAGTCTCCTTCGTCCTCATGGAGCAGGACTGCATCAGCGGACACCACATCCTACCGTGCATCAACACTTAGGTCGTATCGGAGGATTCCATCAACGGCCACTTTTTTTCAGTAATCCTCATCGGCGCAACCAAAAGTCAGATGGTGCAGCTACGGAACTCGATGATTCTCAGTCTAATGTTTTTAGACCAGGCCCAGCACCATCAGCAGGTATTCCTCCCAGCTTATCTAAGGCACAAGCTCCAGCTGACGTGGTAAGGAAAAATCGACGTCAAGTAAGGAAGAATAAGAAGAACCGTTTGCAATCTGGGATGAAAAATCGTAATTATCCAAAAAGGAACAAGAGAAGTAATAAATCACTACATCCAGAACTATCATTTCCTCAAGATTTAGCTAGTCAGTTCTTTTCTGAATCGTTCGGTGAGTGTTCATATTCGGAGACGACATCCTAATATCCTCTTTCATTTCGAAATTCAAGCATCTCGTATCATATTTGGGACCAATGTAAATTAGCATCTACGATTTGAAATCTAATTTATGGTTCAACTGGAGATTGTTGGTATACGAAGGGAAGAATTTATGTTCAAATGCTACATTGTCTGACCTTCAATCAATTTTCGAAGGTGTGTAATTGCATTGCAAACTTTTTCCTGTTCAAGGTGGATTTCTTATCTTGTAATCGCATTTTTAGCCCAAAAATTGCTGCGATGTCAGTTATACCATACATTCAATTCGCATGATTCACTTTCCCTCGTTTGTTCTCCTCATCTTATAACTTCTATCCTAATTCTTTCAAATTTTAATTTGTATTTATTTCCTTAAAGTGTCTTTTTACATTTGAGAATGTAGTGCATGACTCGTTTCTGTCACTTTAGTTCAATTGCATGCATTGAAAAATGTATTTCTTTAGTTGATTCACTGTCATTGTATGCACTGTGCTGTCAGTTTTGTGACTGGATAAACAAAGGACGAAACTACTATAGCTTGATTATTTTAATGCATGCTGTTTACCTGCACCAATTTTTAATCTTCAAGGCAAATAATATATAATATCTCTATTTATACTTTTATATTTTAATATATTCATGTTGATGTGAGTGCTTAAACAACATCTCAATGATTCTCAAAAAAAAAACATGGAAGTAATGTAGTGAAGTATGATCTCCAGTAAGAGCAGAGCGATAAGTGGTTATGAATTTCAAATGGGGCTGTAGGAACAGCTCAAACGCTCGTACGTGAAAGTTGTGCCTCCTAGGGAGTTCAAATTATTTCTGTGACACCTCACTTTTAAATATGTACCTTATGCGTGCAAGAGTCTCAGTAAAATGAAGGTTATTCATAACTTTTATCGATGGTGATCCAAAGTTCCTATAAATATGAACGAAACCGAATTTAACGGTTACACGCTTGCTCCGAATTGCAGCATTGCATTTCTCTACTCGTATTGTTTGTGTATAGTTTGGAATTTAAGAACTGTGGGTGGATAATTAAGTAGCTGGTGTTCAACCATAGTCATTATCAACGTATACTTTATTATAACATACGGATAACCAGATGTAGTTTTGTAGTTGATGGATATAAAATAGAATCCTTTTAATTCATAAAATTTTGCGTTTGCGATAACAGCGCCTGGTTGATAATGAAAAATTGAAATTGTGATTCCTGAAGGCAGAATATGTTGTCGCTTGTACTTCACTTTTTAAGAGTGGAACTCTTTAGATTTTCTTCTATCATTTCAAAACGGAATTTTATAATTTTGCGATACACTATCACTCACTTATTGCGTTTTTAGTCTTCCCTTAAATAGATCTATAAGTCTTAATATTTCTTCCCTATGTTTTACTTACACGTTATTTTTTATCCAGACACGCCACTAGCTAAAGAAGGCAGCGATGGATTCATGCAAGAACAAAACCCTATGCCAGACTTTGCATCTCTGGGCGGTTTCGGCCCAATGGACGAGGCATCTCAAAGAGAAGGTAAACCGTTGGATTTCTAGCTATAGCCAGAACACAACCCTGGGATAGACCTTTACTTATCAACCAATCTGTTCTCATACAATGACAAGAAGCCTGTCTCTTTCTTTGAGAACTGATTTTCAGGATACCGAGACTTGGGTGATCAGAGTTATTTAACGTTAGTTAACGTTAGCTATGCGACCAATGTCAGAGTCAAAGGAAGGTCCTGCTTCGATCGACGTATTCCTCCTTTAGAATTAGTTCATTGGCCGCGTAGCCCCAAACTGCTGCGAAGATTTATCAAATTAGTGCAATTTTTAGTGTATTTCTTCGAGCTCCGATGTCAATAAGGTCAACGTTTACAGGTAAGTAGCTGCTTTGTAGGCTACTGTGAAACAGAACAACGCGGGTTTGGCGAAAAAAGGCACCGCTCATAATAATCAGAATACCATCCCCACAGTGAAGTTCGGGAGTGGTTCCATCATGATACGGAAATGTTTTCCATTGAACGACACTGGTAAGTTGGAAATTATCAAAGGTAGGATGAATAGTCAAATGTACAGGGAGATTCTTGTGAAAAATCTTTAGAAATCTGTAGTTTCGTTGGGACATGGTCGCGATTTCGTATTTCAAGAAGACATTGATCCGAAGCACAATGCCAAACTAACTAAATAATGGCTTAAAAATAACTAAATTGACGTCCTCAATTGGCCCAGTCAGTCTCCCGACCTATATTCAGTTGAAAATTTGTGGAAAACATTGAAGATCGAAGGCCACAAGCGAAATCTAGAAAATTTCAATCAATTAGAAGAGTTCTACAAGGAAGAATAGGAAAAATTACTTCTATATCTTCCTAAAACACTTGTACACAACTATAGAAAGCGACTGGAAGCAGTTGAGCAAAGTACAGGATTTGCAATAAAATACTAGGTGAATGTATCCAATACTTTTGCATAGCGTCGTTTTTGTTTTTGACCAATAAAACGATTACAACACTGACTTTATTTTACTTGCCACATACGACTAAAGATACTATATGAGATAATACTGACCGGACTTCAGGTAAAGTTGTGAACATAAACTAAAGTTATGACAAAAATGTTATGCATCCAATACTTTTGCGTGTCACTGTACGAGTATATGCTATGCGCGTTTACTGCTCAGAGAGGAATGGTAGTAGCTGGGAAATCTTCATAATGGATTTTATCAAACCCTGGTAGCTGTAAGTTCAAATTAGAGCTAATGTCACCATTCAACTAAGAATCGTAGACATTTCATGAGTGTTAGAAAAATTGACCGCTCCGTCAATTGTTCACCAGCTTGGTCGACTGGTGAGCGAATCTGCTTGCGAGCGGAAAGACCCGGGTTCGGATCCCGCGGCCGACTTGGTTGACGCGGCTAGAAATACGGCATGGGACTTGGGTAAACAACCGAATAATTATCAAAGTAATTAATCGACCCAAGAATGGGCCCGAAGGTTCGTTCCTATAGCCTTATTCTATTCTATTCTATTCTATTCGTCAAACATTTGGCATTCGTAGAATATGTGGGAACGGTATTTATCTAGTCTTCTTATACATCAATTATTTCTTATGAGCATAAATAGCTCGTATTGAACGGTTGTGAGAATGTCATTAGTTAACCAAGAAAAATATGCTCCAAAAATAAAAGTTTCAATGAAATTAAAATAACGTGCCTTCAACTCTGCCGAGGTTTTCAGTCGATAGTAGAGATCCGGCCGCTTTATCAGGGCTGCAGAGCAAAAACTTCTTACCGAAAAAGTATCTTCTCATGAAGTATCCGTATAATTGTACAATAGTGTACTCTGATAGTGAGAATCGAGGTATGTTGTAGGAATGTCACAACGCATACTACGAGCGAGAGAATCCTTGTGACAGTCAGCGCCCCTCATGTTCATGTGGATGAACTCGTCATTTATTGCCGTAGTTTAATAATCAGGCGCACCAATGGAATTCTGTCTCTACGATTTTTGTACACTGATTGAAATTTCAAAATCTGATGTGCAACATCAGGAGCACATGTTGTAATATTGGTATAATTTTCTTCTTCCTAAATCTGAACTGTACATTTCTTAGGAGTTTTGCACCGAAGTACTCGTGTGACAATGTCGCTTTGCAAAAATTTAAATTCGTGAATTCTATTTAGTAGCATCGGTTCATGGGTTCGATTCCATGAGCTAAAACTAAAAGGAACATTAAATTTCTTTCACCCACCTGTAATTACTACAATTACTCTTCGAAATTCCCCACACCAAATTTTTGTGACGGATTAAAGACTTGAGATGAAGTGACGAGCACGTCATGACAAACTTGGTGAACCGAACCAGTTGACTGATTTTCTTGGAGATTTGAAAAAATGTTTTAAATCTTCAGTTTCCAAGTGATATGAATATCACAATATATCATAGCATACATCGTAATCAAAGGATGAATCGTAAACACTATAAAAATTTGCTGCTCCAGCTAACAATTTCTGTTCTTCCAAAATGAGAAAAACTTATTGAGTCGGTCTCCAGTTTTTTATTCACAGACATTATGGTTTTACGACATTATAATACCCTATACTATTCGTAACGTTTTCAAATGTTTATTTATTCGAAGTCGTGTATTCTCGTCTTCAATTGAGTGTTCTTTGAGCAGCATTGATTGCGGCTGTTCTATTTTGTATTGAAGAATCTTTTTTTCGCGCCAACAAGTTTCTCAATCTTACTCAATGCCAAAAATAACTTTTTAGAAAAAATTGTCTAGAGTGGACACTAATGTATAGGCTACTGTGTAGTAAAATTCCCTAAAAAAGTACTAAATGTTTGTTTTCCTTTCAGCGTCTGAATTTAAGCCTCACTTCCGGGTCCCTGTTGTTGAAGTTGCTGAAGAGAAGCTAGAGCAACCTCACTTCGGCCCCGACAGCTTCCCGGCTCGTCAGGTCTGTCCATGCGTTTAGTGTGAAATATCATACATTAATCTATTTTTTCAGAGTGAAAGTAGGTAACAAGGAATTGAGTTAGAATTTTTGAGAGTCATGTATTTAAAAAGAATATTTCGTTCATTTCTGTGGCTTAGTTAGAGTACGGTTTTGTTATGCCTGTTGCATCAAGTGACTCTTCTAAAAGCGAGACTTTCTTTCTTAAAGTACCCAAATTAACGTTTACGTGGACATATATAGAGTTAGATTGTTATGAATGAAAACACCGTATTTCTTGTTTCTCTGGTACCTATGCAGGAAATTGTCGTATAATCGAAGTTTCTATACAGGTTTCTACACTTTTTATTCTTCAAAGGACAGTGAAATCAAAGAAACAGTATTTACTGTTACGAAAAGTAAAGATATGATACATTAAACATATTTTCACATTGCAGACCAAACATAACGTTCGACATCGTATTTTGTAGAATTCCGTACTCACGAAATACTCTTGAAGCTGCGACATACTTTGTGTTTGTGGATATTGTAGTTCGTCGACAGCTTATTGCCAAACCATTTAGTAGAGTACTGTTGAGTAAATGCGAAGTAAAATGTCATTTATCGTTATTGAGTATCTAGTGAATACTTAAAACTTACGATTTAATCCTGAAAAACTCACTTTTAAATTTAAAGAGTATTCTTGGGGTTGGTACATTTCCTTTGATGGCAGACCAATTTTCCATGATGTTAGGGGTCTCGTCTTCGTCTATTTTGTAAAACAATTTTTCAGAATAAGCTGTTACATGCAGTGATAGTCAATTTCTTACACCTCTAAGTGAATTAATTTTATCGTCTTAAGATGTATCTCTTTCAACAAGAAAAAAAGCAAAATTTTGCGGAGATGATTTGTAAATAAAAATGGGAACGCCCTAATTCGGAGGGCATTTGAGATGCACTTATATTCTTAACACGTTGACTCCGAAGTGGTACGTATGTGTACCACTGAGGTTAGGTTCTGTAATTTTTTCAGATCCTTCTAGTGACTATGCGTACAAAGTGAAGTTTTACACCAATCAGGCAATCGGAGGCAACGTGTTAAGTTCGTATAACGAGTAAAACAAATGTTTGTAGCCTTTCTGATTTCTCAACCGTAAAAAGTTTCACGTTTATTATGTGAGGTTCGTAAAAATTTGATAACTATTTTATTAAAAACAATATCCAGGTATTAAAATGAAACGTTTCGATGTAACCATCATCAGGCAGTAAAACGTAGTAAAGGGAGGAGTCAAAATTCAATTTCCTACACCATAAATTTAACTGTAAATTAAAAAATCATAGAAAAAGTGAACTTTTATGATTTCATAGTAATGAATGTCCAAACCTGAATGTCAGCTGCAGAATTAAATTCATTCGTACGAGCGCAGACCTGCACCCTCCAACTCAAGTTGGCAGGAGGACGTCGAACTTTTCCCTTGCTCATTTCTCTCCCGGTTTTCCTCACAAGTTTCTGTAAATTTTAAATTATCGATGGCTTACGTTATGAGCAATGGATTCCATCTCTCCCCGGTACCAGTAGTCGAGGGTTTGTGTCGTCAGCTATAAGCGGGATAAGGTTAGCTCGATCGGCGGCTGATCACTCGATTGGAGAATTAGTTCCTTAAAAATGCTACAGTCGTTGCAGTAGTGAGCAGGAGCATCAACCTATTGATAGTAAAGTGCCCTTGCTTATTATCATCTGATCTGACTGCTGGTCGTATTTTTTTCCTTAAAAGATTGAAGAAGTACTTCTTTGAATTTACTGGTTTCCCATCGTCAAACCACACAATCGGTAGCATTCGACCGTCTATAATTGCTATCTCCACCATTATTTTTTGCCACCTTATGTTACAGTCATCACACAGAAAAGGATTTTTAATGTTCGATTATTTTGGGTTTTGACGGTAAATATGTGGCTTTAAGTAAAACTATTCCTCATCTGTGAATAGTGACTGATGTTGTAGAATATGACAGTTAAAGATAAAAATGTAATTTTTACTTAAATATTGATGACTATGCTCAAAAGTGCAGTAATATACTGTTAACGTCATTGTGTAGAATAAGGATCATTCAAAATATTTTTATTTCTGATATTTATTTGGCCTTCTTTAAAAATTTTAGAGACTCCGTAGTGTCAAATCAAACTATCAATCAATTAAAAGATGAGCTTCTATCTTATAACAGTTGACATGAATATAATTTTTCAGCTTTTCTTAAACTTCTTACTTTTTATGTACCTTTCAATGTCAATTTTAGAGCGTTATTTTATTTTTTAGAGTTATATAATGCTTAACTCATGATGAGTATCTACCCAACATATTTCATTTAACTACAATGACTTGATACTTCACTATTCTTGCCCATTTATTTATAATACATGTATGAAAAGTTCCAAGTACAAATGATAGAAAAATTTTCTTAAGCAAGGAAAACACTTGTACTCATAAGATGAAATTGAATTTCAGTTTACCAATGAACGTAAAAATTATCATCCGTCCATATTGTTCGTAATTTAATTAGTACTATGTCACTTCATAAATATATTGTTTATACCATTAAATACTTTGGTATGACGTCTGTGTATCGTAGGCGTGTGTGAAAGCATTGTAAGAGCGATGAAATCAGTAAATTTACCCTGGGCTTATTTTTTTTAAATATTTGAAATGCTGGCCTGGTTTATTTTGAGCTTTCTTTATGTCTCTGGTCCGGTATACTCTGATTTTCCCTTGACCTGAAAAGTTGATCTAATTGTAGAAAAGCTCGTTAAGCGAGCGGAGCTACCTGTTCCCTACCCGGTTGTATGTCACATGCTACCTACACAGTACGATTAATTCCCGGGAGTTGTTGTTTTTTCTTCTATCAGCTTTGTGGGACTTAAGCCTTGCTCACACTTTTTACTGTTCCCCATCTAGATGATAAAACAATTATTCTCAGGAGAGAGAGCTTGCGTAATGTCTCATTTTGCTATCCATCATACTTCAAGCGTTTATTTCAGTTTTCTGATGAAGATAATTAACTGGAAAAAATTATTGATGACTCATCCAATATGATTTTTATTATTGTACGTACAAAAAATATAAATAATTAACATTACAATATTTATCAGGATTTCCCTACGCAAGGGAAAAGAAAGAAGCGATCGGCGCCTGTGAGCCCCTACAGCCGGAGCGTGAGCGACAGTAATACCAGCAACTCCAACCATCACCAGCAGCCCTTGGTCTCCTTCGAATCATTTTCCATGTTCAACTTCCCCAAGTTCGGTGAACGCAACAGTAGAGAGCTTGGTGGATCTTCAGTTTCTCGTTCAACGAACCAACGAGGTTCTCTGAACCAAAGACGTCATCAAGCTGCCTCGACTTATCAACAGACTCCGTCGACTCGGTCTTCCCCATCGACTTTGAGGTCTCGGTCTGGAGAAGCTCAGCAATACCATCCAAGGGAAGGGATATATAAGGCTGAGGGTCAAAGAATATATCCCTCTTTTAATGGAGGTCGAAGCTCCTTTTCTAGGCCTGCTCCTGCCCACACTGCTCGAAGCGCTTCCAATAGACGTCCCTTCTACCCCTCTCAAAAGTTAGTGAGCGGACCTAAGAGCCGGAGCAGCAGTAACACTCACAACTCTTTACCAAACGGTTTCAGAGATTTTCATGAAACTTTTTATGGACACAGAGATAAACAAAGACCGGGTAGTCATTCCCACCGCCAAGACGATTTTTCTCCGGTTGATAACTCATTACTTGGATCTGGTAACTTTGAGGTGCTGTCAGGAGGCACGTTCTATGATGACGATGGTGGTGGTGGAGGAGGAGCAGGTTTTGGCAATCAAAGGCATCCTTATGATAGCTTCTTAGACCACGGGTATCCTTACAATGAGGGTGGGCATTATAATCAGCCTCATTCAAATAACTACGTTGATGACTTCTTCTCAAATTTCAGAGATTTTTCTGAATTTGCAGTTAGGAGATCAGATCGGGATGACAGAGACGATTTCTTCGGTGGCCATGCGTCTGAGAATACGGAAAAAATCGTGCCGCTATCGCCTTCAGAGCTAAAGAGGCTGAGTTTGAAGCATGATAACCATCAAACTAATTGGAATATTTCTGACTCTGAACCTAAGGCTTCTGCTGCACCTCACGCACTTCATAGGCCTCCACGTAACATTCAGGAGGTACTTGAATTGGAAGAAGCTGAGTCCAGCAATATGGAAACGGCTGCATTATCTGTTGATGAAAAAGACCCCCTTATCGCCACGTTTTAGAATTGAGTTATAAATTCGTTTAGGATGCGCTAGAACCATTTACACCTCGAAGTGTAATTTAGAGCTCAATTATTTCATTGTACGGATAAGTGGACAAAAATTAAAAAGACTGTTTTCGAAGTTATAATCCTTAAAATACGAAAAGTTGTGATTCATCTGATTTACTAAATGGGAAATTGTTTACGTCCCTAACTTAAACAATATTATTTAGAGAACTAACAGATTATATTTTTCATTTTACTACTGGTAAAAAATATGTTCTGTCTCTGGAACAAGGATTATGTCTTCTTTGTACGATTTTCACTTAGGTATACACAGAACAGCTACTTCGTATCATACATGGACATGTTATCAGTGTACTGCCTAAAAACTTGATTTTGTAACAGTGAAAGAAAATACATGGGTGTTGTGTTTACCTAAACACAGGAACACATTCGAAGACATATTTGCCGCTATCTCCTTTCTGCAGGTCATTCTGACACATTGTTGCTAAGAAGGGCGTGAACACATGTTCTTTTCGATAGATGTGTACTTCAACAGGAAATTTAGCGGCTACACGTACAAACCTTCTGTATTTCGTTCAGAAATTGAACGCATTCTACTTAGTCGACAACTGAGTTGGGATGAAAATGTTTGAAGTTGTCATGTAATTATCTTCGTTTGTACGCTTCGTTTTTATTGAACAAAACTGCTCTTTCTGTATTTGGTCATGCAACGAAGGTGATTCTATCGGTTTTCTATGAATAATGTAGTCTGCATTGGTTATCTCATATTTCTGGACTAGACTACTCCTAGAAGCGTTATTTTTCTAACTTCTACTGAAAAGATGAATCATGTGCGCTTTTCGAATATTATTTTTCCAGTAAGGACTTTCTCTACTTGTAAGACTAGATTGTTTGTAAATGTGACTTGCATTTTGTCTCTTGTTTGCTTGTGTCTCGTTATTGACACGCCTATGGTGATCAAATAATTCAACTCATAAGCTCAAATGCAACCGATATAACATTCAAATCACAGTGTAGGTGTTATTTTCGTCATTTGTTAAATTGGTTTCCCTATTCGATAATTAAGTTATAACAGGTTTCTAACTGAATTCCAATTTTCCGTAAAAGCAGTTTATTTCTTATTTTAATGGCTAGTATCTTAGGAAGATTTCAACAAAAATTAAGTATCACAACCTTCTTATATTGAGTGTTTTCACATGATTACTTTACTAGAGACGAGTACTTCTAAATATCAGTTGTACTGCCCTGATGCTGTACCGTACAGAATGTGTACAGAAAAAAATTATTTTAAGATTCATCGTACATGGAAATACTTCCTAATAGACTTCAAATAATTGTCGATTTACAAAGATACTTGAACTTTTTAGAGGGCTTTACTACGTTCCTGGTTTATGCACCTAGAACTTCAGCATTTATGGTGTTTCCTCATGAAAATTTTTTGGCTAAGGAGGTTACTGTAGCTGAATATCATCGGTTCGAAATTTCTATTGTGAATTTCATTTGTTTTGTGTGTTCTCATGTTAGTATGTGTGTCTGTGTTTATTTGTTCTCTCATCGATGTTTTCTTTTGTATATAGCACATTGAATAGATATTTTGTTATCACGCTTAAAATCTTTTTCTATCATCTGTAGAGGGGAAACGACTTCGAAATGAATCCCACCTGAGGCTCAAACAAAGCAGACGTTACCATATTGACCAAGTTGAGCTGTGCTGCAGGCTCCACATTTCGCCCATTGTGTACACGATCGTGATCTGCTGTAGTATTTATTTCTCAAGCGAGTCCAAGAGAGAGCGCCGTTTTAGATCCATGTGCGCCACAGAATCCAGAAGAATTCTGTAAAGTTGTCAATGGTGGATGCCCTTGGTTCAATGAATACCTCGCCATTTCGTCACATGAAAAGTTATTGGTTAATAATAACTAAGAATTGATTGAAATAAATAAAATAGCCGGAAGGAGCACAAAGAATAGACGAAGCTGCTGGACGCTAGAATGATGTCAATAATGCACTGTGAGAAAAATAGTTGATCTGGGCTCAAAAGTGGTTCCATGCCTGACGCAAAAACGCTGACATCAGATGTATAGTATTAAACTTGCATAACAAACCGGCTTCAGGGTATAATTGAGAGCACAACGAATTTTCTGAGCTTATACTTATACATGAACAGTTTACGTCTACTCTGGAATCACAGCAGACACCCAATCTTCTCCCGATACACGAGTGAGAAGATGCCTTCGAGACGCTTTCGTGAAAGGGAGGAGAAGCGGCTGACAGGCACGACTAATCAGTGAAAATACAGCACGGTTCAGTTTTTACTACTAAACAATCCCATACAGTTTGGCTTCAAAGAGAGGACTCATTTAAAGTAGTATTATGGAATAAATCCGAACGGTCATTAATTACCTTACATAGACTAAGAACAAACAGACAGAATCAAAGAACAGACAGACGCAGGCTAAGAATACATGTAGACAGACACAGGTATCGACGCCAGCTAGAACATCATTCGCCGGTTAAGACGGATACCATAATGTCTGCTACAGAGTGCTTAGAAAATAACTGGGCACCAATAATTTTATTCATACACGGGCTTTCATGTAGCTTGTATGAGGTAAATATAAATGTCAGTATTATTACAAACAATTGAGCCTATCCACGGCCCAATGGCATCATTCATTGATCCTATTTTTCGACGTTCAATGTCAATGCTACGAACTGCATCTCACTATACTGTATAAAAATACAATTAGTAAGGTACACAGTTCCTTTATGAACACCCTGTACGTACACTAGCTGAGCAGTTCTCCAGAATTTTAGTTTACTGAAATGACTTTAAAAAAATAATTAAACTGCTAAATTCGAATTATAAATGTTCAATCAGCATAAATAAGTACTAAAATGTAACATCTTGCAAAATTCAGCACATCATATTTTCATTATTATTATTTGAATTATAATTAACCCCGTTGGTAGAGATTGATCAAATTCCAGGAAGTGGAATCGTCTACCAAATTATCACTGTAGATAAACACTCAAACTTGCAGCCGCCTAAATTAAGGTAGAGTTACGCGATTAAACTGTGCTATGATTTATGAGCAAATGCTAGTATAGATATAAAGTGGGACATCAATATTAATATTTATAGTATACAGTAAACACAGGTCTTCAAAAAAATTAGCCAAGCTAATTTTCATCACTTATTTAACAAAATTGGACAATAATGTACGAGAAATCTTAGCACAAAAACAGTAGAGAACAACTCAACCAGCAAAAAAGCAGTACAAAACTAATTACAATTTATCATCGATATGAAATTCAATTTCCTCTGGATTTTTTAAAAAAAGAAATTCGTTTGGGTATGTTCTCCATCAGCTTAAAACATTGTGAGAGAGAAATGTTACCACACTCCTGAAGGGCTTCCCATAGCTTCTCGTTGTTAAAAAAAATGTTTACCTGAAAATGCATCAGAAATTATAGACCAAATATCCTCTATCGGATTCAAATCAGGGTTTTGGCCTGGCGATGAAGGGTTTTTCTAAATGAAGCAAATGTTTTTTTTTCTTGTAGCTATGTTTTTCTTACTTACGAGAATTTCTTGGCACACTTTTGAATTGGATCCAAATTCTTTCACTCTTCTTGATATTGTGATTCTCGATAGTGTGTTCCCGCTAGCTGTTTTAACACGTTTGTTGCGATTGCCTGATTGGTGTAAAACTTCACTTTGTACGCATAGTCACTAGAAGGATCTGAAAAAATTACAGAACCTAACCTAAATGACCCACCGGTGGGTCGCATCGCAACAAACGTGTTAAACTCTTTTGAGTGCTCCAGAAAAGTTTTCTTTCGATCTTTCAAAACAGCCATTTTTAGCCTGTGGTCATCCTTGACTGTTAGGGCTTTAGGGCGACCATATCCTGGTTTCCAGGAAACAGATCCTGTTCTTTCGTAACTTAAACCAATTTTCTTTACAACTGTCAACATTTAAAATACAAAATTGCATTGTTTTTCCATACTCTTTAGCTAAAATAACACCTTTAACGTAATCTGATGCGTCCTCACAAATCACGAATGGGCGGCTGAAATCCGGATCCCGAAATATTTATTTCGATGGGAGGCTTTTTTTAAGGTTTGCGGAAGCAGTAACTTGTTCTTCGTCCCATTTGATATGTAACGAGTCTCTCATCTTTTCTGAAAGTTCGCTCTCTTGGCAAAATTTGGTATAAGATGTCGATAGTGTAACGCAAACTTGATAAATCTACGAACATCGTCCTTAGTTTAGGATACTGAGAACTCCCGTACCATCTTTTTTTGCTATCGTTAATGCTTGTACCGTCCTTATATACCACATGTCCTACGAATTGCAATTTTTTAACGAATTCTGATTTCGACAACTTGATTTTCAGTCGCACTTCTGTTTTCAACTGTATGGTGCGGTCTCTCTGTCGCTAATATTCTCTTAAATTATTGCTGTATATTATGATGTTATCCAAGTCAACGAGAGCTGTCATTTTTAAAAGCATCTGCTAAGACTGATGCTTTTAGACAGAAAACGCTGGGGGAATCGATTCAGCCAAACAGTAATTTACGAAACATATACTTATTTGCCGAATTGAGGCTGGAATCCTTTTTCTTCGACGCCTCCGGAGTTAGTGGTACTTACCAAAAGGCACTTATTAGATCTAGACTTTGAGAGACACGTTCCTGCCCATGGCTCAAATCAGATCTGAAATGTTCAGCAATGGATAGCGCGCTGGTCGAGTGGTTGCATTCAGTTTACGAAAATCCACGCATGATTGGAACTTCCCTTCTTCTTTTCGGGACGATTAATGTAAGACTGTTGAAAGGGGACATGTTCTCACCAATGATGCTGTCATCAAGCATTTTTGCTACTTCTTTTTTCATGATCTTCTGATATTTAGCTTGGGTCCGGTACTATTTTATATATACTACCACATTTGAATCTTTCAACCCAATATCGTGCTTTAAAACGAGTTCAACCCCAGAGTTCACCCTTAAGAGCAATTCCTGTATGATTCTTATTCAAAATCTATATGATTCTTATTCAAAATCCCCAAAATCAAAATCATCAGTTGATCCATTATCAGTTGATGCTTCCTAGTAATTTATAGCAGTCCTGCTGTTATCAAATAGGATTCTGCTCCGTCAACTTTTTCTATTCCTCTCCGATTTAACTTCTCGATTTACATAATTAAAGTACATCCTTGCAAGGTAACTGCCTCCCCATTAGAGTTGAAGAACATAATTGGAAAGACCTCATTCTTCAATATGGCAATCGTTGAAGCTACTCGTATCATTAGTCCAGCACCCGTTAAGCTGTTTACGAGTCTCCATTTTTAATGCCAGGCTTATTAATCGACATAATCTCATTCTCATTCCCAGGAATGACCAAATCATAATCGACGGGAATATCTGTCACCACATTATCCTTGTGGATGAAACTTTATCACTCAGTGTCTCCGAGTTATTTGAGCTCAACTTAGTATTGCAGAACGTTACTTCTTTCGGGAAGTCAAATTTTGCTTCACTATCACTAAATAAATCCGTGCCGATCAGTATTTCTGGCGAAATGCCTGCATCATCATTTACCACTACAGCTTCTATTTGTTTCTTTACTCCCTCGTCGAGCTTCAACGTCACGACAGTTCACTTTTACTGGTATCGACTGTCCAGTTACTCCTCTAATCCTTATGCGACTTATATTTATTGGAGTATCTACCGATTTCTCTTGATCAGAGTTACCGTAGATCCTGTGTTTACTCATGCTCTCAGCATTCTGTCATTTACGTAAATATTTATCATATGTCTCTGTATTACACGCTCAGTTCGGTATTTGTGCTCCACATCGCACATTTTATTCTGTAAAATCTGCTGATGATCCTCGTCAAGTAACTTTATCATTATGAGTTTATGTCTCTTCATTCTCTTCTTCACCAGCTTTACCGAACACCGAACTGTGTTGACTTTGTTCATTTTTCCCGGGTACCCATTCGGCCTGAGTTCATTTTACTCAATATTACGTCATACCCCTTGCATGTGTTTCCTCTGACATCCGAGCTGATTGTCTCTGTTATCAGTCTAGATTCATTTTCTTTATACGCGTTTTGACATCTGAGCGGAATGTCCTTGTTACCCAGCCTGAACTCATTTTCATCATATTTACTTCTATATCCGCAGTGACTGTCCCTATTGCTTAGTCTTAATTTATCTTCCATTTAGACGCAAGTTTCACATGGACTGTCCCTGTTACCCAATCGTAATTCATCCTCATTATGTTCGAAAGTTTCATGCATTGTTCTGTCGGTACGACCTTCCTGACCTCGTGCTGCAGCCGTTTTGATATTCTGACTAATATCATTTTGAATCCTCACACGTATTACACACAATTAAAGCTCTTATTCCGTCGGCATAATCTACCCGATCTCGGTTTGGAGCTTAGCAAATTTTTCACGCCATCCTCATACTTGTAAAGTTTGGTTGTGCTTGGGGAATTTTTAAGCAACCAACTTTAACAAAACCTAATCTAACTGCCCGTGTGACCTTACTCAAGGAGAATAAAAGAACTCATCACAGGAACTCAGCTTGTATTCCAGGAAGTTGGCACGAGAAATAGCTTGGAAATTCTTGGGATGCTTAAGCCAGTCCAGAGCGTCCAGATGATGGTTAGGCCAGTCCAGCTTCAGGGGTGAAGGCCAGTCCAGAGCTATAACGACTGCGGCTTGAAATGTTGTACCAGTACAGTAGGTGCAGTATGTGGCGTATCAGTGTGCGAGTGCAGCTGGTATAATATAGTGTAGTAGGTAGGTTCACAGTTGAGTGGTCTCAGTGAGTTCCAAGTGAGTCGGCTCCACAGCGAGTGCACAGTGAGTGGGTGGCAGACGGTCCCCCAAATTCTGCACGTAATGGTGAAGTGATGAGCACATATACACGGATTATAACCACATCACAAGTCCCATTGACAATTCTCACAGTATACCAGAGCAAAGTGCAGAAGGCAGCATTTGGTAAGATTATCAGCAAGCAACTCACCATTTAATCAAGTTCTTTGTTTCACATTCTTACAATGAGGCAGGGGTTTAATTAATTGATTTTATAAGTTATTGATAGAAGCAGAAACAAATTATCCTTGGCAGAAGTCTTTAGGACTTGCTTGTGGTTTTTTTAGAAACCAATTTTAGCAACATCAGGAAAATTGACATAAAATAAAAGTAAGGAAATTTACATAAAATAAAACAGGGTTCATTCTTACCCTTTCAATATTCATAAATCTGAATTTAATAATGACTCCAGAATAATTTAGTTTAAGGTCTTCAAAGAAGTAGCTTTTAGGTCTGTTATAATACAGATAAAACCACATATAAAGGAAATAAAATAATTCTTAAGGTGACAAAATTAGGGATAAATGCTATAAGCTGTATATTTATGAAAATATACACCTGAGGAAATTGCTGGCTAGACTTATAACTGTCTTTAGGATTGACCTGTTCATATGAGGTCCTCTGAGAATAGTAATGAACAATGTTGAATCACTTACTATAGCACAGTCACTGATTTATCACAGTAGTCCAATAGAAACAATTCCTAACACTTGACTCTGCTCTAATAATTCACAGTGAAGAAACCACACCTGAAAATCTAAACATCACCAAAGAACACAGATACACTGGCAAGTTAAACACAAAAATTAAGAAAGTCTAAAAATACTTAAGACATAGTATGCTCACCAGGGAATTCTAACCTAACGTCACATGTTGAAGTTCAAGAGTGGCGTTGCTGGGAGAGCTATGTCTAGATAACAAGCGTGAGAATGTTGCCAGAAAAAGTTTTGATTAGAAATACTCTCGGTTAACGCTCTTAATATTAATATTATTATTATAATGTGCACTAAATGTGCATGTTTTAATTGTGAGGAGTTGGTAAAAATCACTCGAAGTTTGATCTTATTTTTATTACTAAAAATGAAGGTTATTTTAATATTTGTAATTTTATAACCTTTAAAGGGGGT
>VCRD01000342.1:259005-324826 GCA_006783055.1 Trinorchestia longiramus | reverse complement strand
TTCTCTGCCACGCAGTAAGTTCACCTTAAGTCTTGCTACGTTCTCTGCCACGCAGTACGTTCACCTTAAGTCTTGCTACGTTCTCTGCCACGCAGTACGTTCACCTTAAGTCTTGCTACGTTCTCTGCCACGCAGTACGTTCACCTTAAGTCTTGCTACGTTCTCTGTCACGCAGTAAGTTCACCTTAAGTCTTGCTACGTTCTCTGCCACGCAGTAAGTTTACCTTAAGTGTTACTACGTTCTCTGCCACGCGGTAAGTTCACCGTAAGTGTTGCTACGTTCTCTGCCACGCGGTAAGTTCTTCTCTGCCACGTGCAGAGTTCAGTTGCCACGTGGCAGTTCACTTCAATTAAGATCTGACGCGTTGTATTCTTCTGCTCAAGTTACGTGCATCTACGCTTACGTGCATCTGAAGCTGATCTTGAACTCCACGAAGAAAATTTACATTACCACGTGTTAAAATGTTGTGTATTAGATGGCGTTCACCTGCAAAACGCTTGCTCATAATCTCGCTAGTACTTCTTGAACGTCGTAGGATGTGCATAGTTCAGGTCACATCGTTTGCAAACAAGCACAGTTGTTCATCTTGCTGGTCTTAGAGAAGCAAGCCACAGTCGCTTGTTACTTTGGTGATGGGCCAACCGTCTTAGGCGAGTTCACTTCTGAAAGAAGTAAACATAGAATAATTTTTTGTCCATGTTTTGTCTGTTTATGAGAAAAATCGTTATTTTTTTATGAGCTATGTGTTATTTTATGGCCTGAGCGTAGATATTGCGGATCACGATCACCAGCTTTGTCGACTGGTGAGCGAATCTGCTTGCGAGCGGGAAGACCCGGGTTCGAATCCCGCTGCCGACATGGTTGACGCGGCTAGAAATACGGCATGGGACTTGGGTAAACAATCGAATAATTATCGAAGTAATTATCCGACCCAAGAATGGGCCAGAAGGTTCGTTCCTATAGCCTCATTCTATTCTATTCTAAACCTCGATCGTCCAGATGCTGCTATTTTAAACGCAGCACAATCATTGTACACCTCGTCGTCGCTCCTCAATTTCATTCTGCACGGCATAAACTTCAATGCCCATGTATTCAACCCACGTTATTTATGTATGTTTTACTCTGAAATAAACTGGTGTGCAGTAATGCATTAGTCGTTTCTGAGGCAATATTTACTTAACATCACTACAATTAATTAATTTAAATGCGAATCTTCAATTGAGTAAAATTTACCAAACATATTTCATAATGTGTTGCACAATCTTATTTGGAAGTTATTATAACACGTTTTTTAGGATGAATTTAAGTTTCAGGTTATTTCAAAGATATAAATCCTAGAACCACAATGATGTACATTTGTTGAATTAGTATGAACCGCCACGCACAAAAGTTAATTTTTGTGAGACTGCTGTATGTTAGAACTGTAAATCGAGAGAACACAATAGTGGGTCATATGATGGCAAGAACACAACGCTAAACCACGCTTAGCTCAGGGTGACATTTATGTAACATTTTGGAATCCTGGACCAGATAGTGATCAAGAAAATTTTTGGGGCCTGGAGGTTTATCGGTTAAGAATGAAGGATTAACAATCTCAATTTCTCCTCTGAATTTACATAGAAAGCTCAGATTCAATTCCAGCAAAACTGGAAAAATTACAAGAAAGAAAGAAAATGAAATCAGAATTCCACTGCTTAATTGCCTTGAGGATCTGGTCTAAGTATTGTGGTGGCTGGTCGATCCTTGGCGCAGTCTTCTTAACTATGGCGATTGTCGAGTCAAATGATGGAAGTTTGCAGCTCCGTCTTAACGCAGGAATGAAAGGCCCTCCATAACGCTTGATAGTTCATCTCCATTGTACCGCATTATTGGTGTACTACGCCGTGCTTTTTACTTTCCGGGGTTTACGGTACGGCGAGGCCGGTGCTCAAGAATGGGGTCCATTTTAACGGATCTATTGCGGAACTTCTCCAAGTTCTTGATGGTTTCACTCGAAACGATTGATGAATGAGCCAATCAAATTTCAAAGTATTATTTTTACCAAATTTGAGCATACTCTGTGCGTGAACCATCTTTTGATTTTTTTTATATTAATCTTGTCATTTGTACGAGGAGCGTTTCGAAAAATGTCTGTTAGTTATTTTTTCAAAACATTTAAGTTTACTTTCTTGGGGCTCCTCTGAAGACAATTGTCTCATAATGTTACTGATTAAAATTCCTACGTTAAAATTGAAATGTTTTGTTTGACAGTTAACAAGTTAATGGTAAACGATTATCGATGGAATTTGCATTAAATAATTAAGGTACTAGTTATGAACAAGGCATTTTTAAGCCCTGATAATGAAAATTAAATTACTTAGTATCAAGACGATAAACATTTTAACCGTTATGTTCCATTTTTTACTGTCAAAGAGGGTTTTGATAAACTCTGGAGCTAAAATAATAAACTCCTTGCTTTTCATGACGTCTGAAAATGGCAAAATTGAGTTTTTTCTATTTTATATAGGGGTAAATATATATTAACATATATGCGTTCATAACTCAGACCGAATACGAATTTTATGGGTCTAGATATCGGTCCTTAATTATGTTCTTACATTTTCTCGTATCGACTTGATTTCATAATTTTCACAGAATTTCTAACAAAACTATATCTGAAAATGTTTTAACCACATTATCAATTGAATATTACCTAAATACGTATTTACATTATTTCTAAAAAACTCTTAGGCCTATAAAGATTTATGTCTGTTGGGATAAAACGTATTTACATTGTTTCTAAAGAACTCTTAGGCCTATAAACATTTGTCTGTTGGGCTGCCACAAAAATAAAACTGCGTTGCCTGCTGCACGCGGTCAGCTGCCACATGACCGCTTGGTGCTCCGCTGTTCGTAAGACCCGCCTGGTGTCGTCTACGTGTGTCGTACAGACATCAAGAGGCATCGTTTTTACGCTAATATAACGTATGACATAAATTGAAGGGTGGACAGCACTAGTGGACTACTTGCATTTTTTCCCACGGGAAAAAATGCAAGTAGTCCACTAGTGCTGTCCTCCCTTCATATAGTAAACTACTGGATCGTAATCGCCTCTGTCAGCGCTGTGTTAACGACAGTACGGGAGTGGACTACTTGCATTTTTTCCCGTGGTTTTTCCCGTATACAAAAAATGCAAGTAGTCCACTAGTGCTGTCCACCCTTCAATTAATGTTGTTTGACTCAATGTTTGACTCGTATGAACCGTGCTAGGGGCCAATCACATCAACGGACTTTGCACTTGCACTGATTCGGTTCTTTTTCAGCAGTACTGTTCGAGACTGCCTCTTCTCGTTTTTTTTGTAGATTGTACAAAAGTTAGTACAAATTGAATGCATGCTCTTAGATGAATTCTAGCGGCACATTTCACTTGTCTTTAGCTGTTGCCTGCTCTGAATCAGGACAAATTTAATAACGTTCATTCTTGGTGCAAATAAATTTTGCATAATAAAAAGAGCGGAAAGCTGTAGAGCGTGGAGTCTTTCGTGTTCATTTCAGTGTGAGAGTAGGACGCTTTCAAATGCAATAAAATAGAATTGGGGGAGTTCTCTAAATTCCATCTCTGTCTGCATTCGACCGGACAGGTCCTGGAAGACCCACTATCTGGCCACTTGGCAGCTCTAATTGCACTAGAAGCCTCATGAAAAAGATATTAAAGTGGGTGCAGAATTGCTCATTTTCTTCGCCAGGAATGGTCCAATTATTTTCATGCCCTTGAGAGACTGGAAACTGGCAGATTATCTCCGTGGAGTTTTTGACACCGGGAGCAGAGAGAGAATCCAATTTTTATTTGGTTTTGAAACGAGTATGTCTGTTAATTTGACACGGAGTAATGAAATGCTCTCGAGCATCCTCAGCAAATAGAAATATGTGATATTTGAACTCTATGCCGTTTTGAAGAAGCCTTCCACAAGAAATGGATAAAATGACATGCTGCCACTTCCGTTTACGATATAACATAGAGTAAGTGGGGGAAAAAGTTCGTAGTCTCAAAAATCTTTTTTCATGCTTGAATTTGAGAAGAAAAAAATACCTCCTATAAGTAATGATTGACACTAATTTCTCTAAATTTGCTAGTTAAGGATAGAAAGGATGACTAAAAAATTAATTTCTTACATTCTCTTTTATTGCCAAAAGCATGAAGATTCAACGTGTAATCCAGATTAAAGTAAGTCTGAAAATTATCAGTCACATGAAAAATTTTCATAAATGAAAGATCATATCAACTCCTTCAATATATGTTACATCTCAAGAACTCAACGTCGGATAAATATTGCGCTATCATAATATGTAAAAATTCAATGTTTGGATGTGAAGATTGTGTCAAATAGATTGCCATTCTCGTATAAAAATATTCTATTCCCATGAATATTTTACCGCATTTTCCGACAAATACCTCGAAAAAGTGTAATTTTCTGGTGCATTATTTCCTGCCAAGTTTCCTATTGCAATATGTATGCGAAATGTTCGTTTTTTTCACTCTGAATATGATGTTTCTTTTTTATCAAAGCAAGTTTCAAAGCATTTTAGTCATTTCTTACTTTCCATTCGTTCTTCTTAGTGTTCTCACATTACTATTTTGGAGAGGCTTTTTCTTATCACATATTCATGAGACCTCGTGTATACAAGGCTTTATGTTCGTAATTTGAAAACTTTTCCTTGTATTTATTAGCTGTGGGAACCTGTTTTCAAGCGCCATTTAAAAAGCAAATGCATTACCCTGATCTTCGAGTGTATGTAGTCTACAAGCCATGCTTTCACCCTGATTCATAGCCCGTTTTGCATCGTTTATACCCGTGAATGCTATTGCAGGAAGTATCGTCTAATCTTTTGCGATCAAACAGGAGTTATTTGAAGTTTATCTTCCTACTTCACAACGGACAAAGAAATATCGCAAAAGAGCTGACCGTTATTCCACCAGAAGACTTACTACAATATTAAACTCGAGAGGGAAAGAAAAAGATCCCTAGCCTTTTCCTCGCTAGGAATTTCATCCGCGCTGCATTCATATTAATTTTTAGTCTCTTGGAATAAATATCGTACTCTTGTGTGGTAAATACTGTTCAGATCTTGACTTTAATCCTTAATTAGAAGAATTAAGCTTCAGAATAACAGGTTTATTTGCTGAAAGTCAGTATTATATAACGAGCGAATGTTTTGTCCCATTAATAGTGATCAGTTTCTCTAGTGCCCTTGATGTATTAGATGAGACGACGGTGTGGGCTTCTTGTTTTCCAGATATTTTGAAGTGCACCGTGTCCCAGCGTTACGGGACCCAAAGACAAACTGAAGCAACTCAAAAATTGAGTTTTTATTGTGGTTTCCACAATACAATGCTTACAATACACGCAGCCGTTTATGCATAGCTTGGTAATAGGAGCAAATAAATGTTCGCGTTGAGGTTGACCATCTGAAACATATGGTCCGTAAAAATAGATTTTGTAATCGATATGCAACTTTTATATGCTGCACGAAGGGGTATTTGCGTTTTTCCTACGACCCAAACCTTTTGAGTTATTATTATTATTATTGAGTTATTGTACCTGTTCTTTTGGGACCCCGTTACGCTGGGACAACTGTATCCAGGATACGGAATCACACCATCTAATTAAAATTTTGGTTGCTAGCTCTACGAATATTGTTTAAAAATTGTTATTTTATTGTCCAAAATGAGTTTTACTGTAAACCTGAGTAAATATAAGCAAATGTAATAAGGGCAAACCGATGTCTATGAAGAAGGTCGTCAATGACGCAAATCTACAAGCATTTGCACTCTTGTTAACCTTCTTCATGGACGTCGGTTCGCCCTTCTTGAAAATTTCCACACCATTCCCGTACACTAACCACACATATAAAGTTGTCACTGTACACTTTGGTCATTCTGGAGTGCTATGTCCTTCTGCTTGCAGAAAACGGATTACACTTCGTAATTTACATTTGGCGGGAGCATTGGTCGTGACAGCCATGTTCAATTGCCTGTACCTCTGGAAATCGAGCTGTATCCGTTTTGGTGATAGTGTAGAGAAGCAAGTTAAATTCTGCAGTACTTTTGGTAACGAAATTATTATGCTAAGCACCCATCGGAGGCATAAAAAAAGCCCTCGTATCTAGCGAGTATATGACACATTTTTACTTCAGCTCATCTACTTGAGGAGGTAAAAAATAATAGCATTTAAACATGAAAGTTTGTGGGCTTGGACCAAGTTAGCATCTTTAGCTACTTCTTTTGCAAATAAATTTAAATTTTCCTGTTATCCAGTGCTGGAATATAACCGATGACATCTGAAGTTACGTATCCCGCCTAACAATATTCTGTATACATACACATAACATTTTCCTTCAAAACACGAACAAAGAATTGTTTTTCACCGTGGAGAGTGAAAAAGATCGCCCACAATTGACTGCAAAGGTGATTTCATATCTCATACCTGGACAATCTCTGAATTATGAATTGTTTTTGAGTGAGAACCATGGAAGCTCTCAGGCGCCGCTGGACACGAATGCAGGCACCCGCCATAATGGATGGGGGTGACGTCCCTCAGCTCCTATTTTGAGGAGCGTAATTTCCTGATGATGGCGGATTTGAGGGGATTTAGGCCGAGGGAAATTGAGGGATTTGCGGTGCATCGAATGATGAAAAAGTGGCAAAAATGAGCCGAGAATCCCTGATGACACTTGGAGCGCGAGCTGTTGCCGGGAACTGTTCTATTATAGCTAACGGTCACGCGTACTTAAACTGGCCACAATAAATGTATTAATTGAAGAACCTTGTTGAGTTCTCTCGAGATGGAGCATTGCGATGGAGCATGCGTAGTTAAACTGGCCACAATAAATGTATTAAATGAAGAACCTTGCTGAGTTCTCTCGAGATGGAGCATTGCGATGGAGCATGCGTAGTTAAACTGGTCACAATAAATGTATTAAATGAAGAACCTTGCTGAGTTCTCTCGAGATGGAGCATCGCGATGGAGCACGCGTACTTAAACTGGTCACAATAAATGTATTAAATGAAGAACCTTGCTGAGTTCTCTCGAGATGAAGCATCAGTTAGACTGCTAGAGGAAGCTGGGACTAGCATCAATCTCGTAGAAATATTCAAATGTAGTCTATGGAATTAGCTATGCTTTAAATTGACAAACAAAAAATTTGTGTACGTGATAAAAATTGTTTTGAATAATTGTTGTCATTCAAATTCAAGCGGAATTTAGAAAGATTTATACCAACTGTGCTTCGCTATGAATGAACTCGAGTGATTTACACCGTTTTCGGACTGAAAAAATTTATTTTATTACAAAGTAATACTTGAATTTTGTTGTTAATATTTCTTGTATAAATTATGTGCGATAATTCAAAGCTGTAATTTTTCAGCCTTTATTTTAGATGCCTTTCTGAAAATAATGCCGATTTGTTACTGGAAACAGAAGTCAAAGATTGACACAATGAACTTAAAACATTGGATCAAAGCTGTACGTCTTGAGTCTACATTTATAGGCCACATTTCTGGGCCAATTTATCACCCAATACTGCAAGCATTCGTTTGAAATTCTTTTTGCATCTTCATCATTTAAGATGCAATTTTACGCAATAGATTGATTTTTCTTCAGCTTTTATTAAAAATAGACGTGGTACTGCTACACAAAATTGAATGTGAGATTCGAAAAAGAAGAATTCAGATGTCCTCACATGTTCGGGCCTAATATTTGTTTTAGAAAATGGCCATAGCCACAATTTCAGAACGATGCATCAATATTGTAATTCATGTCTACCTTCGTTCTCAAATAAAAAGGTTCTAGAAATCAAGTTACAAGAATCTTTAGGTAAAACATTTATTTCAAAGAAAATTGTACCTTGAAGCTGCACCCTAATTAAGCAGTAATGTATTTTGGAAGATATTATGCAGTTAATATCCCAGCTTGGTGCATCTTGGCCTATTTATTTTTTTTCTAATAGAAGTAGGAGTTTAGAGTCGGCCAACCGACCTACAGTACGAGTGTCTTTGCTTCTTTTTTATTTAATTTGTTTAATTTTTCGTTCCTTTGAGAGGATACAGCTGCTACTCTTGGATAAATTTTGCATTAAATGCTATTTTAAAGTCTCCTAAAGTAATCAGTGCAGAAACATTAAGTTCTAATTACGAATCATCAAGAGTGTTAGTCTCAGTGACTGCAACTCCGTAAAAACACGGCATTTCTATTTTAGAGTGGGCGGGTAGCGTGGAATTTCCTAGTTCAGCTGATGCCAAAACCTTAGCGTGCAACCGAAGACTCTCAAGCCCTCGAGTCGTTAGTGAGAGACGAACAGCTCCTCTTTGCTCCAACTTCCTTTCTTAATCGTGCAAAAGAAATAATGATTATGCGAGTTCAAACACCACTCTTGTGGTTCCGCACCTTCATTTGCATAACTGTCGAAGTAAGCGAGCTTCCTTCCTTAAATACGCTACATCCAACTCGGGGAGGCAAGAATGTAACGACCGACTTCAGCTTCTGCATAACTGTCGACGTTCAGTAAATGCGCATTTCACCAGCATAATGTGTTATCTCATTGGTTGAGGGGCGTAGATGTTTCATACATTCTACATTATAATTTGAAATGTTCTTTTTATGGATATTGATACGTGCATTATCTCTTTCAATGATGTGCTTTGGTAATGGTTTACTCCTTGGTAAGCAAAGAAGCATGTAGATAATATACATGTAGACTGTTACATGACGATGTGGTTCCATCACATAAGACACATGCAAAATAAACCATAAACCTATAGCTTATTTTTGAAGATAATTATATTATTTCTATAAATTATGTTGCATTAGAATTTTATTGAGTAATTGATGATCTGTTATGTAGAACTTTGTAAGTTCATGTTACATACACAATGTAGTTTGTATGTTATGTAAGTAAGAATGTCCGTTGACATCCATACAACTATCATACATAATATGATACGTAGTTTCTAGTTACTCTTAGAAGTCCTTCCATCTAAAAGTTTACCCTTAAAGACTAATTTAGTGTTCAATAGTTCTTTAACTTGGTTTTGCTCGCTAACTAATTTAAATTTCTGAATTCAGCGACGAGCTCACGATGCTGTGCAGTATCAATTGCTTAGTTTGACAGGCCTTGTGAGCTAATTTTACAGATCACCAACTGGATCTACTCGAGTTTTCTCTTTTGGAGTTGAAAATTTTTCAATGTTGGGATGCTAACGAAACGATTCAGTTGAAATGCCTGAATTAAAGAAACACATCAGACTTGCTATTTTGATATTCATGCTAGATTTGTGTTTTTGAACCGCAATATTTGAGCATAATCCAGAAAGCCATTGAGATGGTGTGCTATTCGTCGGTTGACAGACTTATAGCATGATGCTTTAATAGCTGTAGACATTTTGCAAGATTTTAGTGAATGAGTATTTGCATGGGAAGGCGAATCGAACCTGTAACGCGCAAGTGCAGCATATAAGTGTTATGTTTGACGAAATAAATGTTATTGTGCATTTACGCTTGATAACATCCTAGTAAGTGTAAACACATTAGACTTTGTATCATGCCTAGATTTAACAGTTTTTCTCATGAGTTCAATGTTAATAACTTTTTTCAATGAATTCTTGTCAGTGTCATTTTTTCATACTTTCATTTTACCAGAATTAAGGTTAACATCTGTGATGTTAGTAAGGATCCTGATGATAATTCAAGCTCCCCACTTCGAGGCATTTCAAGAGACACCAGCGAGCAAACATGGAGTTCCTTAAGAGAACAAGTTCCGCCATTACCATGCTGGATGAACGCCACCCTTCCTGAAATTTGCTTAGCTTTGACACGAACTGAACTTTGAGGGTCGTTATCCGTTGCGGTTAGCTGGTGCATGATGGAGCTGTGGTGTCTGTGCACTTGGAGACCTAGCGCCCCATACAGCAGGGGGCGCAAACATACCGAACATTTGAGTGGCTTTGCACGAGGGGCGAATGGAAGTTTTGGGCCAGGAGCAGTTTGGTGAAAAATATATTTTAGAAGTCAGCGTTACGACGGCCGTTGATAACAATTTAGCAGACATTCGTGATAAAATTTCGACTTCGGTGAAGAAAGATTTCAGTGAACCAATATTTGGAGTCGTGTTAGTCCATGCTGCGAGAATAAATTTACAGTGAGAGTTAATCTCAACTTTCAGAATGCATTTCTGCTCACAAAATTTACTACTGATACATAGAAGAAATTTATCCAGGTGTGCATGCAAATCATTTTTAAAATTGTCTGATCTTACACCAATCCCTGTCTTTGTTCCAGGCTGCATCACTTCCGTCAACGAAGATGCCTTTTCGAGGAGTACGAGGCCCAGCGGTGGTGAGTACCAGTCACTTCTAACCTCAACAAATCAGTTTACTAAAACAACCCTCTTCCTGCACAATTCAAAATCAACTTAATAAGTATTACTGAGCATAGATTAATTGAAATGTCAAAATGATCAAACCCAAACTCGTATGCATCACTAGGAGCCAAAACTCAACTTGATGATTTTGTTAGCGTGCTCATTAGCCGCCTTTAAGAACAAAGTATACACAGTTCATAGTGAATGTGTACACAGCGAGCCTAAGCCTCCTGTACATCTGCTTTAAAGTTTGTAATTTTCCTTAGTTTCATAGTTATTCGAAATAGTTCACGTGTGGTCAAAAGTAACGTTATTTCAAGCTATGACAGGATGCATTCGATTATTTTTAAATGTAATAGTGCTATTGCATTAACAAATAATTGTCATTGAAGTCATTGTTAACTCACTTTTTCAGCTTTCAATATGACATAAAAATTTTGTATTATTGCCGAATTTTCTGACAGAAACGTCATCCATTCTCAACCTACAAGGTAAGTTTTTTTCAATTTGTCGTCGCTGTTATCATTGTTTTTCGGTTCTTTTGTGCTTGAATATCTTTTTGGGATAAAAAGTGTTTTTTATTTCATATTTGCAGGCTGTTGTATTACAGAAATACAGCATATCACCTAATTTTAGCTCTTCCTTTATCGTTTGTATCAATTAGCGATCGAAAACATTACTATTTTATTCTTTTTTATTCTCTGAAATTTTCGCTATGGTCATGTCTCTTTTGTGGCACATTTTGATGCTAAATTGAGCCATTTTGCCTGGTATTCTTTAAGCTACGATGCTCGAATGTGTTCTTTTCTATAAATTTAATTTGTTTTTAATGCATAAATACTTTAAATAAAGTTACAAATGCGAATGACTATTGCCTCGATTCAGCAGGAGTGGTAGCCTTACTCTCAACATGATAATACATCAATAAAATATAAATATTTATTT
Source organism: Trinorchestia longiramus (assembly GCA_006783055.1). Classification (NCBI taxonomy): domain Eukaryota; kingdom Metazoa; phylum Arthropoda; class Malacostraca; order Amphipoda; family Talitridae; genus Trinorchestia; species Trinorchestia longiramus. Next base: position 313,485 of record VCRD01000342.1, on the reverse strand, counting down.
CATATGATGTATCTTTTAAAAATGTTATATGAATACTCTAACCGATCTTCAGAACATTTCTTTCTTAATGCCAGTTTTCGAACACTTGTCTTGTCTGTATTTCTATTGAAGATGTTAAACCTGATCTTCAGCAATAATTGATTTGTTTTATTTAACTCAGAACGTTCGTTGCAAACGCTCCGCTGAGCTGTTCCTTGGTATTTGCTTGCATATTATCATGTATTCATCTACATCATGCAAGTCTTTTTTCTGTTGCTATGTGGTTTTTCCATTCTGCAGCTGATACGTTACTATCACTGCAGGTCATGTTTGTGTCTAATTAATACCAAGTCTTTGCAGTCTTTTCCTATTCTGAGTTTTTAGTATTTGTTCTGCTTCTTGAGGTAATTTCTGGAACAGATTTTTCTTCGAGCGCAATCAGCAAGAAAGCCTCCAAGTGTGTAATGAATTCCAGGTCAAAGGTATTCTTGAGATGAAGCTCAAAAAGTGCTTGCAACTTCTTAGACAATTACTCTATTATTCAACCATGCTTCTCATTTTGTTGTTCTGCGTCGCTGTTTGACCACTGATACTCATAATGAAAATCCTGTTGTTTAGTCTGCCCACTGCAGCTATAAGTAGCTTACACATGTTGATGCTTCCTTTGTCGCTACTGCTCGGTGAGGTGGTAGAGCGTGGGCGGTGTGCCCGGTCTCACTAGCATCTCAATCACCTCCACTAACGAGGTCCCGCTGCAGACCGCGCGTCCGCTGAGAAATAGCATCTTGAGGCACCCACACGGGCATGCTGCAGAGCTTGTTAGCAAGGCGCTCCTCGACTTACTGCTCTCTTATTAGTATTGCTCTCATTATTATAGCTTCCTTGTAGCCGTAATGCCTTGCCTTAGCAAATGCCTCAACGAAATCCTCGCCTTAATTGCATGCAAAGCAAAGGGATCTTTTAATTCGGCGATTTGTATGAAGTTTTTCTCGTGTATTTTAGTTTATAGTCCTATAGGTACATACACTGAACAATAATAAAGCCTATATCTGGTCTGTGTATTTTTCTATGGTATTACGCTAATTATTTTTCTTGTGATTCTTCAGCCGCTTTCAGAAATTAGTTGTCGTCCGAGTCGCTCGAGTGCAAACGCTGTAGTCTGACCAGGGTAGGGAATTCTATAATATTTACTCACCGTATATTGTTGTGCTGCAATTATTGCATTATGTACCCTGAGTTTGACTGTGGTAATTTAATAGATCTGATGCATATTTTGCCCGTTATTTTTGTTCTTTCAAAGAAAGCGGCGGTTGTGTTAAAGTATTGTCCTACACAACAACTGAATTCAATAGTCTCTGTTAATGTCGTATTCTTTTCAAAATACGGACATTTTTCAAAGCATTAAACGTCGCTAGTTTTGAAAATAAGTTATATACTGTATTCATTAAGTTCTCAACGCTTATTTTGTGAGCGCATGCAAGTGGCTGTGGCCGAGTCCTCATTGGCTGCTTCTGTAGTCTGGAGTATCGTTCATCTCTGTGTAATATACAGCCGATGTGTCGCTGTTGGTTCATCAGCTGAGTGTGACTTTGATGAACAATAATTCAAAGTTCATTTGAATACGTGGTAATAATAGTGACTAGTGCTCACATCTATCAGCGTCTATAGTCTCTAATGACGCGTGCTGGCGATCACTTTGATCCAGCTCTAATTTGTTGAGAGGCTCAGGGCTCTAATCTGCTACCAATTACGGGCTCTTGCTTCCACCATTTCAAATGGGGCTCTCAGGCTAAGACGATTAATGTAATCGTATCTGAAAATATGAAAAATTGTCAAATAATTGTTTCATTGTACCAAATTATTGGAAAATATTTTTGCCCTCACATGAGCCCAATTAAAATGCGCAGCTCATTCAAATGTTTAAAAAATATGCGAAATGCGCTGGAAATACAGGGTATATATAAAGTCTTTACGATTTCAAAAATTTATTACAAATGCAATTGATAAAATATTTTATTCAGATTTGTTCTCTTGTATTCAGTTTTTATTAAAGTTTTTAATCACATTTTGTATATGTGTGTTTCAGGGATCCTGTTTATGAAAGAGGTGCTGTTGAGACTTTATGAAAGACTTTTATAAAGGCTTTATGGACACCCTGTAGGTATATTAGAATAGACTATGAAGCGAATCGTCGAATTTTGGGTCACTACGATCAGTTACAAGTCCTAATGACCCTCGTAGGGATGCAGTGAAGAAATTGTTTTGCAACGTTTCTGTCTTTTCGTTCATACGGGAATATGTAATAGTGTTGACGTAAGCTCGATCAGGTCGGTAATATTCATATCGTCATACGAGAACGTGTAATATTCTTCATCGCTGTCAAATCCTGTTGTTCGTAATTACAATTTCTAGCATCAAACAGAATGTTGAAACGGACTAGTACAAAAATTATGAGCACCATCGAACTTATTACTATTCATTTTAGAGCTCACGCTAATGCACACATTTTGTGTGACTGAAATGAAACATTTTGTTCCGGTTTTGGCCATCGAATTGAACATTTACAGCCACGTGCTCGTATCCGACAAGCCCTAAGCACGCACTTAAAGTTGAGTTAGTCATATTACGAAGGATATTTGGATTGGAGTTCAATTAATAGGGTTATTTCTTGGCATGAATGAGAATAACAGGCAATGCACGAACAGACTATTCCGACCACTGAACTGTGTTCTATTTAGAGAGTCATACTTTTTAAAGGATTTTGTGATTTTGAGTCGTGAAGTCTGGTGTACTTCAAGCTGCAGTTTATTATTGAATTATCATACGATATTAAACGAAGTTTTGAGGATTTTTCGTTTAGAGCAGCCTGTCAATGATATTCTAGGTTAGAAGGTAGCGTTTTTCTTAAGAGTACGAAGAAGGCTTCGGAATTACAAACAGCAGCGCACATACATCTTTATTTTGTTGTCTTCGTTAGTTCTTGTCTAACTTGTTCTGTCGCTTCTAAATCGTTGCAGACTAAACAAACGAGCCTATCGTGTTAACTGCCTAGTGAAAAATTAATCTGTATATTTATTTCTTTACTTTTATTCTGTAGAAATTAAAGTCTCTGGCATACTTAGATCCTGTTGTTTTTTTACTCTTTTTGCTTTTGAATTACCTTGTAATTACGACATTGAATCCTCGTATTTCAAATTCGCTACATAAGTTAATTTGAGATAATACTTGTATTTTCAAGTCAAACTTTCATAAAACATACAATTGAAGTCCATTGTGACCATGGGTGTCAAAACTAGTGCATTTTTCTCACATTTGACGTTGTGTGTTTGTATGTGTATGTGTATGTGTGTGTTTGTGTGTGTGTGTATGAGTGTGTGTGTGTGTGTATGTGTGTGTGTGTGTGTGTATGAGTGTGTGTGTGTATGTGTGTGTGTGTATGTGTGTATGTGTGTGTGTTTGTGTGTGTATGAGTGTGTGCATGCGCACAGCTGCTCCAAATCGTACAAATGCAACGGCCGTAAGACGCATTCAGATACGATGTTCTCAGAGACTTGAAACCCAAAAGGCTTGAAATAGGGAGTTGAGATGTAATAGGCTCTCATACTGAACCTTGCTTCCTAATGTGGAGGATAATGTTAGGACATAGTTTTCATTGCTATGGATTTCAGTTACCATGAACGTCTGAAAAAGTGCTATCTTTTCTGCTGCGTTTGGTGAAAACAATACACTTTTTAGAAGAAAGAGGCTACTCTGTAGGATGTTCTAATCGTCTCACTTTATTCCTTAAGAGGCAAGAGCGTTTCTTTTTCATAACTCTGTAGCAACTCACTGTGCTGTTATCAACGCTGGTAGTGACAGATCCTTGTGGTAGTACCATCTTTTTCTTCTTTTTTGTACTTCTCTTGAGGCTTAAATGTATATCTTCCATCTCTTCCCTAAAGAATACATCTATTTTTTTTCCAACAACTATCATCAGACAACAAATGTCTGTTCTTGAGCACGACAAAAATAAAATAGTGTTAGAAAGTACAATATAACATTCACTAAAATGTTAACAATGACACCCTCACGGGGAAAATAGTTCTGTAACTAGCACAATTTACTGTGCATGAAAAGATAACATTTCCGTTGATGAACAGACACAGCAACTGCCCTGGCCAAGCAGAGCAGCCGAATGTCTTATGCTTGGCTGGAATGACGGTGTGCATCTGTGTCCAGGTGAATTAGGTAATTTTGTAGGCAACACTTGCATACAGCTCGACCAGTGCTACGAAACTGATCAAGTCATATTTACAATTGTTCTTTCAACCTCTGTGTATATAGGAAGCGTGAGCGTAAATTAACTTCTTTGAATAACTTAAAAATATTTTCTCAGTGAATTTCATGCATGTGCGTGAATGTATTTTCTTATGAAGAATTCCTAGGGTCATGTAAGTTTCGTTTCACAAAAATTGCGTTGTCACGAAAAACTTGTGCTATTGTTCACTGAATAATTCAAGGATGTATTTTTAGAACATATGAACATGATATTTATGTGAGTTATATTTTCCTCGACCCAAAGTTTGTCAGAGTCCATAACTCAAACAAAAGCATTCTAGGTACTTCCTAAAGCTACTTCCGCCGCTGGCACCACGCAGTTCTAGACTCGATGAGGCAGGGGCATTTCTTCGTATTTTTAAGCATTAGGTTGAGCTCTGCCTCATCCCAGCATGTTTACTCGGACTTGGTAATGAGCCTTTAATTGCCTATGGGGAAACCATCGGTTTTACTCGATATTTGGTCTCGAAACGAAACTTGACGCTTAGCTCGACGTTTTAACTACTTTGCAATGCTTTAAACGTGTAGAGTTTTTTGCTTTATAAGTATGGTCAGATGCTTGTACTGTTCATGAACTCCTTCATTTTGATCTCCTAGCAAGTAAAGGAAGAAGAAAGGTGAGGATGAAGACCAGATGACTTTAACACGGCCCCAGCTGTCCGTAACACACTTGTTTTGCTCCTCACAATATTGCGTTTGTAATCCATTTGCAGGAATCCAAAAGTCTTCAACGCTCGAGAACTTCACTTGCGAATAGTATCAATATGCGGTGGTTTCAATCCTTCACTTCATTAACGAAAAGATTCCTTATATTTATCACCACGATTTTTGTATGTAAACCTCAAACTCGGTGCTAACAAAATTTGAATACAATTTTCGCTTTCGATTAACTCTTGTACACCTGAAATAGTAGAGTGTCACCGAGGTAAAACAACCGTGAAAAACGTGAGTGTTACCATTTGGGGCTAAGATAGATAATAATTGAACGAAAATCCATCCTGATGCACAAAATATTCTTGGTTATTTAGCTGTTTTTTTCTCCTCGTTTCTAAAGATCACAACCGTACTCTATCTCTCAAACAAATTGGTCTCCGACAATAAACCTTATTAATTATTGTTTTAAATTGATAATTTCACAACATAATGTCTTTTTTGAAGTAGTATAAAAAAAGCTCGCCCAGGCGAACATCTTTCATTCCTCGTGATTATAATTGAAATCGACTCTAAATGTTTGCATGTAGACGCGTAATTATTGCTTTACGTAGAATAGAATAAGTCAATAGAAACGAGCCGTTGACTTTCCATGTTAATCCTCATACAGCAAATCTTCGAAGAATTTTAGCCCGGAGAAAATGTCGACTTGGTCTCATTAATGGCGAGGTATGAGGTTGCCCGAGGCTGGGTGTGGTGGTAACAGTCAGCAGCGATAAATCCACGTTCAAAAGACGCATATGAAGCTGAACGCTGCAAAATTCCACGAGCTTGACAGGCTTTTGCTTATAAATTTAAAACTTTCTTCACTCTCTCGGATTGCAGGACCTGAGACGAAAATTTTGCCTTGTGGATACGCATTGACGGGATGACTTCGTTGTGCGAAGTAGTTAATAGATACAAGATAATTAAATTACGGAGCTGCTGATGAGAGCTATACCGCGCAGACAGGCCAGTGGTCTGCGCACGCCTGACGACCTCAGCAGAACTCATGTATGAGAGACACAGACTTGTGCAGCTCTTATATGAAGAGAACCACTGAGACCTGAGTAGGACATCCTTTTCATTCTGGGTCGGGGGCGCCCGTTACTCAACTGGGAGACCTTGACTGGTTTGCCACTTTAGGTGAGGATGCACCTCATGGAGCTCATGTTTTTATTCCTGCAGCTAAAATTTGGGTAATATTAACTTGTGTTGAATGATACTCGATGCCCCAGATTAACTTCTTTTCTTTCGTCTCAATGAGGGTCAGGATGATGATGATGATTTTGCTCGTAGTTTTGGTGGAGTTTCTTGTCATCCACCTTTGTGGCAGTTCAGCTGTTTATTCATAGGCATCCTTTTTGATCGAGCCACTCGCATGTATCTGTATAAGACCTGAGACCACAGAACATCACATTGTAAACTTGAAATCTTCCCCTTGTGTCAGGAGGGTGGCCAAATATAAGCAAATTCGCTGCAGGAGATGAGCTGCCAGTTCTCCTGCTCTCGTCTCCACCGCAGCTCCTAACATATTCAGGGTGGCCCATAACTTACTCACCCTTTTGAAAACGCTATAACTATTAAACTAAGAATGGTGTAGAGATAAGGTTACTTTTATATTGAAGAGGAGATTTTGAAGTTATTTTTATGCATCTATCATATATTACTAACAGTAAGCACTTATCCTTATTAACTATAGTTTTATAGTTATAGCGGTTTTAAAATGGTCAGTAATTTATGGGCCACCCTGTAGTGTACAATATTGTGCAAGCGTCTGCATTTTGTCTCAGTGCTTCAATTAGGTGAAGCTTCTGACCACTGCTCAGGAGTTCGCACTTCAAGCCTCCTATTGTCGAGAAAATTGAACATGAACACGGGAAAAGAAACTCTCGTAGCAAAATAGGTTTATTTAGTTTTGATGGTGGGCTGTGGATGCACACCTAGGAGAAGTATACGGTTATACAAACAATTACCACGGATGCAAATCTTGAGAGACAAGCTTCTTACGATACACGTCAAGTTGCTGAGCGTATGATACAATAGAGTGAGTCGGAAACATCATTGCCTTCTAGAAACCTGGCAGTTTAAGATGATCCAACAGACAGTGGCGAATACGAGCGCTCGTTCAACACGAATAAATACATAATGTTTAAAACGTGTGTAAATTTATTTCAGAGGGGTAATGTAATCCTCATGAACTGTTGCTAAATTGTCATGAAAAATAAATCTAAGAAATTTTATAACTGACAATGTAGTAACCTACCACATTTCTAACGTAAAATATTCAGAGCTGCAAACTGATATTTGCTTAGAAAACACCGTCAAATAGCTTGGTTTCCATATTTGTTAAGGAAATATGAAAATGTTTACTGTGCTCCATTGAAACATTTATTGCTGAACATCAAGAGTTGTTGTGAAAAATAGTGTAAGAGATAAGTGCGTGAATGCAATTAATAAATTGAAATTACTCATGTTATATTTTACGTTCATTGAAATAGCTGGGAAAACTTGAGGGGATGAATTGATTTCTCGTCGAGACTTGGAATAGAAGGCTTTCACCTAACGTCGTTAACTTATATGACTTGCCTCGTTGCTGTTGATGGGCGTCACTCGGCTGTGCTGTGCGCACAGAAATCAATTTCAGGCTCAGCCAAGTCATCCATCATATTTGCTACCCTGAGGGTGCACAAATGAGCCTAACTTCTAGTCGGAGGCTCGCTACTAAAACGTCGATGTTTTGCTCTCTTGCTCGGTAGTCTGTTGTATTCTTGTTCTGGTTTAAAGCGCCCAAATGCACATCCGTATTCACGATCACGTAATAAGATTTGGGATACTATAATGCACAAATAACATTGAAAATACAATTATTTTTCATACAAAATATGATATACGAGTTCTAAGCTACCAAGGGTACAAATACAGAAGGAATATAAATATATATAAGGTGTACACAAATCATTGAGATCATAGTTATAATGAATAATCTACCGTTGTCTTCACATATCTAATGTCAACCTACCCATTAAAATTTCATACAGGTTACAATTGCTGCGTTAATTGTTATCTAGCGCTAGCAGCTTCTTTCTGATGTAGAATGGAGTATTACAGCTACGTTAAACTTTTCTAGAAGGTATGGAAACTGTTTTTCACAGAACATCTTTTCTTTAAAATATCGCTAAATCGTTAAAAAACGGTGTTCTTTTTATCACCGGCAAACGATACTTTTTCTATCGAACACGAAATGTTAAAGACAAACGGACGTATTGATTTTGTAGGAGCGAGAGCAGTGCGTTCTTTGGACACTGGTTTGCGCATATTTTCAGTAGTGATTGATTTCCCCGTATTGAAAAGGTGTTCAAGAATAGTTCCTGTAAATATGTTTGAAAGTTATGAGAAATTAAACTATTCCTTTATGTGTACATTGGAGATGAAAACAGTGACTTATGATCGAATAATTCTTTAAAATACTTTTAGTCAACGATGCACCGCGATGATATGGACTCATTTCCTGAAATTATGGACAAACCAACTTTTCTTCGAAGAACACATCAACTTCGGCTTCGTAAGTTACTGGCAGGTTTAGTGAAAGGGAGTATTTAGCTCTACTTTACCGTTTAACTAACGACCAAGAATCTCAAACTTAACCAACCTAACGATGATGTAGTTATAAGTCTCTAACAACACTCTATGTTTTAACACTCAGAGACTAATACACCCTAAAAAACAATACACCTAGACATGTATTTATATGATATTTATGGATACAACACGTACCTTGAAAACTGAAATATAGATGATTACTTAGTCGTTTTACAGTGTCGTGTTATGATATTGATAGGTTAATCCTATGATTTGGTGAATATGCGTTCAAACGAAGATTGATCATATCACTTTTTCTAATGAAAACGATGTCCAACAAATCCGTAACAACTTTCATAAAACTGTACACTATGTCGAGAAACACGTACAAAGTTAGAACACCTAGCAAATAAGACCTTAAAACACACGTATTAAGCAACAATTGAATCTTACGAATGCATTCTTGTAGTTTTTGGCATCACATAATCCAGTACCGTAAGTTTGCAACGTTTATCTGTCGTGCTGCGGGGTAAGCGTCATGGAACGAAACTTGACGTGGGAGAGTTAGTATTCATTCTTCTCAGAGAATTGGAATACAGTGAATCAAATGGTTACGTCTGTAAAACTTTATTACTGTACCTTTTTGAGTGGTAAAATTTCATTTTTTATAGGCCATGAGTTACTTGATTCCCCATCCTGTAATGTATATTTCTATAATTTTTCCACCTAGTGTAGTGAACTGCAATAAGTTTTCAGTTCTTAACTGCATGTGAGTGGATCAATTCGCGCGCTTTATAAACAGAGTTTCGTGGCATCCAGCTCTGACTCATTCACCCCCAAAAAGATGTATCCAAGATTTTTTTAAATGAAAATTTGTTGGAACTTTATGTTGGTTTTGTTTTTGTGACTGAAAATCGTAATTTATAAAATTGCATGCTTGTAATATGTTTTAATGCTATTATCCTTAATTCATGCCATCGATTCTTGGTTGTCGTAATTGCTCAATACAGTTTACTGGTAATGATGTGACTATTTATTGAAACTAATGCGGATTACTCACGACATATTTTGATTCTAACTTCATTTCCGTGGAGGATTTGAAGTTCGAAGTAATGCTTTGAATGATATGAATAAATATGAAGGATAATCTCGCTATGAACTTCCTTTGTTTTCTTTTTTCTGAACTTCCTTTGCATCAAAGGTTTGATTGCAAGAAATTCCAGCTGGTAAGTTGTTCTTCTTGTCGAACTGTGGTGCCGACATAAAACCTGCATTTTTAGGCGTAGGTTTACCATGCCTATTGTGAATGTTCAATATTACAAAATTTCGTATCACTTATGAAAATTTTATTGCAGAGCATGTCAAAAAAGTTAGTTGAAGATGAGCTAAATATATACGTTCAGTGAAATGCGAACGCGCTTTTTAGAAGTGTAACTATTATTAATCTTAGAATTTTCTTGCGAGTGTAACTTGTGAATAATTATCAAGTAATTATTGATACCGCATCAGTTATTCGTACCGAATTTAAATAATTTAAAAGCAATACCAAGTCAACGTAGAGCATTCTGTTATTTCTATCTGATGAAGTCACAAGTATCCCTTTCGGGTTATTTCCCGAGAGCATTTGATCTTGATTATTTCCCGAGAACATTTGATCTTGATTATTTCCCGAGAACATTTGATCTTTATTATTTCCTGGGAGCATTTGATCTTGATTAAACCTTGAACCGCACGTGCGTGGTATTTACGGTCGTGCAGAGTAATGATACTCGAACAAGATGTACGGGATTATAATTTCGATGGCATGTTAGTGGAGAAATGTTTGCTCTAAAATCAATGAGTAAAACTTTTAAAAGAAGATTAGTTTATGCCTCGGTCTTCCAGTCAAAATGATACAGCTTCCCAAAGATCAAGGAAAGTTTTACTAGGTTTGGCTAATTAAATAAAACTAATTAAATATGCTCATGTAAAACTTATGAAAGAGCCTCGCAATGTCAAATTTATTTCGAGTTTTATTTAGAACGCATGTAGAAAGTCGTTTTAAGCACTGGAAACCTTACAAGGTCTTCAGGACTATGTATAGAAGTTGACTTCGTTCACGAGCTTTCCCGGACATACTGGCTACGCTAAAGATTTCCTAGGGGATCTGCTTTCATTCAATAGTAGGGACAGGTAGAAAAATAGTGCCGCTAGATCTCGTGATGTTGATGAAAATGGACTTGATACGTGATGTGTTGTGAGGCTTATTGAATCTTTGTACTCCTCACTGCGCTCTCACTCCTTGAAATCGGTCGCAGATTAGAATAAAAATGTCGGGTATTGCATGAACGATTACACAGTGAAATATATGTAGATGCTCTGGAAGCCACATAGGTATCTATAGCGTGACACGTACAAAAATGGCTTGGGCCCGTTGAAATGCTTCTTCGTTAAGGACGGTCAACAACCATGCTATGTAATACGTACGACTGAACTAACATCCGTAACTATGTATAGGTCATCATGCGTACAAAACGTATTTTTACTGTCATATAAAAAAAATCACCGGAAACTGTGGTTACTTCGTGCACTCTGGCTTGCTTGTACGTTTATGACAAATGCAAAAATAATGTATAACATTATTTTGGCATTTTTGATACATCGTGGAATCAACTTTTCACATGCGTGGTTTTGAGATACATCTCCCTTGGGTATAAATTTATCCTTATATTAAATATTATTTACATTATGAGAAAATGAAATTGAGTTATCACTTACCTCATCGGTAGGTTATTCAATAATGACTGTTTGAAAGATAATAGCCACTTCTTAACATCTTCCAGAGTCGCACCTGAAAGGCTCGTGTTTTTCATGCGCAGAGTAAAGTAATATTCGTATTACACAGCTTCTTTTACTTTCCATTGTGATTGCCACATCATGTATAATAGTTCCTTTTTATTTGGCATCTGAGCAACTGAGACACAAGTTTAACGCTCACATCTGCTGAAATTTTGCATCTACCCTCACGCAGTGTCTCCCGCTGTCGTATGCTGCTGCCGTGTACTTCAAAGGTTATTGAGATTTACAAGTTGTCGGAATGAAATTGTTTTCCGCATCTCAAATAATCGAGTGATACTTCAGCTTTTTGTTTCCTTCGCAGCAACGACTGTCCTGGCGTGTTCTGTGTTTTAATTCACGAATTATAATAACACCTGCGGGGCATCAGAATTTTTGCGATTTTGTGTTATTGGTCGAGAGAGAATGAGTCGTAATTTCATTTTTAGGTATTTTGTAGTATTGCAGATTGAATGAATCAATATACACTTAATCAAGGGGTCAAACTTTGAGTTCATCGAACTGATTTACCTTTATCAGGTAGCAAGCTCTCCCCTTTTCCAAGAGATTTTCAGATTACGCAAGGATTGCTTAAAAATTCTCAATTTATCGATGTCCAGTTCTACAACCACACGCAGTTGCAGTATCAACGCATCTTGTATTAGTCTACGTAATATCATCGTCATTTTAATGATGATATTGCCTGTTGCGAAAAGAAATTGATAAAGTTTTGACTGTTCTACAAATTGCAGTGCACCACGTATTTTGATTGGCCGTCTGATATCGGTGGGAAACTTCTCCCAAACTGATTGGATGGAGAGGTACTTCTGGGTGTAAGTCGAGCATAACTGTGCTCCGATGATTGGGGGAGGTTGTTATAATTACAATGAGAATTGGTATTACTCCTATAGTAATTATTCACTGGGAAACTATTGTATGAGTTTTGAATGGGATTACTGTAATCTTCACCTCCACAGCTGCTGCTTACGGAATTGTAATATTGGTCAACAGGCAAATGGGTGTGAACGTCCCGAGAGCTATTGGCGTTACTGGTGGCCGTGGTCGTGCGACTGTCCGAACGTTTGCTGTTGCTTCTACTGTCGTTGAACCAAGAGTCGTTGCTCTTGTTGACAACTCTCGGGTGACTCGTTGGATAACGAGATAATAGGGGAGTATTGGGGAGAGGAGTGTGAATTGTGGATGGGGAAGAATGAACAGCAGCGTCGCTGTGATGAGAATGGTGCTGGGGAGGCAGCAATGGATTGGGCGTGTTGGGAGGTTGGATGTGCACGGCGTCCGAGTACAAATCTAAGCTGCTCCCCGACTCGGCACACTCAGGACCAAGTTTCTCTGTGTATGGGTCGCAGTAGCCCGAGTCTACGTAGCTGTTCTCTGCTGGGTACACGTAGTTGTCGGAAAACCGAGGCCCGTGTGGGAGCGGCCTGCTCCTTCCTGGAGGATAGACTAACCCATCATGCTGCGAGGGACAGAACGAGTTGCAGTTTAGTTTTTTTTAAACAGTACAACGTAGTAGAAAAAGTCCGTGCTGACCAATACAAATAATTTGCTTTAGGTTAGAGTGCTCTATGGTGTAGACGAGATGTACGCTGGCTTCTATTTTTAAATTATGACAGTGCTAAAAGGCTCGCCATGAATGTTAGGGATGCTGTCACCTTGCTTTATCCTACTGCGTTATTGTACTTTCATTATTAACTGTGAGGAACGAAAATGAATTTTAAGGCTACTCATACGATTAATTGTCCCAACCACTGGCAGAAGTGATGGAAAATTGACAGCTAAAGCTCTGCTCAGAAGATAAAGACATTTTTATGAACATTTTTTTAAATTACATGTATACATACTTCTATACTCCATCTGGGGTATCTTTTCACCTACATCATTCTACAATGCAAGGCAAGTGTTTAATCTCAGCTGAGCACCCACCTGATAAGTGATGTCATTCTGCAAGACTGGGGGCGGGAGGGGCATAGTCGAGTCCGCGGAACTGATGGTGTCGTGTTTAGAGTTGATTTTTGCCACCATTGTGTACTGCAGTCCTGGAAGCGTCTTCTTTTCTGGGTTCAGGGCTGTGAAGCTCGCAGGGTCGTCGTATTTGTTCATGTGGGGAGAAGGTGAAGCTATGGTGGTCGTGGTCACAGTCGGCGACTTCATCATTGACTTCCGGTGGAGCTGGAGGTACCAAACACGAAAACGTTTGTCTTTTATAACATCCAAGTCTTTTTAACCCTTTCACGACCAAATTATTTTCATACTGATCTAAATATTGCGTAAATTTTTACTTATCTTTACTAATGTTTATGCAATTTTGCCGTAATTTTGAACGAATTATTTCGAATATGGGACTAAAGGGAATTATTTTTAAAGTTTGTTTGGGACATATTAACACAACGGTATGGTAGCGAAAGGGTTAAATTAGAATTTTGAATGAATGTCACTCTGCTGCGGTGTTCGGAAACTAAAAATTTCAAAGTATCGAGTATAAAACTGTTACGAACCATGTAGTTTACTTTTTGGGTAGTAATTTGTAGATGAGATTTTGTTACTATGTGCTCTTCAGAACATGTTCTACTCTATTTTGGACTATCTGTACACTCCTGCTGTCAGTGTTGTCTTCCTGAATGTCCAATAGTGTTATTTTAATGAGCATGTTCAGTTTGAGAACCAGGGAAGTAAAATTGTAAAATACAATTTGGATTTAATACGAACACGGTTTTCTCTTCTGACAACTCGTGTAACTTCTACGGTTGTCCAATCGCTTAAATGTTCAGGGGATTTAAGCTTTACAATTCTATATCGATGATGCCCCTGTACTAGACTGACGAAACATCAAGTTGTGTGTTAAAATGAAAATGAAGTGAAGAAATGGACTGGAAAACTTTTACCTTGCACACGATGACGATGACCACTAAGACGATAATGATCACACCTGCTGACATGGCCACCACAAAAATGGTCTTCGAGGGCTTCTGGTCTGCTGCTAGTTCTTCATCCCATGCCGGTGCTTGTCGCTCTGAGTGCAGGAAATTGTTCTGCTTACCAATTAATGCATAAATCTTCAGGTGCTGACATTCATAGGTTGGGCAAATATTTTGAGTCACTTCGGCTGCCGAGTTATTTTTTTAAAAACTTTGGAAACATGAAGTGTTTTGTAAGTTTGGAAGTCCATATTTATAGCATTACTTTCATGGTTAAGAGGCTATAATTATTAAAACTTTAATTACGTGATCCTGTAATACGAAAGTTACTTTACAACTAAAAAAGAAACGAATATTACTATATTTGGTTACACACTGAAAAAATATGTTAACCTCATAAACGAATGAAATCGAGCGTTACTAATTGGGTGACCTGATAACTTTATGCATGAGCCAGTAACGTACAAAGAAATAAAACCTTACTTTCACGTACCATCCAATAAATTTCACCAGCAATTTTTCAATTGACTGACACGAGTGTTAAGATAAGTTTTTGTTTAGAGGTACTTTGAAATATTTTCTGAACAGAATTTCTTCTAATATATGTGTGCGGAGGTTAATATTCTCTCCTGACCAGTTACGTGTGTAGCTTGAGAACTTTTCACGTCCTGCTGTGTGACGGAGGTAGCGTGGTGTCAGCTTACACGCATTAATTCATATGAAATATTGCAACAGGATTCAAGATTCTTGATTTTTACGATACGTATGGACACTTTTTCGTCCAACATTATTTCATGGTACTTGTAAATAATAAATTTGGACGAAATGTATACTGCATGTGGAGTAGAATGCACCTCACCATTAACATGATGCAACTCGGTCAGAAAAATATTATGGTTCAGTTCATGTGCGCCTGGATGAGATGGTTCAGGAGATAAATTAGCTCTGAATATTCCTGCTAGGTGATGCTATTCATCAAACTGTATCGTACGTCGCAAATGCAGCTATGGAAATTAACTGTTTTGTGCGATTAGAACACCGGAAGTAATATACAGTGCTTGCTTTGAACCTTTTTCTTGTCCGATATGAAATAATTAAGTTTGAAGTTCAACGTGCCCGAGACAAAACCTAGAAGCGAAGCCCTAGTTTCATTTCTCTGCACTTACCTGCGATAACATTGAGGTATGCCTTCCTATAGGAATAGCCTAAGGAGTTCGCTCCTAGACAGCCGTAGAGGCCTTGGTCTTCAAATTGAGCGTTTTCGATGTGTAGGTTGAAGAAATAGGTGTCCACTACTGCAGCTGACGATCTAGTTGATGGAGGAGATCGAGTTTCCTTGATGATCAGAAAAACTCTATTGTCAAGGTCCATTGTCTGGTTTTTCTCGTCTGATTGTGATGGAGGGATTTCTTTCAGCCACTGAAAAGTATGAAAAAATTCATTCTATAACAGGATTTAATTTAGCGTTGCAGTCAGTGGACGAAACATTTTAACCTGCGAAGTATAAACTAATACTGCATTTAATTTCAACACTGAATATTTACCTTAGACTGATGAGGATGAAAAACTTTAAGCATATTTCTCCATACAACTAATGTACCCTGCGTCATTCGAAACACAGTCGCCATATTGTCACCTGATTGGAAGGAATTCCGACTGTAACAGCTGGAATATCATTCAAAAATAAGTTCACTTTATTGCTAATAAGAAGATTTTGTAGTATCGAAATGTGTCATGTCTTACGGTTTTCTATATTCTAATATTAACAAGTCTAGCATTTTCTTCGGCATTTATTGAAATTAGTTAGGGAGCCAGTGCATAATATATTGCATGGAAAGCTTTATGATTCCTGTTGTAGGATTCAAATTTGCACTCAGAAAATCTAAAGTTATGGATGAATCCTATGTTTCTTCTATTTTACCCTTGTATTATTGGTTTACAAACGCATCGTAAAACAATGCCTAAGAATTTTATGTCGAAAAATCTAATTGAAATGTACGGGGATTTAGGGAGTTCTCTATTCTGCATCTGCATTTTATGATCAAACGCGAAGAAAAATTGAAGTTTTGAGTGCGTAGGATATAGTCACTCACTTGCCATCACGGCTCTAATCTTCTTCTCACTTAAAATTGCCAGAATCTCGAACCAGTTGCTCGAAAATATCGTTTTTGCTGGCACTGTGTACACATTTAAAATTCGTCTTGACAAATATTGAATAAGGAACTCCCAAGTATTATAAAGTACTGATTCTATATCTTTCTCAATCCCTGAAGCCTGTGAATGATTACGGTGTGTGTGCGTGAGTCAGTGCGTGATTAAGGTACTTATGTGTGCGTGATTAATGCCTTTGCTCTAGACGGCATGGGATTTGGGTTGTAACCCAAACATAAACCAAACCGTCCGTTTCTGTTATATTCTGTTCTAGGCGAGGTGTTAGAGGATAATTGTTTTACTGGTAGATTAAATTTTTAACCATTGTATCATAGAATACATCTCACTAAAACTTTTTTTTAGTTCTCACACTATTGGATCCTAATTTTATCAATAAAATGTAGCATTACAATTCATGGTCATCACAAGAATCGTGATGGAATCGTTTTTAGACAAAATAACACTTTGGTTTCTTGAAGATCTGGAATAAGAATTCAGTTGCTATGAATTGCTATGTGCACATCATGTGTAAAATTATCATGAGTGTAAAGAATTACTCCATGATCATTTTTTCTTTATTCTAGACGATTTTTGCCATGTTAAAGCCTAAAAAGGGGCTTCAAGGGCCTCACGTGTGATTTAATTTTAAAGTTTTTTTTCTTTGCTCTTTTAACGATAACTGACACTCGTCGATGGCTTGCCAAGCGTATTATTAATTGGTTTGGACATGTTCTTCCAATTGATATCTTCTGCTTCAGCTGGAATTGATTTCTCTTGCTGTTGTGACCTCATGATCTAGTTTTCTCTGCGCTGTTTTCTCTTTCAAGATTTGTCCACCATTTTCTTGGTCGTTTTTGAATGGAGTTTGATGATTGAAGCTTGGCATTGTATCTAGGTATCGTTAATTGATTAGGTCTCAATGATTTTTTCCTTACACCATTGATCAGGGGAGAATATACGGGTGTGATGCACTAGCTAAGAAACGCAAAGCGTATTTTAGATTATCCTTACATCAAATGGTTTCAGTATAGCTATACGTCTTATTTTAAAATTAAGAAAATTGAAAGTGTTTTAGTTTAGTGTTTTTATACGCTTTCTGGTTGGTGTTTACAACTATTGACGTTCGTTGGAAGCAGTCGTTCAGAGCGTAAAAAAATCAAACAGTACATTTACTTTCAACGATATGTACTGCACTTCAAAAAAGTATATTAAACACAGGTAAAGAACTGATTTCTAGATTGTTGTTTGAACAATAATGTTGTAATTTTTTCCCTACTGTGCAACAACTGTTTCCGACTATGGGTGTATTAATTACTTTATGAGATGGAGAATTCTGTCACATCTGGTGGGGTTTTATCACTCGTGTCAAATATTCATAGTACGAATAGAGACAGTATCGAGTTTTATCGCAAATCGCTCAAAATGCTTCCGATCTGGTGTATCACTACTGAATATCTGATGCAATATTGGTAGACATGCACAATTATTAGATAGAGTATTAAATTAAGTTTGGACCAAATCACCTTGTAAGGACATTTTCTTCTAGGTCTCAGAGTTAAAAAGCTGCCATACGCTACGCCGATATTAATAACATATCCACAAGAGCTGCTCGAGAAGTTGCGACATCTCCCAGCTTCTGTAAGGGCTCTCTCAATCCTAGGGAGCTCGACTCGTGTTTCAAGTTGGGCCAATAAGTTCGCAATAAGCGAGTCTGTCGAACTTATCCAAATGATGCAAGTTGCTCAGGTGTACTCAGGCAACGAGTGCTTATTTCTCTAACTTTTTCATTGGTGTGGCAAGCATAAAGCAGAAAATTGCAGTTCCCTCATGAATGGAACTCTCTGAGGATCGAGCATCCTTCAATCTCAGCAAGAGGAGCTTTGCACTCCTCAATATGATTCGAAGCCTCGGATGAGCGATGGACCTACTCGTGTAGTGAGAAGGCCTAGCGTCATAGTGCTCTAATCCGCGCGAAGCCCTTATTTCAGACGATGTATTTTTTCTTAGCGTGGGATACGCTTGCTTAGGGTGGCCAGGAAAATCTTAGTACGAGAAGGATTTTCTAAGAAAGAGAAAGGACTTTGTTTTGTGTTAATAGGACTTCCTAAGTATGAGTAGGATATGGACTTTTTAGTATCATATGATATTCATTTGCACACAGTATAGAGTGTTATACTATGTCAGCAATGGCCCAATATCCAGGGTGCGGCAACATAACTCTCTTATGTTCGAAGCAAGGAGCTTTGAAAAAAGGAAGTCATGTTGCCGCACCCTGTAATACAAGTGGAATTCCTTGAATTCTACTAGAAATTGAAATGAAGTATGTACGTAAATGCGAACGAATTATTTCGGATAAGAAACGTGAATTTAAACAATGTTGCTCACTTTAATTGATGAACTCCTGAGTTCAGTAGCGGAAGGTAAGCGCAAAGCAAAACAACACAACCCTGTTCAAAATTTAGGTAAATGAAAAAAAAAAACTGATGAAACGCTGGAAATTTTTGAACTGAAATATTGACGAGATATAGTAGTATCACAAATCAAATGTGCTTACTCTAAACTTGAAACATGAGTTGAGGGTAGAATTTGGCATATTGTACGATAGGTAAAAGAATAATCATCATCGTTAATACGAATAAGAACAGTGTGTGCTTTGTTTCGAGTGTGTAAGCAAATCATGTTAAGTGCTTCCATTAAACAAATGCGTTCGTTCGCAAAGAAATTGGGAAATTGTTCGAGGAACAATGAATAGATTTGCATCTGTTCACTCGTGATCTGAATAAGCGCACGTTGCGCCGGTGCAAGTCAGTTCGCATTACGAGGAGGTCAGTGAAAGGCCTGCAACGATTTTTAATGATTACCAAATGACTGGAAAACCAGTGATTGATTGGGTACAGAGGTGCAGAGCTGTCTGAGTTCTATACGTCCTTTACTTGATCAAAAATTCTGAACGTCGCTCAGTATTCTGTTGAGTTTGGATGTATACATTTAATTTCGCTTTATTCCCAGGAAAATAGATTTGAGTGATGATGTATTTTATTTTTATGCTCGTCAAACTGTAGGAGCCCCATTTGCGTTAAAATAGTTCATGAATTACAATGTGGAAACATACTGTATGCCACATGGATTCGCGAATGTTAAAACGAAGAAACTGCGTTACAAATTAATTTCACCAAACATTTGCACGATAACACCGAAAAATGAACATTTTTTGCAAATAATACTACTGAACGGAAGACTTCATATACTAAATAAATTATTGAAGGTGTACTCACGGATATTGTGGGGACAATGTCCGTGGTGACGGTGCACTGGAGTGTGGTGTTGTCCCCTAGCATCACGGTGGTGTTGAAGGTACCCGTCACCACCAGGTCGCTGCCTAGCTCCTCCTTAGGCGGTTGGTTGCTCCGATCTGTGCGGGTTGAGGTCATGGGGTCTTTTGATGAAGATCTGTCGTGTTTTATCGTTGAGAAAGATTTAAGTGAGGCTCCCTTGTGATTAAATGACGTATACAGGGTGTCCCAAAAAAACAGACAGAACTTTGAATTGATAGAGCTATACAGTTATTGTTGATAATTTAGTTCTGTAAAGGCGAATTTATTTATATAAATCAGTATCTACAATACCACTTGCATGAATAAAACATGTTTGCAGGAACAAGTTTTCCTCGCAAATATCCTTCATTCTGCAGTTAACAAAGAACAGAGTGTTTGTAGTCACGACCTGGATTTCGACTAGAAGCATTAAACGTGTACAGGCCTTATTTGCTCAACATTTCTCCTTTCAAAGATCGCCATGAAAAGATAACATCTGGATAAATACCAATAAATACCAACAAGAAGGATTTAGCGGTAATTTGAACAAAGGCCGTTCAGGGCGTAAAAAAACTGCGAGATATGAAGAAAATGTTGAAAATGTGCGGAATTTGCTTCTACAAACTCCACAAGTGTCAGTCAGAAGAAATGGTTTTCCTCTAACAAAGTCAGTGTTCAATTGTATTGTTGTTTGTGATTTACATTGGTATCCTTACAAGATTGATGTAAGACATTAATTTTTGGAAACCGACTTTTCTCGTCGTAGGCTATTCGCTGAATGGCTTCATAACAAACATGCTCGTTTCATGGAAAAAGTTGTAATTGACGACGAAGCCGCTTTCTTTATGAATGGAAAGGTTAATACTCAGAATGTAAGATTTTATGCCCCAAAGCGCGATGCTCCTTAGTTTAATTTCGACGTAAATATTTGTCGGGCAGAAATTTCTCTTTGGATTGGATTCTGCGGGAATGGCTCTCTTGTAGGTCCAGTTTTCTACGATAACAATTTGAAAGGTCTTATGTACCTCAACATGATTAACGAAAACATAGTCCCAGAATTGCGACACATTTACGGCAACCGGTTCGATAGACTATGGTGGTTTCAAGACGGAGCTCCAGCTCATAGGCAGATCATTGTCAGAGAAAGATTAGAAGAGCTCTTTGGTACTGGCATTGTAGCTCTCTATCATGATATTGAGTGACCTCCAAGATCACCGGATCTAACCGCTTGCGATATTTTTCCGTGGGGGTATCTTAAGAATTAAGTTCATACTACTCCACCAAAAAACATAAATCAGTTACGGGTGAGTATTCTCCGAGAAGTGAACCTACTGAAGGAAAATTCACAGATAGTTAGGAAGGCAAGCAATGAGATAGAGGGCGCAATTACGTTTAGAAAAGAATGGAAGTCATGTTGAAGGAAAAGGGGCTTAAAATGAAGTGGAAGATTTTCATCATGTTATTATAATAGTAAAGGATATTTATTGTTAATGAGACATTGATTATTAAAGTATTATAATTTTTTATTCTTAGACTTTTGAGTTTCATTCATACCCCGGAGCAAACGTACTTTCGGTGGCCTCTACTAATAACGGTATTGTAAAAAATTTCGTGCAAGGAAACAATATGAAATTTTCGTTGTTAAGGGACACATTTAGTGAACAAGCTGGCCTTTACAGAACTAAATTATCATTAATAACTGCAGAGCTTTATCAATTGAAAGTTCGGTCTGCTTTTTTTGGGGACACCTTGAAAGTGCAGGATGTCCGTAAAGTCTCTTTACCATTTCAAAAATTTATTAGAAATGCAATTGATAAGATATTTTATTTAAATTTCTTTTATTGTATTCAGTGTTTATTAAAGTTTTAACCACATTTTACATTTGTGTGTTTCAGGGATTCTGTTTGTGAAAGAGGTGCTGTTGATACTTTATGAGAGATTTTTATACGAGACTTTATGGTCCCCCTGTATATTAGTAATTTATCGTTGTGAAGTTCTGAATTTATTGCACTTTGGTCATGCAAGTTATTCGTTGTGCTGTTTGCGCTAAAAAGAATCTTAAATATTTATATACTCAATATTAAATTTGCTCTAAATTTTTTACTTTTTTTATCGGGTTACGATAAAAAAGTAAATTTTTTGTTGTTTCTGAAATTTCACACAGTTTGTTAATGTCTATTTGCATCGCGTAGTATTTACATGCTCTAGACACTTTTAGACTATTTAAATTTTATTGTGAAGGATATTGTAATTAAAATTTAAATAATTATGGGATTTTATACATCGAAGTATGTGAAGAGCATTGGGGTACTCAATACATTGAGTTTTAAAAAAGAAACTTTACAGCTGAAGTTACTCAGAATATTCACTCAGCTTATGGATTAGAGTATTTCAATGAAAGAATTGCAGAAGATGGGTTGCAAAATTCAGAAGCAAAGATTTCTACCTAGAAGATTAATTCACTAGAACGTCCAATTGAGCTTGATTGATTGATTGAGCTTCTTGTAGCATCGAGGGAATAAAGTGCTGCATCATCAGTTGAAGAACTTTGTACAAGCCATGCAACTGATCATCGTCATCTTCATCAGCTTGAAAAGTTACAATATTTGGATATTTCTTATGAGATGACAAGTAGACAAGTGATGTTAATTCTTACTGAGCCTGTAACAGATGTTTTGTTTTGATAGCCGTATTTACATTGGTGAAAATTTTGTTGGCAGTCATTTACATGCATGCGAAAATAATCGGAATCGATGGATTTCTTTAGTAGTGACAAGTTTAGTGTTCATGAATGAAGATCTTATTGTCCTAGCACTTGAAAGGAAACATTGTGCAAGTTACTTACTGCGCTTGCGATAGAAAGAAAACTTTGTGCTCATAATATTACATTACTGAATTTATCACCAGCTTGGTCGACTGGTGAGCGAATCTGCTTGCGAGCGGAAAGACCCGAGTTCGAATCCCGCTGCCGACATGGTTGATGCAGCTAGAAATACGGCATGGGACTTGGGTAAAACAACCGAATAATTATCAAAGTAATTATCCGACCCAAGAATGGGCCAGAAGGTTCGTTCCTATAGCCTCATTCTATTCTATTCTTATTCTACTGTGCTCGCACTAAGAAAGCAACGTTACAAGGAAGGAATGTTTTCATATTTTAATTTTCAAATAACTAGTCAATTAGCCTTTGAAAATCCGACGGCTCGGTTTTGAACGCTGTTGATAAACTGAGCTCACGTTTGACTACGAGGGAGAAGTTTGCTGTGGCGTGCCCCACCACGTTCTTGCCCGTGCAGGAGTACATCTCTGACATGCCTGCTGCCGGTGCCGTGACATCGAGGCGGTTGCCTCTCTGGGCCAGCACCTGACCCTCCTGTAGGGGGTGAGGAATTCAACAGGTTTGATGAAACACCATCCGGAAATTGGGATTAGCTAATTCAACAGGTTTGATGAAGCACCATCCGGAAATTGGGATTAGCTAATTCAACAGGTTTGATGAAGCACCATCCGGAAATTGGGATTAGCTCACGACAACTGTTTTAAGCATAAGCAGTGAGTTGGTAAATGAGTTGTCATGGTTTGATTGGGATGTTTCTACGTGAATATGTCTTTAATAAATTCGGATCTAAGGGTTGTATATGTGTATTGTTTTTTCTTGCACAAATTAAGTTTGTGTGTGACGTGAGTACTTTAGTAGAGTATATGTAGTGTACGTATAACTAATCTATAATAATTATTGAGACTATCAGTTTCAAACCAAAATAGACTAATTTTAAAATGTGTCTATAGTTATTATTCAGGAATGCTACGACGGGCAATTATGCTTTTTTCCTAAAGATTGTAAAAATTTTGTTCATCTTTTGCCATATCCTCCTAAATGTTTGCCTTAGATTGAGGTCGCATTAACTACGAGTTTCATGAAGGTGCTTCTGCTTGTACAGTAGCAAAATTTATTTACAGCGTTCGTAAAAATGATGCAATAAATGAAAGATATTTCAGGCATTTGTTATCGAAGTGGTGGTATCTGTGTGAAACAAGAGCTAAAGGAATGTCGTTCAAAACAAACATTATTGTCGAC
This sequence comes from Trinorchestia longiramus, assembly GCA_006783055.1. NCBI lineage: Eukaryota > Metazoa > Arthropoda > Malacostraca > Amphipoda > Talitridae > Trinorchestia > Trinorchestia longiramus. The sequence continues at coordinate 289,624 of VCRD01000342.1, read as the reverse complement.
GCAGCATAGCATGTTCCTTGTTAAATTGTAAAACAATTGACCGTAACTCATACCACCGTCCTATTGCAACTTAAAAGGAATGGAAAAGCTTTAATGGCTAGGAAGTCGATAGCGCACGAACTGTCCCCGTAAAATATCTGCAACAGTTTCTTTTCTCCTGATGTGAGTTGTTGTTTTCACGACACCTTCAGTCAGAATTCTTGGTTAGGCTAGATACTGGGGATGAAAAAATGATTTTTTATCATAATTTTAAGTGCCGCTTATATTTTAGGTCAGTTGAAAAAGCAGATCTGTTCAGCAATTGAACAGCCGTTAACTTATACGACAGTATTCTGTTGCTTCCACTTTCTGCTCAAAATTTGTTCATAAATAGATTTCTAACTGAAAGTCAACTGTCGTTTGTTTCCGTTTTCTAAGGAGTAAAGTTGTCCCATACTTCAATTGTTAAATACTGTTTCAGCTCCCACTTAACTCATATACAGGGTGTCTCAAAAAATGTCCTCACCCTTTAACCGTTGCTAACATGCTGTCTTCTTTGTGTTGCAGGTGTGAGGTTCGAACCTTTGTGAACATGATTAAATGTGATTAAAGAATCATGTTCGCAAAGGTTCGAACCTCACACCTGCAACACAAAGAAGACAGCATGTTAGCAACGGTTAAAGGGTGAGTACATTTTTTTGAGACATCCTGTATGTGCTTCGATTGCTAATCCTTTGCTTGCTTCCTATTGACTTGTGTGCAGTAGTCCAATTGTTAATTCTTTTTCTGGCTCCCACTTGATTTTTATATAGTAGTTCGATCCAAATTCAGTCTACTGGCTCCCACTTGACTTATAACTGAACATTCTGTCGCTTCTTTTAGGTCCCGTCAGTATTTTCAACTGGAGTGGACTGCCGTTTCTTGAAAAGTTGTCGAGCTTTTGCCCAGTATTATTTTACTTTATGTAAAGTGGATTTTTATTTTTTATTTTGGAGATGGTCTAACGGAGTTTATTATTTTTTGGCCAGCATTTTCGGCGACAGTTAGCAGCTTCGCAACGCTACAGAGTTTCTGCGTCTGTTTTTCGGAAGAATAGGAGCGGCTTTTATTTCGATAGAAGAAAGTCAAGCATTGTGTCGTAGAAATCTTTTTCTGCACGCAAGTTATTAGTATATTTTACTTGAACTTTCATTGCTGACGTTTATTCATAAAGCAGTTGGTATCGTTTTAGAAGTGATGATCTGAATTTAAATCAGTATGTTATTTTAACTTTTTTCATAACCATGTAAACTATTTGAGTGGTCAATGATTTTATTGTTGAGAGGATGTTTTTTCGGAAGGTCCATGACTAACTTCATGCGCATTTTACTTGAACTTTTTTGTCAATTGAACGTTAATTTTCGATGATGGAAACTGTTCATTGTTTGCCGTCCTGATGAGAATGAGGTGTCTCTTTCTTCAGTTACTTTTATTAGATACTAATGGAATTGACAAATTTCTAAGTGAACTGAAAAACTTGAAAACATTATTGCATTGACGGAAACTTGTGAACTGTGGTAAATTCCTATGATTCATCATTAGGGTACGAAAACTTTTATTCATTCACATTTCAAAGCCCACAATCAAGTCCCTTTGATTGATCTAATATGGATGAGCGACTTTCGGTGCTACGTAGCTCAACAATTGGAGATACACTGATTCACCAGAACAACCCGTTAATTTTATAATTATAAACTAATCCTTCCATGGATTACAAAATTATATGAAAATTCTGCATAATGTTTTATTATGGTCTATAGATCTCATGCATCTTACCTGTAGAATCCTTTATGAAGGAACTCATGCTGTACTCGAAAATTATTCACAATTGGAAGATTTATAGTCAGAAAAAGTGAAATTAAAGTATCTGAAGTAACGCAGAAAAACAGTTTAAGTATTCGATGCTACGTTGAGAGAAGAACGAACAGCCGCGGTCGAGAAGACTCGTAGCTCGTATTCTTGTTTTCCATACATGAATCTATTCATGAGGCGCGTTTTATTGCTTTTCGAAGTGAGGTATCGGAACAGATTCCAAATGGCGATATGGTGTATGCACCACCGTACTGGTTTACATTCGACTGCTGTATTAAAGCGCTCTACTGCAAGTTCTAAAATTAAACGCTATCAACTGGTTGTTGCGCACGGGTCGAAAAAGACGTTTTTCACAAAATGTTTACAAGCTTCGAGGGAGAATTTCTAACGCTTAAAAATAATAATTTAATTGTATGTAGAATGCGAGTCATGTATTGGAAAACGTTCTGATTGAGTTTGTTTTCTTTCTGAGCCTGATAATTGATAATTTGAGTGATGTAGCAGAAGCTTCGTTCAATAGATGTAAAAATTTATGTACTCTGATTCCAATTCGAATTCAAAAAATGCATATTTGAGCTAAAAGGCTTACTTATAAAGAGTTCGATTTTGGAGTAAAGGAACTAATTCGAACAAAGTGTGTCCAGTAAAATTAACTTCTTGCATAAACTTCTGGCAATGTTCAAATACGGTCGTCTACGTTACAATGAAGTGCTCCATTAAAAATTAAATTGGACAACTAAATTGAGCTTTACCCTCACATTCAAACACTGGAATTGGAGTACAAATGAGAGAGCAAAAGTGCACTTGAAAGACGCCGCAAGATCTCACGTGGAAGGGAAAAAAGGTAGAAGAGGCGCAGGCCTTTCTTTCTTCACAGATTCTCGTCACAATTAACATCATTAAAAGTTTTGAAGTCTTTTTCTGGTGCCGACTTACAATGTTTCCTGGTCGCAGAAGTTTGCTAATCCATTAAGGGTTTGGTCTCAGAGGAAAGAGCCAAGGGCCCGCCAAGTTAAGAGTCATTCATACGAAGCGAAAAACTTGTGCTCCTCGAGGCCACCGCTTCTTAGGACTTGAGACAAAGCAGTCCTGGCTACTGATTAGTTCCTAATTAGGACGCTATCCTGAGGATCTGTGCACTGCAGCTGTGTTCTTTTGACGCTTTTCTGTTTTCACTTCTAGCGCCCAATACATCTATGAATAGTTACGAGGGTTATAAATTACTCCCAAAGGCTTGACGTTCTTTAAGTTTTTTAACACATTGACTCCGAAGTGGTACGTATGTGGGCCACTTAGGTTAGGTTCTGTAAATCTTACAGTGCCTTCTAGTAATAATATGTACAAAGTGAAGATTTACACCAGCCAGGCAATCGGAGGCAACGTGTTAAAATTAAAATTTTTATTTGCAGGTAGTTCGTAGGCACGAATAGTATTCTTGGGGCTTGTTGTTGGGCACGAATAGTGTTCTTGGGAATTGTTGTTGGGCACGAATAGTGTTCATTGGGGCTTGTCGTTAGGCACGAATAGTATTCTTGGGGCTTGTTGCTGGGCACGAATAGTGTTCATTGGGGCTTGATGTTAGCTTCTAGTAGTGTTCTTTGGATCTTGTTAGTAGGCAGGAGTTGGTCAATCGTTTTTTATCAAAACCTAGGAAGCCAGAGAACCCAGAATCCTCTTCTATTGGAATTAATTACTTCTCCCCACGACCAAGCGTTTGATTTACAAGGAAAATTCTAGGGTTTATCATCATTGTTATGTTAAGCTATGACCAACTGAGGACTAAATTAACATAGTTGCCTTTGCTTGCCCAATAGTAATGATCCTGCATTGCTTTGGACACATGTTTAAAATGCCTGGTTTATTATCTCAGCCTACAGAAATTGACATGTTTTAGTAAATATCAGTTCTACGCTGAATACTAAACCAGTCATATTTATGTTTCAGATAATTGCGTATCTCATAAACGAAACAGAGCTATAGCAGTTATCGCATCTCGAGTAAAAACCCAAAGAAAATGAATTTGGATCTAATTCAGTTAAACTGAAACTTTTTGCAAAACTTTACCTCATACTAGCTCCAATTAATTGCATGAGAAACAAACTTTTTATAAGTTACGACTTATGACTCTTATCTCAAAATTACGAAGAATGAATTAAAAAAAGGCCGAGTGATTTTCAAAAGGCTCGTTACTTCGGTCAGTGTCTTGCATGCAAGAAAAATGTAGCATTCTTACTTTAATTTCTGAGGCTGTTGGTAGGAAGTACAAACCTGAATCTACTAAATATTAGAAGTCAGCAAAAATCTTGACATTTGCAAAGATAAACATTCCAAGTAAATTTTTAATGCTTTTTCATACGTGGTTTCTTCGGAACGAAAGTATGTTTGTACGTCCAAAGTGCCTACTCCTGTACAGTTTACACCCTGTGCTCGTATGTGCTAAGATATATTCATTTTAGGTTTAGACAAGACTTACTTTACTCCAGAGTATGTGCGGCTCAGGGTAGCCGTGGGCTAGACAGTGCAGAGACACCGGCTCCCCTGGCCCCACAAGAACTGGGCTTGCAGGGGACACCACGGTCAGCATGGGAGGGATCAGCTGCATGTGGCCAGGGGGCAGGTCTTCTTCTGGAGACGGAACAGCAAGTTTAATGAGCCATGTAGAGTATTGGAAGCGAATCCTGTGAATTCAAAGTATGAAGTTCGTTTCTAAAAAGAATGACATCTACCGTAATCTACTCAGTGTTTCTTACCAAACGTGAGTAGGAACAATTCGCTTATTGACCAGCTGCTTAAACTTGGAAACTTATTATGTATTTATCTGAAATTAAAGTCAATGTGGTCTTCATTGTTTTGAGGCAAAAATTTTGTGTGATTTTCGACGAAAGTCAAACGGACTTTCTAGCCGAGCCAATAGGAAGGTACCTTCAAACAATATAAAGAATGGGAACTCCACTAGTCTCATTTTGTTAAGAAAAAACTGAAGCTGCGGGTACTATAGAGATTGTAAAATTGAAGTACTGTACAACCCAATAATCGTATACTGAAACTGCATGTAGCTCGGTACTCTTTATAAGAGAAATTCTAAGGAACCTAAACTTGTTTGATTGATGCCCTTACTTTAGAAGGCATGGGACTTGGGTATCAACCCAAGAATGAGCTAAACGGCTCGTTTCTATTGCCTGATTCTATTCTATTCTAATTTACTGCACTCGTGCTCACCAGTGACCACCACTCGGAAGGTGAAGTTCTCCTGTCCGAATCCATTGATGGCCCTGCATGTGTACTGCCCCTCGTCTTGTAGGTCTACCTCTTTCAGCCTCAGGTGGTTGTTCTTGTTCTTGTCCGCGTAGCGGGGCCAGTAGCTCTCGATGTCTTCTCCGTCCTGGAAACCAACGTAATGGCAACTTCTACAGAATTTGCCATTGCCCTTTTAAGAGATGTGGAATCGTGTTATGTGGGTCTGTTTAAATTATGGTGCAGACAGTGGAGTGTATCGTTATGTAGCCGTTTGAACGAATTTCTGTCCACTCATGTGTATGTATTTGATGCCGTCGTGCCACTTAATCATGCATGAATAGAATTTTAGTAGTACGCTTCATAAATATTTACTTCAATTGTTGTACAAAAATACCGGAGACTCGGCTTATCGAAAAGTTGACATTTATTACCTGAAAGTTAACAACACTATAAAAAATATTTCATGGTTACTATGGGGCTTTGATTTTAAAGTCGTATAGTAGGGGTTTAGTTTCCTCTATCTTTAAGGGAAATTTTGAGTCAAAAAGCAAAGGTTGGAATCAGAATGTGCCTCGGAAGCTTGATTATTCTGCAATTTTCTTGAATATATATATATATATATATATATATATATATATATATATATATATATATATATATATATATATATATATATATATATATATAGTAACTCTCAGTTCTCAATTGACGTAGAGGAAGTAAGTGCTAGGCCTTAATTTACTCATCCACTACATATTGTTTTGCCGCGCTGCTATGAATTTTTATACTGCGTTTTACGTTCCACCACGCCTTTTATGAACTTTATTTCTAAAAAATATATCACGTTCCACGTTTTGTTTTATTTATGTAATGGTGTGTAAAATCAGTGCGTAATTACCCATGTTCCGATGTACGAACAACGCAGCGGTCTGCTAGCGCGAGGGTCTACTTCCCGTACAGAAGTCGTAAGCTCAAGTCGATGTGAGATTACGAGATCATTTAATGACGACAAACACGTCCCTACAGCTCTCATAAATTGTGCTCTAGCACAGTGCGCAATTGAGAGAGAATATTACGTACATAATAATGCAGGGCAAGAGCATTTTTGACCGACCTTAATAATGCAGGGCAAGAGCATTTTTGACCGACCTTGAACTACGTACATAATAACAGAGGGTAGATGCATTTCTGAGAAACCTTGAACTACGTACATAATAACAGAGGGTAGATGCATTTTTGACTAACCTTGAACTCCGTACATAATAACAGAGGGTAGATGCATTTTTGACTGACCTTGAGCCACTCGTAGATGGGTTGTGGGTTGCCCCGGATTGGACACGTGAGGCGGAACTTCTGGCCCACCGTCAGTAGGACGTGTGGGTCCACTGGCTCTATTCTAGGAGGTCCTGTAACATACAAATTCATCCAAAGAATATTTATTTCAGCCCTTTACTTTCCTCTACTGATACATTATACAGGGTGTTCACAAAAAATGTATCCACTGACCGATGTATGTATATATGATACCAGAACCATAAAACAGTTTAGTTCCGGATTTATTTCTTTAGCTTTTATACCTTTAAAATGCAGCTTAATAAAGATCACCGTATTTTGATTATGAACATTATCATATATACATATATCAGTCAGTCGGTGCATTTTTCGTCGACACCCTGTATAATACTTTGCATTCCATTCTGGTATCGGGACTATTTCTGCGTTTTTGAGCTATTCTGTGATAGATTTTTTGGCTGACTGTATGTTACGATATTCTCGAAGCGGTGGATCGCATCAAACGATTATCTGGAGGTTAGAAAGTTGATTTGATATTAACCAGAAGCATTTGTCTCCATAAATGTGTTTCCAAACAACGATTGAGTGGGGCTTAAAATTAATTACTGATGAGTATTGGTTGAAAACCTTGGTCGAGGCTTGAGTTCTGTAGGTGCATGGTTCTACTTCTAGTTGATGATATCCCCTAAAAGTTTATAGAATTAATCTAACATGAATATGCCAACTATGGATGTTTTCTTTGATACCAGAACGAATCTCGATATTTATTATAGTTTTTAATGTTCGGGGAGAGTATGAAGTGGATATCTTTTACAATGAAGACCTGTAACATGATGTACATGTGTAGTACAATGTTGTAACATGTAACTTGCACTTCATTTTTACCTTTAAGAGCTGAGTTTGCAGACACAGAGACGAGCACCAGAGTCAACAGCCCCAACAGAAAGAGCCTCGCTCCTGCTGTACGGCCACCATCGCTCATCATCACCATGTCAGTCTGCAGTTAAATAACACAATAATGATGTTAACTTCTATTGTTAGTATATAGTTATTTGTATGTGGTTGTCTTGTTAGTTTGTGCTGTATTGTTCTGTGGTCTACTTTGGCTAGTTGTTGTAAGGCCATCTGAAACGACGAAAAAGGCTATATATATATATATATATATAATGTAAACAATAATATGGTAGCCCTACGACAGAAGTACAATAAAAGCATACCAGCAATGAGCTACGAAACCTTTCAAATACATATTAACAAGCAGTATCAATGGCATTTTATGCTTAAAATTAGCCATACATCATTTTGGATTTTTCATTGCAACTACTCATGGCGAAGTCTTCAACTAACTTTTTGTTTCATATTCCGAAGCTTAGTGCGTCTTAAAACAGTGCAATATAAAATTTATCATTGACATCAAATTACTCTTTATCACAAATGTCTTGTCTCGTTCATTTGAATTTTTGATATCCCATGCCGCAAAATTCATCACAGTTTTTTAAAACCAAATGAAGGCTTCTACTACGTTTACATTCTATCGACGGTTCTCTTTCTATACTGGTTGAATAGCTCTTTTGATACTTTCATTTTCTCCGATTTTTTCTACTGAGAATGCTGATGTTCTAATGCTTCTGAGAATGTTTTAAATCGGGTATCTCGAATACCAATTGCCAATACGGTCCTTTATTCTAGTTAGTTGTTTTACAATCGCTTGCCGTATCTTGGACAATTTCCCAATTAAATACTGTATCTAGGATACATATGTCCAATCGAAAACTATATTGGACACTCTTTTCACCCCGTTGGGTTGTGCATTAATCGTTAGTTCTTAGTTCTAATCGTATCAGTTGTGCACCTGTATCTTTTCCTTTCCGTACGGGCCCTGCCTGGCGTCTTCTCATTTCCATCGACTGTTGTATCTCGTTCTTGTCTTACTGATGAGTCTGGCGGAGCTGGAGGCATGGAGGATCAGAACAGAAACAACAAGGCTCCAGATCGCGTAGGTGCTAAAAAAACAAGTCTTGCTTTTGCCTCTCTCCCGAGCTTGCCATAAGTCAACACTACAGGGCGTGGTAACACCACACGACCTCAGTATTGCAAACGAAACAACTAGTGTTGTAAACTATACGAGGGAAAATGGTTTAATTCGCTTTTCTCATTCATGCGCACCTGTTAGGTCGATGTGCGAAATATGTTCCGGATAACACGTAAAACTTAGTTGAGTATGCAACGCGTAAAACTTAGCTGCGTATGAAACTGGTGCTATTGAAACGCAACATAACCTTTGGCTTGATTTCTTCGGACTGTGCTGAGAAGAGACCAGAGAGTTTCATATTATTGCACTGCCTAGTGAACGTTGTACATGAAGAGGCATGAAAGAGTCAGGAGACGTTGTATGCTAAGTTTTTTTGGTAATTTAAGCGTCATATAAAATTAACGCGCTATGCGATTTAGGAGATACGAATAGCATGGAGCATTAGGGATAAAGAAAATGGGACGATATTATAATACGTTACATTCTCATTTAGAAATCCATTCCAGATTATAAAATTAAACTTTTAATTGCAAATTGTAATTTTAAGATACAATTTCTCTTTATACATGAATGAAATATACTTTCACATATTTTATGCTGTTTTAATAAATATGTGAGTTAGAATGAAATTGGTGTAATAAGCAATCTAGATGGCACTGTCACAACCAGATCACGACTGGAAACTAGGACTAGGATAGAAGACGATCGCAGCAACACTAGACTGCGTCACACTTCAAGTCGCAATTACATTCAAATGAAGATGGAACGACACTACACGAATATTTGCTGGGGAATTTTAGTGGGATCAGAGTATGATTAATTTATCGAGCGAGCTGATGATAAAGCCTCAATGCAGCTTATCTGCCTTGTCATAAAATGATAAGTGCTTGAGTTGAAGTTTTGAATTTATTTTACAGTCATTGCACGAATGTTGATTCACGCTAGAGAAGAAGTGAAGTCATCTACCTTCTTGTAGCATGTGTATTATACTTTGACTTAGTTTTTGTATTATTATAGTCATGAACGTAATTTACGGTACATTTTGAAGATCAGGCTTAATTTACGATGATTTAAGCAGGGAAATCAGTCGCATATTTGATAGGCGAGTGTATAATACGATAAACCAGATGCAAGTCTCGCAGATTTTGTTAATTCTCTGTTTCTGTAAAATTTGTTGTCAGTTCAAATTTTTTTGATGTGATATCATCATAAAAAGTTACGTTATAATAGAAAAGACGTGTCTGGTTACAAACAGGATCAACTTAACTTGAACCCCTATTTCAAGCCGTTCCATTCTTGTCTGCTTGGCTGAAGTTCAGTCTTCCTTCTCGTTTGATGTCATTTGAGCGAAAACCACACACCGTCTTAAAACAAATGTTTCTCTAATGCATACGTCCATGTATGTATACGTATAGAGTTATCCAAAAGTGGACGTAAGTAAAGCGTGCTATAGGCGACTTCCGTTAGATGGCCTTCCATACTCCTTTTTTCTTCTCCTCGCATTGAATCGATGTTCAGCAGCGAAACAATGCGCTACCAGGCCTCAATTCGTGTCTGACTGGCCGAGAAAACTTCATTTTCATCTATCAAATCACTAAAGTGTTTTAGTTTTCCCCACACAATAATTCACATTAATGGAAACGTGTATCGTATTTTCCAAACAAAATACATTTGAATGAATAAATTGCACTTCGTATGCATTTTATTTAAATGGAAATTGTTTATATAAATCAAGTAAGGTAACGGTAAGAACAAAACATTTCTGTCTGTATTGCCATCCCGGGAAATTTTTATTGCAACTCAAATTATTTCCTCCAGCTCTTGCTTGCCCGAGTCACCAGATACTCAGTCGTGATCGCGTTGTGAAGACGTTACTAATGTGCCATGTACGAACGCTGGTACGTTGGACAGCAAATACAATTTAAAACGTGCGCATAAACATATATACAGCATAGCTGCCTTGTAATCAACACTTTTTTGACCGCTTCTGTTACAGCTAAAGCTTTGAAAAACTAGAGTGAAGTGAGTAATATTTTCTTGCTAATGCTTCTGGCAAATAGAAAAATATTTCTCGCTCTAATTTCGAACAAGTTGAAATGAGTGGGACACAAACTGCGTAGTTTTGCGAGCTTCAAGAATACTTCGGATTTCTGAGATGTATTTCGAACATTTCATGTTCCAATTTCAGTTTTGAATAAGTTTGATTAAACTTCTGAGTTTGCTGCAACAGTTTCGGATCGAGACCCAAGTTCCCTAGAAAGTTCAAATTTACTTTGCGTCGAATTCCTTAATTCTTCCAGTTCTGGAAATTTCTTTGAAAAAGCCGCGGCGGCTTTGGAATAAAAACTCTCGGTCAAACTTGTTTCAAGTTTCCGGTCACTAAACTCGGAAGAGCGACTTTTCTTGTAAAAATACCATTGGTTGTGTAGTATGCGCCGCTCGTAAACGTGTTCGTACGTCGTAAACGTGTATGTATGTCGTAAACGCATTCGTACGTTGTCAACGTGTTCGTAAGTCGTAAACGTGTTCGTACGTCATAAATAGGGGCACGAGGAAGCTCTGACGTTCCAGTCATTTTGAGTTTGTTCGATTGCGTTGCTCTTGAGATAAATTAAGCGGAAATGAGTAGGCAAAAGACTTTTGTTGCTTCTCTTTGGAAAATATTTACTGGAAAATTCAGCAACAGCAAATGCATAACATTTGCTTTTAAGACATTGTAATTCTAACAACTTTACAATAAACAGCTCTGAATCAGCATGCGTGGTGTTAAAAGCCGCCGTGGCTGCTAAACTTTAGGATGTAAAACACTTAGCATACTTTTTTCCTATGGAGAGCTCTATTCCGTGACAACTTTTATGGTGAGGACGGCAAATTGTCAAATTCAGCGTACTACTGAACGAACATCAAAACAGTTCCAAAAAATTCGTGTGCGTATTGACTTTCGTTCATTTTTCTCCCGATAAAGTTTTCAGATATTATTGCATAAGAAGTGTTTTTGCCTGGGATGCAGCGCCAACGTTTGCTTGAGTCGAATTGTGCACAATTACTAATTGTGTTTTTTTTGTGCCAGTCGTACTGCCCGCTCACCTCCACCATGCGTCTTTGTGCGTACGAGTCTGTGGTTTTTGAAAAAAAGTCCTGTCTTTGCTTTTAAGCGGCTGCTCAGTAAATTAACAGAGCACTAAAACCCTCTTACCTACAATCGTCTGTTATAACTGCTAAGCGTACGATCTGCAGTAACTGCCAAGCGTACTATTTGCAATAACGGCCAAATGTGTAATCTGCAATAACTGCCAGACGTACAATCTGTTACAACGGCTACACATACAATCTGCAAAAACGATCAGATGTGCAATCTGCAATACGGGCCAAGCGTACAATCTGCAATATGGGCCAAGCGTACAACCTGCAATATGGGCCAAACGTACAATCTGCAATATGGGCCAAGCGTACAACCTGCAATATGGGCCAAACGTACAATCTGCAATATGGACCAAACGTACAATCTGCTATATGGGCCAAACGTACAATCTGCAATATGGGCCAAACGTACAATCTGCAATAAGTGCCATACATATAATCTGCAAAAATAGCCACACGTATAATCAACAATCACGGCTACATTTAGAATCTACAATGGCAGCTATACGCATAATTCGTAATCTCATCTGTTTCTAGTATTTTTTCTGTACTTAACTTGTTGCGCGTAAAAATAGGTATTTTCATCGAAATTTCTGTATACGATAACGTTGGTAAATTGATCACCTCTTTGATGATGAAACCAATGTCATTGCCACGATAAACAGTTTTGAAACTGACTGGACACACAAAAATTTCTTCTGGAATTTAATTACACAAAAAGTTAATTACTTGGCAATTAATGAGTCTTACGTCGCCAGGGAGCTAATTAAAGACTCTTTGAGCGACCTAATTAACTTTCTTTCACGATTTTTTTTTGTGCAACGACTTAGTGAGGGATACTGACCAATCACAGCTGAGCATCTACTCTACATGTATATAGGGAAAATTAAATTCCGATTAATTATTTGAGAAAAATTAAATTAATTTAGAAAATAATGAAATAATTCTATTACAATTAAGTGTCAGAATCGTTTCATTCTTTTTTCACTTCTCTAGACTAGATAATTTTTAAAACAAAACAGTTGTGCTGTAAGCGGAGCGCAACCTCTTTGCTATTAATTGTCAATCTCTACGATCAATGAGATGCATTAAGTACCTCATGTTGACTTCATCGCCTCTCAGTTGAGGACATTATCAAGAAAGTCGAACCTTACTTGAAAAGAAACCAACCGTTTGCAAGTATAAGTTACTGGCCAGTTATATGTCATTCTTCTGTTTTGTCTTCCTGTTGAAGAGAGATTACGGTATTTGATGGCACATAGGACACACTTTTTTCACAAATTTTAGCTCGAAAAATTGCCCTGCGTCTTATACATCGTAGGTGAAGTTTGAGACCTCCCGTAGGCCTAGGCTAATCTTCTCTCTGACGCTCAGTAACCCAGCTTACGCTCAGTACTTCGTCTTATATGCCGTCTTCGTCATCGCGTCTTATATTCAGTCAAATTCGGTACACTCCTCGTTACTTGTCTTCTGTGGCAGGAGACAAGTATCATACCATCCATCGTCTCTCTGCCTCGCTGTTGTCATCGCTCTTTGAAGTGAGCACTCCACCGGTAAACTTTAACTCAGCTTATCTCTGTTATTCAGTACCTTTATGCATTATTCATGCATCCATGCCTTCTATCTTCTTGCTGATATGGGTCGCATAATATCTCTTTAATTATTCAATTTTATTTTTTGCGAAACAGCAAAAATATATGCAGAGCCTGGGTTCAGTCTTCACGCGAGTAAATACAAGGGGGCTCAAAATCTACATCATATGTTCGAATGTTAATAACATTGGAATGGCTAGAGTAAAGTAGTTCATCTATGAACCCAATATTTTGGTTTCAACAAGATGGTGCGTCACCACATGTTTTGGTGACGCTTCGTGGCTACCACAGTCTCCTGATTTTACTCCTCCGTATTAGTTCTTGTGGTAGATACCTTCAGAAACAAGGATACATAAAAACCTAATAATCTTCAAGAATTGAAGCAAAACATATCATTGAAGATATAGAGAAGATCATCCTAATGTTATGAAAAGTATCATAGAAGATATAGTGTGAAAACTTCTCTTCGTTTTAATAATATTGGAGAAAATTTTAGACAATATAATTTTCAATAATAAAACTGGGCTTTTTTACTTCACATAATACCCAAGTTTTAACTTCATTAGTTTGCCCGTTATAAATTTAGAAAAATCTGAAATAACTTTTGGGTCTCTTTATACAGTAAATTGTAGTTCTACGTATGGAAGTGTGCGTGAAGATTTAGTGTACTACATTTATACTATTTTACTTATTATATCTTGCGCTCGACCTACGTTGAAGCTCTTCAGGAATGAGAATATTGTACAAAATTTTTGCACAACTGCTATTCATTTTTGTGTTAAAAGTAGCATTGATTTTGCACAAAATAACGTTCCTGGTATTGTTTAAGTTGTGAACAGTATGTCTCCGTGTACACACTCTAAAAATATTTTCAACCTGAGAACGAGTTATGCTCTCCAAAGATAGATGTCATCTGCAATAAAGTACTGAGACTCTACAGTGCAATTGATTGTCTTTAACAACATTGCAACGCTCTTCTCCCAGCATAGACCCTTAACTCTTAAATATCTTAACTTTCTTATCATTTCGCTTCGAACGTTTATCGCGGGATTTGTCTATGAGAGAATTTAGTGACTGCGATAACGCCTGAATAATGCGTCTGATAGACGCCATGTTTATTCTTGGCATCCAATTTTATGACATCAGGTTCAAATTCGGTTGTGAACACAGCAGTTAACCTCGGTACACGGATGGTGGTTTATTTTTTAGTACAGGTGTTTTAAACTCTAAATATCTCGCTGGATTTTCGTTGAAGTTCTCAACATTAAGTTGGCTGGAAATTTTCAAAGCTTTGATACTTTTTAAAGTCTGTCAAATACAAATTCCAGATTGAATGTATTTAACTCTACATTAGTTTTAAACAAATTTAAGCGCTGATCTGTAAGTGAAAACTGTAATATCTAATGTCATTGAGAATTTTTTCTTATCTGTTATTGTGTTTTCACGTCAGCTTTTTCTCAAAATATTGTTGCTTTCTTTCTATTTTTGAAGCAATGTTTTTCAATTTTCTGCAAGGGATATTAATGCTTGTTGTGCAAATCGTTACAAAGTTTCGTAACAATTCGGCCGAATATGCTTTTTTTACTTTTGTTTTTCGATGACAATGTTCTCATTCAAGGGTTTGAAGTGTCCTGTTTTTCAGTACATAGTAACACAAGTTCAGATATGGACAAGGTTTTTTACTTCACGCCTGATTACTTTCGAATCACCATTTCTTTCTTGAGATCGTGTTTTTCTCGATCACTTTTGTTCGAGCAATCATTTCTACGTTGGACGCCGATGTATCTACGATACGCCAGCCTGAAACTAATTTGTTTTGAGCGAGCAAAGTTGTGAGCAAAGTTCAATGGGAAGCTTATGAGGCCTCGTTGTTTGTCGTGCAAAGCTGTAGCTGCTTCCTGCTTGCAGCACAACTTCGAAACCAACAAAATCCCAACACAATCAACGTTGTTACTTTGCGCGCTATTGACGCTATCCTTGGACGGTGCTACGTCTGATGTCTGTCAGGTTACATTCTCGCTTCTAGATGGGTAGTAATCAATTTTATTTAACTAAATACCTAGTGTAAATTACATACGTAAGTGTATTACACATAAACAAGCATACCAAACTTAAGCAAGTTAATTAAAAATTGTGTGAGTCATTCCGCAAGTTTCTGGTTTGCTTCACTCTTTGTGCATTAAATAGGAATGTCTTTATTTAATTTTGACGGGTTCTCGCCTCCCTATAAATATTACAATTAGGAAAGGTAAGTTGCGTTTTTATGCTTACAGGCAGAATAAATGCTGTTGAGAGTGTATGGAATAATTTCCGATGCAAATTATAGCTTGTGTTAGTGCAACAATTATCATTGTTATTAAGCGAATTATACGTAATCATTGTCATTGTTGGCAGTTGGAGATAACAACTTTGAATTGAAGCTATTCGAGGTCACCCAAGTTTGATAGAGCATTGCTAATCAAATGTAACAGCTACAAATTTCTTCTAATCGAGCTTGTGAGTGAAGCTAAAGCTTCAATGGCAGTACCTGGAAGTGTGCAGTCCAAAACAGACGAGTTTAACACGTTGCCTCCGATTGCCTGATTGGTGTAAAACTTCACTTTGTACGCATAGTCACAAGAAGGATCTGAAAAAATTACAGAACCTAACCGCAGTGGTACACATATACCACTTCGGAGTCAACGTGTTAACATTGGAACACAGGGTGTTCTAGCGTTATGAGACCCCATAAGAAGAAGATAACTCCTGAACATTCGTATGTTCTTATGACCAAGCTATTTATCAACGGCTGCATGTATTATGCAAACTACACCAAAAACTGAGAACTAAATATTTGAGTTGTATCAGTTTGTTTATGGTTCTCATAATGCTAGAACACCCTGTACTTGCAAAGAAGTTAAAGTAAGGATTACATTTTTTACTTCAAATAGGTTTTTAGAGCTAAGCTACGTACATTGGATTAATTTGCATCAAAATATCAGTTGTTTGGAAAATCATTTCGGATGATAATATGGAACTGGTACTGATGTAGTCGTAAGGTGTGCATTTTAATAGATTATCTTCATTTAACGTTGGAGTGAATTCCATAAACTACATCTTTCTTGAGAATACATGCTCTTTAATAAGTCATCTTCTCAAGTTACACGTTAATTTCCACTTTTCCCGAGTTGATGAGGGACAATGCAGTCGCTGAGCGTGCGCTTGGTGCGAGCTTGTGAGTAACTCGCTTCCAGGAAACCGACACCGCGTGAGGGAAGCGGTATCTAGAATACACAATCATTCAGGAGAAGCTTGAGGCCTGGCTTGTTTCACTGGCCGCTACTGACGCGGTTGTTCATGCTGTCTCCGTAGTGAGAAGGCCTTCACTTGCACCCAACACTTGCTCAGTAAACTTTATGGAGGACTCGCTGCTTCTATAAACATTCCTTGACAGTGAAGAATGCCTGAGCTTGTGTTCTATATTACTGAGACTTGAGAAGCTACGCTAGTTGGGGTGGATTGAATATGTGGAGTATATACGAGTATGTGCTCGTTCCTGACAGAAAATAACGAAATTTAAGAACGAGCGTCTAAAAATATTTGCAGTTTCCTTCCATTGGTAATAAGCAGTGTTAGAAAAGCATAACCTCAAAATGCACAATGATAAGCAATACTACTATGACGTAGCTCTATGATTTGAACTGAAAGGATAGTCTTATGTTTGTTCGCACAACACTCTGCTATGCAGACTATAAGTTAATAAGTACAGTT
The DNA here is from genome assembly GCA_006783055.1 of Trinorchestia longiramus. Taxonomy (NCBI): domain Eukaryota; kingdom Metazoa; phylum Arthropoda; class Malacostraca; order Amphipoda; family Talitridae; genus Trinorchestia; species Trinorchestia longiramus. Next base: position 272,749 of record VCRD01000342.1, on the reverse strand, counting down.
TTTCTTTATTTTGAAGGTGGTACAGTCAGGTTTGAATATTTTTGTGACTTGAATTTTACTGGTTGTATGATTTCGATCCTAAATTATCACTCTATATTTTTTCTCATCTTCTTTGCTCATTTCTTCTCTTAAGCCTGAAAAAAATTAGCTTAAAATTGCCAATGATCATAAGTTTTTTTTGCCTGTTGTGGGGGTCATATACTTAGTTTCAAGTTCCTAATGCAAAAGAGAGGTGAGCCAATTGGAAAATAAATCTAATATTTCACGGTATACTCAGTAGTTGTCTGAACATTATTTACGAAAAAAATTTGAAACGAATTTTTTTCGGTGAAGCTACCTCGTTAGTAAATGCTTCTCTACGACCACGTGGGAGAGAGAGCAACCTCGTCGAGTTAACAAGCTTAAACTGCATGTACTCGTGGGACCCCAACGCGCCTGCATTTCCCAGTTATTCTACTTCTACCGTGCAATTGTATCACATCGCCTGATCGTTTATTACTATTATTATTTGTCTACATTCACTATTTTGTTATGTGAGATTATTGTTTGACTATTTGTTACTATCCATTATTTGGTTGTGTGAGGTTATTTCCTTCAATTAGCAAGGCATGCAGTGCTCTATGTGTTGATGCAAGTCTTCACTTATTCTCGCGATCTTGGACTGGCTTTCCTTTTTCTGATTCTGAAGTCTAGCAAATTTTAAAATTCATTGGACTTTTTATCATTGTGAATTTGGTTTATAGTTCTATTATATTTCAGCACAAAAAACATGGGTATTTTCATCCGACAGCATTTGTTAACACTGATATTATACATTTAATAATATTATTTTATCCATTAATTCATTATACACGTCATAGGAGTTCTGATTTAAAATTTCGAAGTACCACAAACTCTCAAAAAGACTTTTTTTTAATTCGTTTATGCAATGTCACACGAGAAAAATTTCTGGATGGTTAAACTTGATGGAAGGAGATAATAAGTAGGTCTCGACTGTTTTTTAGATCGTCTTTTAATTCACAGAATGTATCTTTTCTAAGGTCAATGCTCATTTTTCAATATAAATATCTTATTTTCTGATTGCACTGAGATTATTGAGAGTGATCTCATCAAAATGTTTCATAAAATTGATGTCTCACATTCAGAGATGGCCTGCTTTCACAATCATCAGCTGAGTTGAGATATAGGAGAATTCAGTCCTTCAGGAAATTTGAAGTTATTAATTGGTTTTTGCAATATTTATCACCGTGAAAGTGAACGCAAGACATGTCTGTGTGCCTTGGACTGAAGCTTAATTCATGCATTTCGACCAGGCTGTAAATGCCCGTCTCGAGCTCTAAAACGATTATTAATCTCATTTTAGTAGTTGATTCAAACCCGCTTAGTACTAACGTAAACGTCTTATTATTCCAGGGACACGTAAGCTCTCAAGAATTTCAAAAACTGTTGTTTAAGTAAGGAAAGTTCGGTGCTACTGCTCTGAACTGCGTCTACATTTTGAACTGAGATAAAGGGAAAACCTTCCTCGAGATAAAGTAGTTCATTGTGTCGTACCCTAACTGTTGATATTATCCTTACGCAATAAGATAACTGCATTGGAATGACGTCACTTCAATGAAGTTCTTGTGAATCACCGATTTGTTGCAATTTGCGAGCGTCAACAGTTTACCAAAAACAGTTTACTGGGTCGAGGTTTGATCAGCTGCAGACTAGGCCTGGGTGGCTGAGTCAACTATGATGCGGGTACCCACTTGGCGAGAGAGCTTCTCAGAATAGACATACTCTACTTCTATGACGGTGTAAGTTAAAAGATGATCCACTTCTGTAGTCGCGCACCTCAAAACTTTTTTTTTTGAAATCTTTCAAAAGTTTTGGTAAACGTGAGTAGGATTTCATTACTCAATGTTCTAATTGATGAAAAATAAACTTGTTTTACTTCTCAAAATAAAAGACCGTCTGTAATATTGTTTCTAATCTCCAGAAAAGAGGCTCTTGCCCGGGTGGTCATCAATTTAGGTTTAGCACGCCTCGAAAGTTTGGTGATAATACTGAACTGTAATGCTGTGGAGGACTTTGCATTGCCCAGTGATATTTATGCATGACAGATTGATCACACTGCACTGGTTCACACTCTCCTATGGGTCTAGTTTTACAGCTTGAAAAGCTTACATGTTTTACTGTATTTTTCTCATCGGGGCGGCAGACTGTATCCGACTTTTCTAAGCTTTCTGTTTCTCTTTTTTCCCCTTTATATTTCCCTTTCCCTTCATATTTTTCCCTTTTTTGTAACTTATGAATTAATAAATTAGGGACTCCTCAGCCCTTTAGTACATGAGAGTAAAGAAACAAGGCATGATAAAGTTTTTTAACACTGGAGAAACATGCATGCATGTGGAGGAAGGCTAAGCATACCATCCCTATTCAGTGACTGTCATGTTCCCTCTGATTGGAAAACGATTCGACTGACTCAATTGTTGGCGAGTGAGAGTGGTTGCAGGATGAGTTCGCAGATCATAACTTTTTCCTAAATCTTATACTCTTATTTCGAAGTTTGGCCGCAGCTTCACAACAACAAACGCATATTAACAATACATACAATATGTGTCCAGTATTTGGTAGATCTTTGTCGCTAATGCATAACTCGAGTGATTTTCTCCGCAGATTTTCTGAGGGATCTTCATGTTGAAATTGTCATTAAGTAATCAATTCTAAACTAAATTTTCATGATCGGAGTTCAAGTCATACTCATTTTTTTACATCACATCTGTACTACGGGAACTGTCAGTAAATATCATCCGGAACATTTTACGGAGAAGTAAAATTATACCAACCTGTGCGCGTAATCCAGATCGTGTAATGAAGCGTTGACTTGCCTTTCTTCAAATCCTCACTTTAAATTGAACAAATACTGTTTGATTATTTCTATACTTTCTTTGAACTCTAACTTATATTCTGCTTAGTGTTCACGTTATAAAAAACAAACAATAAAATGCACTGCAGTTATGAGAGTATAAAGTGTTTGTAGATTTAGTTCGTTGATAAGTTAGTGACTGCACATCCGTTGAATTTTATACAGTTTAGTGTTTGACTATGATGAACTCTGTGGCGCATCACCTGCAGCAAAGAACGCAATGTAATATGCATTCACTGCTCATAATATTCACCCCAATGCACCACTCCTTGGATGTGTGTCATTGTCGATGTGAAGGAGTACGTCTTTTTCTGAGCACTTTTATTTTTCTAAACTGAACGTGTTAACACCGTATAACCTTAACGACTCGAAATACATAAAGTATCTTGCTGAAAATTATATGTATGGGCTGAAGACGTACGTCGCTAAAAATGTCTCTTGCCTGAAAAATGGATTTACATCACCTTAGTATTGAACGACACATGTATGCTTGAATTATTGGGTTATATTTTGCAACAAAATCAGAAAAGCTTGATCTGTTTGCTGCTAATATTTTTATGGATTGGATTACTTGATGGTGGCTAAAATTGATTATTTCACAGCAAAAATATTTCTGTAAAAAATTGAACTCTATTTCTACTGTAATGATTCAATAGTACACTTTTAGTCACATATTAGTCAAACAGTGAATTTTAGATCAATGCTGTTATGCACCATAGATGAACAAATATTTTCTAATGAGATAAAGTATATTTGTTACTGCCCTATCAAGGACGTCAAGTTCAATAAACAAAAATTATCAATAATAAGATTCATCGTAAAATAGGCTTTACAATCTGAATTTCTTTTTAATGATGCGAATTGTATTCTTAGATGTGAATGACTACAAGCTCCTTAGTTATTTTAACAACAGGATTTGATAATTTTAATGTTAATTACTGAAAATAGTTATGGACCCGTTCTTAATTCTTGCAAGCAATTGTTTCGACGCAGGTATGATTAATTTCACAATTGAAAGTTAACACGTTGCCTCCGATTGCCTGATTGGTGTAAAACTTCACTTTGTACGCATAGTCACTAGAAGGATCTGAAAAAAATTACAGAACCTAATCTAAGTGGTACACATACGTACCACTTCGGAGTCAACGTGTTAAAGGACGTCAATTATATTATGAAAAAACTGAGAATCGCACTTGAAACTATATTTTTGTTCACTTAATTGAAAATATATGACCTCCAAGATTCACTGTCAGCAAAATAACGTGTTTTAATTTCCGCATTATAACTACATTTCATTTTCCAGTCAGTAGGTTGCCAAGAAACGTAATGCCACCAGTCAGCCTTACAAAGTAGGAACATTTTCTGAATATTATTTATTTTTGAGTTAAGAAAAGGAACGAAACAACGGAAACGAACAGCTCACGACGACGAAGCTTAAAGGACTTGCATCTGACACCACGTGAGCGTGACAACTGGCTGCTGATGCAGATAGTGGTACTGATACAGAGCTCGTCCGTCACATGTGTTGTTTGTGACAGCAGAGCGATAGCACTGACACGCCAATGATCTTATCTGACACTTCTAATGATAGCTGGCAAAGCTTGTCTTCACTGATGTTTTAAGTAGGGCAATGATGATTCTTTGATTAAGACAAAACAATTTATTCTCTGTAGAATATAAGTTTTTAAAAAAGATGTAAAAAACTTTTCTGCTGGTAGGAATGGAAGTGTTCCTAATACACGTTTACCACTTCTTTTATGGAAGTGTTAGTAACCTCGGTTTGTTCTTTCCTAAGTGGTAGGAACAGATAAACACCCAGGAGGCATGTAACGTAATAGATGGTGGAAATTTCTTTATAATCAACTTGAGAAAATTTTACTTCGTAGAAGAATGGGATCACATCACACAAATCTCACTCTTTAAGTTTTTCTATGGGCTTTGAAGGACAATGCTGCTTGATCATTAGGCTCTCGGGAGCGTGCGGTTGTTTCAGGAGATGTAGTATTAAATGAGTGTCATTGTTGCAGCCACCACCGTAGTCGAGTGGTATGCGGCCCGTGTTCTGTATCGGGTCTCTGCTTGTGCAGAAAGACTGCGTGCGGGTTCGAAACCCGGCAATGAATACGAGCTGTTTCTCGTTTCACGCCGTGAGCTCGCACTTATCGGTAAGCCCTCAACTCATCGCCCATGGACACATCCCAGGATCGTCGCATGGAGCTCACCATCATCCTTACTCTAAGAATGTTAACCTTAAGAATTTAAAAACCAATGTACTAAATGTCTATGTACTGTGTACTTGATTGGAAATAAAGATTGTTTGTTTTGTTTGTTTGTTTCTTTCGAGGACATTCGATACTAATGGAAAAAATGAGTTGACACGATAAAATAAAGGTAGTATAAATTGTTTTCCAAAATTGCAATTAATAACTACGAGAACACGTATGAATGATGTTTCATAGCTTGGGCATTATAAATGATTCAAACTTATCAGAAATCCTCACAAGTAGGAAATATTAGTTTACTTTGAAATACTTTAATATTGAGGTACTTTCGTATTTACGTTGTAGCATTTTCGTTGTTGCTTATTCTCATGTATTATTTTTCCAGAATCCATCAGACACGTTTTTACAGTGTTAAAACAGTATTTAGAGTCAACTTGACCGGTCTCGTTATTCAAACAAAGAACAATTTTTCTGATTGCATAAATTTTACATATAGGAGTGAACGAGAATTATTGAAGTCAAGAGAAAAGACTAATAAAATATGATACATTTATGTGCAACGCTGGTTCCTGAGGAGCAGCCAATGGAAAAATGTAGTGCCTGGTCTATAAGAGCTAACGCAGGATGCCTACGTGTTCAAACAAATCACAATGAATTAGGAAACAGAATAGAATAGAATGAGGCTATAGGAACGAACCTTCGGGCCCATTCTTGGGTCGGATAATTACTTCGATAGTTATTCGGTTGTTTACCCAAGTCCCATGCCGTATTTCTAGCCGCGTCAACCATGTCGGCAGCGGGATTTGAACCCGGGTCTTCCCGCTCGAAAGCAGATTCGCTCACCAGTCGACCAAGCTAGTGATAAAGAATGAGGATTTTAAATATTTAATGCATGAACGATTAACAGTAAAATATGATCATGAAAGTTTCTTTGGAAAATTTATGGAGTCTGTTGAGAGTCTGGATTTCCAGAGTGTGTTCATATCGCCAAAATCAGCAGTTGTAGTCTAATTTTCTTCTGAAAGGTTTTGACGACTTGTGTTAGGGGGCATCTTAGTGAAAAGCTTAAATGCATGGTACGACGAAACTAAGCGCAACGTAGTAGGTAAAATAAGATTTAGAACACATTTTATTCATGTACTTGTCCTCATTTTATTCGAAATAATAGCGATTTTAGGGGTAAATAAGAGATTTTTTGCATTTTCGATCCAAATCGATTTCCTCTTTAAGTTTTCATGCAAGAACGAAAGTAAATAGAGTTTTGGAAGCACAAAATCAATATCTACAAACGATCGTGCCCCTTTTTTGCCAGCAGAAAAATTACAACTCAAAAACCGAAAATCGAAAATTTTTGCCATTTTCACTAAGAAGATTAAGAGGTAAGGATTAAAGTAGGGAACTAGCTACACTCTCGCCAATTGGGCGCTCGGTTCTCCCAAGTTTATGGCATGCGCATGTGTAATTGCAGCATTCAAGTCTATTCAAGTCACCAGCTTGGTCGACTGGTGAGCGAATCTGCTTGCGAGCGGAAAGACCCGGGTTCGAAACCCGCTGCCGACATGGTTGACGCGGCTAGAAATACGGCATGGGACTTGGGTAAACAACCGAATAGTTATCGAAGTAATTATCCGACCCAAGAATGGGCCCGAATGTTCGTTCCAATAGCCTCATTCTATTCTATTTTATTCAATTCTTAAACTTGTTTTCCAAGTGATATTAATTCAAACTGCATTACCGTTGTAAGTGTACACCTGCTTCTCCAGCACATGCATACCGTCTTTTGTATTATATCCTCAACTGCTCACTGTTGATTTCAAAATTGTTCGTTCAGACATGAATGAATGTTTTTTTAAAATTTATATACAATTCTTGCTGCAAGCTAAAAAGTAGCTCCCAGAGAAGTAAATATTTCAGATACGAATTTAACCTCTTTTCTCCCATTAAACTCTTTCTACGAAAGAATAGTGCAACTTATGAGAAGTGATGACCAATTGATGGTTTCCTACAACTTGCTATGACGGTTTCTTGAGTGTGGTATCTACGTTTACTTTTTTATTGAATTGATTACGAATCGATGGCTGAAAATATATTATTTTGTGATTAATTATTTGCCAATTTTAATTAATAAAGTTTGTGCTTCTGGGACTGCACGCCCATGTACTAACCGCTCTCGTGGACCTTGTCGTAAAAAGCTCTCAATTGAAAACGTTAAGTATCGTTCAATGCGTTCCCATCAGCTGTGTTGCTTGGTTAACGCTCATTGCAGGTTGAAAACAAATTATGATACACGTTATCAGTGTTTAATGTTTTTAAACATGGAGTCTTTGTGTCATCTACATACATGTCAAATAAAATTGAGTCACTCAAGTCCAGCGGTGTCCATGATATTATTAGTGAGTCGAAATGTGAACGTGCTGTGTTAATATATTTTTCGCCCTTGGTTTCATCTTGCTACCAAAACCAAAACGAGTTTATCATACCCGGCATGCAAGAAATACTTTTTCATTAACTGGAGGTAGATGGTGGTGTTAGAATGTGTTCTAAATTAAATAAAAATGCCTTAATCTTGATATCCACTATGACCGAACACATTTAAAGGATTCCGTTCACTGTTGTTCCAAAGTTCATCTACAATTAATGTCCCACTTCCGATGAGAAAATTTCGAAGGAGTAGCTGTGGAAAATAACAGATTCAATGCACAAGTAGTCCGTAAAATTGCTGGCATCCAATCTACTTACTGATGCAATTGGCAGGCAAATCGAGGTCATCGCAATTGAAAATGTGTAGCTAACATAATAGATATAGATATTTTTACTCCTCTGATGACACCTGGAGACAACAAATTCATTTTGAATCTAAATTAGTCCACGGAGTATCAAATACGCATTTCATATAAGAACGATGTTCCACAACTCATTCATAGACATACAATATAAACAGCACTTTTCGTTATTGAGGTGATACACCCGCAAAAGATTTTATTTCGAAAATAAGGAAACAGAATCCGTGTAGAGACGTGTACGGAAATATGTACGTTAGTTGAGCGCTAGAACGACACGAAAAGTTGACTCTCCGTGACTCTCAATAACTCCCTGTCATGATAAGATCCTAAACGTTACTGATAAGTGATAACTGACGTGAGAGCTTCCACATTAATTCTTTACTCTTAACTTGAAATGGAAGTTATGGTATGATTACTACATATTTCAAGCTGAAATTTGATTTGTGTAAGCGTTTTTATTATATTTTGTTGGTGATGTGGAAAGGAGTACGTCACATGTGCGTAGAATAGAATAGCAGATGGCAACAGGAACAAACCGTTTATACTGTTTTTTTTTGTCTGTTACTAGAGTCCCAAGCTGTTCAAAGTTAAGCCATCAATCAAGCAAAACTTCTTTAGTCACGCACAGGCACTTCAGTCACTCACACGTATCTCAATCGCACAGGATCTAGGATAAAGAAGGATAGGAGGAAAATACAGTCCTCACAGTCATGTTCTCAGATAAATTTACACCGAATAATTTCCTGATATACATTACGCGATAATTATACGACTCTTCGTAGACAATAGTTATAACTTTTGGGACATTTTGGTCATGCAACTTGCGGTACACATAAGTATTTCTCGTGGTCCTATAAGTGAAAATTATACGACTTGCTATGCACAATTATAACATGACAAAAGATATACAACTATAACATGTCTCTTGGTGCATGTATATTTTCTACCTAATTTAAAATTAAATTATTCTAGAGTAGATTGTTTGTTCAAACGCTTTATTTTTGCAATATGTATCTTGGTATGACTATGCGGACCTTATGTTGACACAAAATTTGTTTGATTTGTTAAGGTTTTCATGAACGAAACCCACTCTCGGAATATGCATTTCAATGATTAATGTTACAAGTTTTAGAACCCATGTTTATTAAACAAACAAATGTATACAAATGTAACAAACAGAAAATAATAATTGAATATAAAATAATTGAAAATTGAAGTCCTGTGTTTTCTTAGTTCTATGTGAGGGTGCCAAATCTTGTTGAAATGTCCACTGGCTGTGTGTTAGGATATTCAGCCCAAGACTACAATGACGATGCAAGAACGTCATTGTGGTAATTTTCTTGGTTAATTTTTACCCCTTTTCCCACAAAAAACAGTAGACTTGTTTCAATTTCGGTGATGGCGGTCCGTGATCATCACTGACACCGTTCCTTGTCTTCGAGTGACATCCGTGTCAACTACTCCAGTGCAAGAAAAATGTAGCATTTTGTACGTTACATTTTTGCCAGACATTAATTTTTTTTGGTCACCGAACAAGAGGTTCAGTGGCATGCCTTCGCAGATACGGGAGAGAGGAATTCAGCTTTTGCAAGGCGTTTGCCCTCAGTTTTTTTTCGAATACAAGTTGTTTCTTTTGATATTCCTATGGAAAGGTCTTCAAATGTTTGTGGAGAATAGTTAACATCGTTCCGATGGATACATTCCACTATTTTGCTGGGTTTCTGAGATATTTCTTGGGTTTCTTATTAACTTTTCCCAGGGGAATTTTACCGGTGTGAGGCTCCGGCAGTTCGAAGACAACCTTGTCCAAGCTTAAATGTTCTTTACAAGTCTAGTTTGTTTTAACTGCTGTTACGTTCTCCAGACGACCATTCTAGCTTTAAAAAATTTTGATAATACCCGTTGAAAATTTTCACTCCATGTAACTAAAACAGCTGTTATTTTGTTTAGATTTCAAGTCATTCGAATAAATCTTATACCTAGAAAACATGTGATTTTGTTAATAGACAAAAATTGTAAATGAAATAGAATATTACTGTAAATCATTGATTTTACACTTGAATATAACAACAGTTTTTGAACACCCCTTGTATAAAGAATATTTTTGCTTTAACTACTTTTAGAAGAACAAGTTTCAAACTTTAATAGACAACATCTTATCATGAAGCTTTTTGTTATCAGTAGCTATACCGGACCTTATTTGCTATTATTGTTTCACAGAGGCAAGTATTTTTTTTGTTCCGATCTTAGTCCTCCTCGAAACAGGGTCTTATTATCTGGGGCAGATTGTGCTATCTATATAGTGATGTCTCCTTCGCCCGTCCGAGCGTCAGAGGAAAGTGTGATGTTTATCGTTAAGACACGGTATGTACTTTGTGTAGTCATTTGATAAGTAGTGGTCAGTAGTGGTCACTACTTACTACTTTGTATAGTCATTTAATAAGTAGTGGTCAGCATCACAGCTTATATTTTAAGGGACTTTGTAATTATGAGAGCTCTCTTTTATTATTTTCTTAATAAGATGTAACTGTCACTGGGCACAGTCCAAATTATTATTATATTTAACTGAATTGTGTTTTTTATTTTTATTTTGTGGGTACGATTTTTCTTCATCAATCAACTAATCTATAATTCTGGAGTTAGATATGAGAAACTTAATAATGTTACTGATTCATGCGGTTTTGCTTGTATGAAAATTGCTATGATGCTGTTCAATTTAACGAATGAAAATTGCAATTTGCTCCGAATTTCGTGTTTTGAAATTCATGAATTATGAGCACAGCACATTCATATCTTTTTATTTTGCTCTACATTAGAGAGTAAATAAATCATTAAATTTTCGTAGTTAGTTGAACAAAATTCATAACACATGAATGCAAAATGCTATACATCTGTTCATTGTTATTCGTAACCCAAGCCTTCCTCTGTAATATGTATATTATTCTAGCAATTCTAGCGACATTTTTCTAAGGTATAAACTCGTCATTAAATGAAATCAAGGCATGAATTGTCATTATTTACTCTCGTAAGTATTCCACATAGAAGTCAAGTTCAGGTCATCAAAACTGGGAAGGAAGAATCCGAATGAGTTTTAAAAGGCCACCAGTAAAGGAATCCCCTACAGGAAGTTCGATAAGAAGAACTGCTCCTCCGTAATTGCGTTAAGAACGGACTGTTGAAAAACGCGTCAGTTCATTACGAGAGGTGCCAGAAAAGCCAGATCTTTGAAGAAACATCCTTCGCATGTCGTTTGGCACACGTCTTTAAAAATTCGTCGGGTTCTTATTAGGATAGTTTTGATCACCGACGTCAAGTCCTGTAGACAATTTTCACTTGCTTATGATGCTTATCTGGTGACGTTTACGGTGACTAACTGTAAAGCGCCTTAACTTCTCTCGGAAATTAGTTTTTTCCTCAAGATAGAACGAAAACTTAGCATATGTTGGAGCTGTTTATTTTTCGTTTCTTCGTCTGGTTAAGGACTCGTTTATTTATTCTTATGGAATATTTTTCTTGATGAAGGAAAAGCCTTACTTCAAAATTCCTGAAATCTAGTAATGATGGTAACTTGGAATCGGTGAAAGGTATAATATTTAATTCCGTTATAGTATATGCCTGCACGCTAATAATTAAATAGCATTGAATTATCGTTTTCATAGAACTGTAACTGATGCATGTTTTGCAGGAACTGTGTGTTCCTTTCATCCAACATGTAATTCAGAAACATGCATATTTTATTATCATTCAATTTCACTTCCTGATTTTATGTGTGCATCTTCATTACATTGCTGTGAAGACTAAAAGTTCATAAGTGCTTTATCTTGGGATTTTGCGAACACATAATGTGTGAATCTGCTGTGGATTCGTCGCAAAGAAGGCCCTGAGTATCGTACAATAACTTTTGTATGTTATTTATGCTGTTTCAGTTTTTATTTCTCACTTCAGTACTTAGGATCTTTACGGTGATTGCACTTTCATTTTTGAAACACCTTATAGATGTTTTTTTTGTGTAGAAACCTGCAATAATAAATCTAAATTGACCTATATTTCGCCCGATACTCTGTTAATGGTTTGTTTTCACATAGAGCTTCTGTTCTTTTGATCATCCTTCTGTTTATGAAGGACTGCAACAATGAAGCAAAACCAAGACGTCCAGCTGTCATCACGAATGAGTTGACTGTCTACCGAGGCCGTTCTTATTGTGTTCTACATCAGTCCTAAAACAAATCAGCTCAGTCTGGTCATGGCCCCCAAAAGAATCTTTCATATATCCGGAGATGCTTGATGATGACTTGCAGGATAAACCCGTGTAATAACATCACCACAATTTCTTACGTTCTCTATATATTTTTCCTCTTGTTGAAGGAGTTGAGACAACTGTATGTCTCACAGCAGGGAGCCCGCACAGTTTATTTTTCTCTTGTTGAAGGAGTTGAGACAACTGTATGTCTCACAGCAGGGAACCCGCACAGTTTAGACAATGTCTGATACTGTTCTGTAATATTGTAGCAGCTTCAGAACTGCACTTGCATGAGGCATGTGGCTTCCCAGTCTTCAGACACAAGTGAGCGAGGGCCTGGTGCTCACGGTGAAGTGAGCACTTCTCTAATTTAATTCGACCCTGCAAAAACCATTCCTGAAAAGTGCGAGCAACCAGCCAATTCCGGTCGAGATAAGCCGAGTTGAGCAAACGTGTTAGTGGGCAACATGGATGGGCTGTGGGCGAAATGGATGGGCTGTGGGTAACATGGATGGGCTGTGGGCGACATGGATGGGCTGTGGGCGACATGGATGGGCTGTGGGCGACATGGATGGGCTGTGGGCGACATGGATGGGCTGTGGGCAACATGGATGTGCTAGTGAACAACATTTATGTACTAGTGAACAACATGGATGTGTCAGTGACGCATAACGGTTATTCACTAGCAATGCTGCACTCAGCACTCAATGCTTTGGGTACTGCGTGCAACACTGGATGCTTTAAATACTGCGTGCATTACTGAATGCTTTAGGTTCTGCGTGCAACACTGGATGCTTTAAGTATTGCGTGTACCAACAGAACCTCCGAGGACTGCTTGTAATAGAGAGGAAGTTTAGGTACTTTCTATATTGTGTCTGTGTATGCTCTAGAGTCTAGATACTGGAGTATTTGGTGTAGTTTTCGTAATAGAATTTTTGTTTCCCATTTATTTGTTATTGAAAACCCTTTTTTGGTACGACTTCGACACCAAATATAAAATGTACAAAAACATAACTCAATGATAATCAATAAAGCATGATTCATTTTGTCGTACTCACTAATAAGCCATTATGCAATCCAATTGATTGTGTTCTATATTGTTAAATGATTTTTTACATATGGCAGGCTACAACCATCAGTGTTCTTTCCTCCCTGTGATTTTCGTTCTTCCCTCTTCAATATTATTCTTCCCTCATACGGCCGTGCTGCGATTGACATTCTAGAGCACAATCTTTAAAATTCCGTGAGATTCGTTGGAGGTGCGATCGTCGACCAGTAAAAATCTACTATAACTTTGCGACTTGTCAGATTTACTCAACGTTTCCAAGCGGCGACTTGAGGAGCGATTTCCTTTTTTGTTGGGCAGCAAATCAGTGCTGGAGTAATAAAAGATTTACGGTGCTTTTATCCGCCACTCTGCGACTCTACGGAGTTGTTCGTATGGAGGCCAAAGACAAGCAGCACATAAATTTGGGGGCTGGACACTCCAACAGACTGTGCTGTGTGTGCTTTGTGTTGTGCGCAGGTGCAGTGTGTGCTTTGTGTTGTGTGTGCTTTGTGTTGTGTGTGCTTTGTGTTGTGTGTGCTT
>VCRD01000342.1:200877-258182 GCA_006783055.1 Trinorchestia longiramus | reverse complement strand
TGTGCTGTGTGCAGGTGCAGTGCTGTGCTGTGTGTGCTTTGTGTTGTGTGCAGGTGCTGTGTGTGATTTGTGTTGTGTGTGCTTTGTGTTGTGTGCAGGTGCAGTGTGTGCTTTGTGTTGTGTGTGCTTTGTGTTGTGTGTGCAGGTGAAGTATGCTTTGTGATGTTTGTGGGTGCAGTGCTGTGCTGTGTGTGCTTTGTGTTTTGTGTGGGTGTAGTGCTGTGAGTGTATGTTTTGTGTTGTGTGCAGATACGGTGCTGTGCTCATGATTCCTTTTATTGTTTCAAGTTGAGGTATAGATCATTCTCCTACTTACCGTGTATGGTGTCCTTCACACACTGTACACTTATCGTACACCCGCATACAGCTGAGCCATCACATTTATGAAGCTTGGCCGAGTCTCGCTTGCAACTGGAAGGATGTTGGGAAAAGTTCTTGTGACCTGTTTCTACCAAGAGTGTTTAACTTAGGTGCTGTGCACTACTGGGGACATTATTCTGTTTAAATGCATGTAGAGGTTGTTGCTTAACTTAGTGCTTAGCGATGAGAATTACTGTCAACAGTGAAGTTTCTGGTGCAGACTTGGTGCAGACTTGGTGCAGACTTGGTGCAAACTTGGTGCAGACTTGGTGCAGACTTGGTGCAGACTTGGTGCAGACTTGGTGCAGACTTGGTGCAGACTTGCTGCAAAATTGGTGCCGACTTGGTGCAGACTTGGTGCAGACTTGGTGCAGACTTACTGCAAACTTGGTGCAGGCTGGGTGCAGACTTGGTGCAGGAGGAGGAGGGTAACTACACAACACACGACACCACCGTTCCAGACAACTGCAGCAACTCTTGCTGTGGCTGTCACCCTGACCAGTACTGCAGCAGGCAGTTCTCTTCATTACTACGACAGTCTTTCCTATTTCTACTTCTGTGATCTTCCTGATTACTACGACCGTCTTTCCTATTTCTACTTCTGTGATCTTCCTGATTACTACGACCGTCTTTCCTATTTCTACTTCTGTGATCTTCCCGATTACTACGACAGTCTTTCCTATTTCTACTTCTGTGATCTTCCCGATTACTACGACAGTCTTTCCTATTTTTACTGCTGTGATCTTCCCGATTACTGCTGTGATCTTCTTTATTACTGCTGTGATCTTCTTTATTACTGCTGTGATCTTACCGATAACTGCTGTGATCTTCCTGATTACTGCTGTGATCTTACCGATTACTGCTGTGATCTTCCCGATTACTGCTGTGATCTTACCGATTACTGCTGTGATCGTACCGATTACTGCTGTGATCTTCTCTAGTACTGTTGTGATCTTCCCGATTACTGCTGTGATCTTACCGATTACTGCTGTGATCTTCTCTAGTACTGTTGTGATCTTCCCGATTACAGCAGCAATTACTCTCGATTACTGCAGCAATCCTACCAATTATTGCTATTCTGTGAAATTCTATACTGCTCTACGCTAATAAATTCCAGCATAAAAATGAACTTTTCTGTCTAATATTTAGGGTAAACATAAATTTATTTAAAATTTATAAACATAAATTGATTAGGATCAAGTTTATGCATCATATTAAACTCTTCTACTTTAAATCATTGGTCTTTCAAGCCACTTAAATTGTGCTAATACGAGAGAATAGAGTAAATGAATACTACACTTGTGTGTAACTTTCTGTAAATTTCACGATGTATCTCAGTGTTTCTTGATGGATTTGGTGTTCTTGAAATTGTGTTTCCTCGAATGTTTGTCTGAAATGAAGCTTTGAAGGCACAAAATAATAACACATGCACTCCACATTTTTCTCTTGATCTAGCGCAACGACTTGCCTTTGTTTTCGTGGCGGCTGATAATAATGCTTGCCTATAAGTTTTATCGCCAGCAGTTTTGATGTGGGAGCTTCAATTTTATGTTCCCAGTAAAAACACTTGTGTGATGTGTTCAAGAGTGAGGGTGCAAATAATTTCCACCCACAAGAAATTAAGAAAAAGTATGGCAATTCAATTTAAGGTTTTTGACGTATGAACACAATGGACAATTCAGCCCGTCAAAATTTTCGAGACATATTTTTTGCATCAATAAATTGCGTTGTCACTGGGCCTCCCAACACTTCCTCTTGCAGCTTGTGAAACGAACAGTTTTTGTTCGACGGTGACTGCTTAACAATGTAGGAATATCGGCGTATTATCCTGAAGATTCTAACGGATTTTCACCTCTTCAACTTAATACGCTTTAACCATTTCAAGCTCATACTTTTGATGGCAAGAAATGTGCAACATGCCGAAAATTTATCGATTCATTAGGATATTTCTTTCATTTATGATCGTGGTACAAATTTTGAGCTGCTGAGCAGCGTAGGAACTCGATTTTAAAAAGTGGTATGCTTTCTGTGCCACCGAGCACTAAACATGACCTCTTCGGAGGCAGGAAATGTGTACCACCAGACTTGAAAGAGTTAAGATCCTATCATCTACGTTATAATTTCTGTTCTACGCTTCGCTACCGTTGGGATAGTATGTCCCACACAAATTTCCACAGAAAGTTGGGATATTCCAAGTAGACAGGTCAAATGGGGCCCATGTGGGGCCCACGTGGGTCCCTGGGCTTTGGATGGGCAGCATCAAAATACATATATATATAAGCTCCTGGGCATAGAGTGGGCAGCAGATGGTTTTGTCATGAAACCTAAAATCTGGGTTTTACATGGGTTCGTAATGTGGATATGATATGACCAGCCCATGGGAATTTCTTTACATGGTCAGCCCAGGTGTAGCCCAGGTGTAAATTCTCAAAAAAATGCGTACTATCCTCATTAAAAAACGTGGAGCCCATGTCTGTGTCTACTAGGGATGTCCCGCTACAAAATACCGATGGGATAATTGAAGAAGAAGACGATGGTTCTTGAGTTTCCATGAAGAACTTGGATCTAGTTGAGATTTATGTTTTCTTCTGATAAGGGAGGGGGGAGCGATGACGAGTGTGTTGTGTGTTTGTGTCAGTCAAAAATTGATCAGGACTTGTATGAATTCTTGGATGTAGCTGCTAACCACCGGATGAGCAGCGCCAACGTTAATGACTATAGTTATCCTTGAGCTGTCAGTGTTATCTTTCTATTTAATGCTGGTCATTGTTTCTTGTAAACCTAGTACGGGGACCAAGCAACAGATCACTTGTTCAATCATTTTGATACGAGAGAAAATTCATTTTCAGTTTTTGTCTTGAAGTGATGTTCATTGGATCGGTTGTAACACCTAGTTTTAGGTGCTTGAGTCATAGAATACTTACGCATATTCTCGAGTGAAGTTACTGATGAATTAACTTGAGTACTACCTAGTTTGAATCTCATTAAAAAGATTAGTAAAAGTTTGGAAAAAATCTCAATTGAATTCCAAGTTAGCGTCATTAACTGTATTGCATCTACCTGATGCGTTGAAAACTGGAGTCACAGTAATTTGAAAACGAAATAAAAAATTTCGATGTTAATAGTGACCTTCATTATTTCGAATGAATTTGAGTAATTTCGAGAAATTTGATTTTTTTTGCAAACGATGTACCTATAAAAATCTATTGAAGCAGGAGTGCACCAGTTGTTACGAAACACATAGCTGTTGTGAAAACAGCAAGCCGAAAAAAATTCAGTTGTGTACATATTTATGAAAATGCAGTTGTTACGAAAACAATGACGGCTCATGCGATCCACAGCTGCAATTCGTGCAATAAAAATAGCTGCAGGACAGCATGCGACAACAGCAGTAGCTGATTACGGTGAAATTTGAGTAACGCAGCAGAGAGCGAGATGGAAAGCCAGGTGATAAAATTACACGTTTAGCATGACACGCCACCGCACTAAAACACGTGCCACTGCACCAACACGTGTGCCACTGCACCAACACACGTTTCACTGCACCAACACGCGTGCCACTGCACCAACACGCGTGCCACTGCACCAACACGCGTGCCACTGCACCAACACGCGTGCCACTGCACTAACACACGTGTCACTGCACCACTGCACTAACTCACGCGCTGATGACTTGCTCTGTTATTGAATTTTTGGACGTACATGCCAGTGTACCGCTAATCGGGTTGCTATCGTCAAATTCTGCTCCCTAAGAGCTCAAATTAAGATGATGAGTCTTTGATTGTTAGCCCCAATAATTAATTAAATTAATTCAAGTACTGCATTTTCCGATATTTTACTTGTTTGTTGCAATCAAAATTTTTGCTTTCATGTTGCTTTAACTATGTATAGCTGTACTGACCCTTACCATACTCTGTTGGAGTCTTGCCATGTCCCTATTAGTGTAACAAACTTAACACAGCTATGATTCAAAATTCAATAATTTCATTTTAATATTCGAAATCATGCCAATCATTTCCACTAGTTTGACGCGATAGCCTACACTCGCAGTACCATTGCCGTTACGCAGTGCAAACCTGGTTGCCGACAGCACTGCGCAACTGCAGCTATGCTTGGACAGAGACAAATGCGTTGTGCAGGAAGGGCGATGCAAGAATGCGTTCTGCCTCCGAGGTCTGATATCAAGTTACTCAGACCAACCTGGGTTGTCTGGAGAGTGAAGTTATGTTACTACCGCCATGAGCTGGTATCCTACACACTTGGAACACTACTACTCCTCTCCTGCATCTCATCAACCGTGCTAGTTAACCCTTTCGCTGCTGAGCTCTGTGGGCCTGCAACTATTTCATGACTGAGGATTTGAGTCACGCGCAGCGAAAGGGTTAAACTCCAGTTTGAATCTTCAAGCCGAGTCCAAATTTGTACTGAGAAAGTGAGATCGATGAAATTTTCTGCCTTGTAGGATAAATTTCAATCTAGTTTACACATTTTTTAATCATTCTGACTTAAATTGATGGAAATAAGACTAGTAAGAACATTATTTGAGGAACTATTGTTTGACTTTTGTTGTGCTTAGGGTTCTCGAGGTTGTGATGAGTCCAGTTGTATTGGCATGACAGGGTGTACCATAAATGATAATACAGCGGATGCAAATATTTACACTGAATTATACACACATTAGAGTAAATGACCACCGTCTGTATTCTAAGAAAGATACAGACATTTCTTTAAAATACAAAGTCGTCTTAAGTGTACAAAGATGCTCTGCCTTTGATTACTCACTGAAAATTTTCATAGATACCAGTGTCTTGAGCATGTAGCCCGTGCCGAGTATTGACTCGATGGTGTCAGTTCTCGGGAGTGATATTTGTGTTGTTTCAAGAAATGTTTAACCAACACCCTGTACTGAGTGTTGAGGCACGGAGTCGTGTTGTAGCGACTCCTAGCCTCTCATCTGATGGAGGGAGGCGTGCACAGCGCACATGAGTAGAATAGAATGAGGCTAAAGGAACGAATCTTCTGGCCCATTCTTGGGTCGGATAATTACTTCGATAATTATTCGGTTGTTTACCCAAGTCCCATGCCGTATTTCTAGCCGCGTCAACCATGTCGGCAGCGGGATTCGAACCCGGGTCTTTCCGCTCGCAAGCAGATTCGCTCACCAGTCGACCAAGCTGGTGATGGTAGTCGACCAAGCTGGTGGTGGTGACAAATGAGTTACAACTTCATGCGCGCTCGCGTCACCGATGTCCCGAGTTCCGCCAGCGACTAACAGTAGATCAAACAAAACAAACAAAAACGTATATTTCTAATAAAGTTGGTACATAAGAAATGTAACAGCATTGGTTTTTAAAAATGCCTTGTCATAAAATCCTTAAGTGGTAGGTATTCTATGCGTAGTATCATAGATGATAGAACAGCAGTACCTACGGGTATACGTAAACATTCACCTCACGCAATGAACGTTAAATATAACGTTCACACTCACACTCAAGTTGTTTGCTCAACTCGCCCTATTTTACCGTCTCCAACAAGAACAAGCTGAAACTTATTGGACAACATATAAAGTGCGCCTGCGAACGATTTCAGACAATTTTCAATTGCTTTCCATCAAAGGATTCCGTTTGTTCCGTCCTTTAGTGATTACTACGTTTACTGAAAGTCAACTTTTTACAAGAAGATTGAAAATTCTTTATTAGCTTCTACAGTGGTACTTCCATTTAAGAATTTACCAAATTCAGTTTTTCAATAGTTTTCCTACCTAAACATTTTTTCAAATATTTTAATTTTGTTTAAAAGTGTACTTCGTTTGTTGAAAGCGAACTCAATGCAAAGGGTTTGAAGATTCGTTAGGCCCCATTGCAGTGAGGCTCGTATTGATAAGTTGCTAAGCAAGCATGCGGGTCGTGATGGTTTGAGGGCACGATGATGCAGTTGGCAGTTTTACTGCCCGCCACTTTGTGCCGCCCGCTGTGGTGACATGAACGTCCGGCAGCTCCAGGCGGTGCTGCTTGCATGTGCAGTAAAACCAAGCCTGCCAGCCGCGCCCTCTGCTGCCTGCTGCTAAACGAAGCTTCTGTTTCACTCTGCCTCAGTCATAACAGGTCTGTGAAGTTTCTTTTTTGCAGCAGTTGTTGAGGTTACGAGTCAAATATCTTAGCATTTGATCCTCTTGCGTTTTAAGGTCTTTTTGCGCAAATAGAAAATGGAATTATTGCGAGTTTTTATTGTCGTTTTCCATGAAAAGAGGATCTTATCATTGAATATGACTGATGAATTTCGTTATTTTTCTGGGTACATGGTATTTGACGCCAGTGTGCTGGCTTCTCTACTTCTCAGTTGACCAGTCCTCAATCTCTAGCGTTGACTGAGCAAGTAACCCAGGGGTGAGAAGTTGTATAGTGCATTTTAAAGTTTTCTTATTTGTATAAGTTTTATATGGTGAGAGAACAACAACTGTCCTACTGATGAAAGGTGAATTTTACAGTAAGTCTTTTGCATGCCTTCTTCATGACACGCGATAGAAGTAATTTGTCGCTGCGCATTAGAGTTGTCCCCATTTAGTTGTATTTAAGCAAAATTCATTGTTAAAATGATATAGATGGTTGTAATAAAGTAATACGATTCTAAGCAATTGATTATGTACTGTGATATCTGTGCAATTATATACAGAGAGACTTCCATAATTGTTCTTAGTGACACAGTGGTCAGATGATTGGGTACCATAGAAAGTGTTGTACTCACACTGTTTTTAAATATGACGTTAAATTAAGGTCAGGCGCAGGTGAGACCCTTGCAAGTCTCCGTACAAGTACCACGGGTCTGAGACACGTCGCGTGCGACGGTGGTACGTCATCACCTGCTAGCAATTTAGTAACGAAAGAACTATTAAGTGCCTCATTGTGTGAGCTATATTCCCCTCGCGTGTAACGACTACCCTGTTATATTGGGTATCTTTTAAAGCATGTTATTGACTAGTACACTTTCTTTACGTGAAAATGAACAATTAATGCAGATATCTGTCCCCATGAAAATAACAGAACGCTTTCTTCCATAACCAATGATGCGATCATTCATCATATAACAAGAGTATATTACTCATCAGTGATCCTTCTTTATCTCGGAAAAGTAGGTCTAAGAGTTGGACCCTCGACACAAGCAGCTTTATCAGTGTCCCATGAGAACCTCAAGTCTTGGTTTACTTGGTCAGATCCGAGCAGGGAACGAGAAGAGCAAAGCAGAGCTGCTGTGTCAGCACGTGTCGTGTAGAAGTAACTGTTCATCCTCCCTCAAACAGACTTAACTTTTTCGGTCCTAATGGGATGTATTTGTCTCGGCAGTAAAAAAACATATTTATACGTTAAATATATTCACAATTTGGATAACACATCTTACTGATGAACTAAGGGAGACATTATCACCAAAACTTGGCTGAGGAAAAGTTGGATCGAAAGGGTTGAGGAGGAAATCTAGGGTGCATACCAGCCGCTTTCGGTAATCAGGTCCTGTACTTGAAGATAAAACTTTTAACTTACGGTATTAAATATGAATGCAAAATCTACTGAAAATTCTGAGTATTAGGTTTCAAATGGAGGTCGTAGTTTATTTCAAAGATATGTTGTTTCAAACGCTACCTCCATTCAAAAAATGTTTATATTCCGTGCAGAAATTTATATACTGAATATGTAATCAAGAGTCTTCACTCCACTAAAAGAGAACCGGAGACGATGTATTGTAGTGTCTCAGAGACAGTTGAAACTTTGAAGAATTCTTATTTAATCTCTTTTTTCTTATAGACTCGTTTTCGTCATAAATATAACAAGTTTCTAATATCAAGTACATTCTGTGCACTTTTCATCGGTTTCGAGTATACGAATCGAGTATTTGTAATTATTGTAGTACGATTAAAATTGAAGACATCCACTAAGTAAAGCATTGGGTGATTCAGTTGTCTGCAAACGGAGTAAAAGGAAAGACACTTTGAAACATTTTTCATGTAATCTACGAGAGTCGCGATGTTGCTTTGCAGCAAGTGTAGATTGTATCGATAATTGGCCATTAGTTTCCTGAGCTACCATAGCATGTCTTCAGTTGTCATATTACATTTTCAGTTGATATATTGTGTCCTTAGTTGCTATATTGTGTCCTCAGTTGCTATATTGTGTCTTCAGTTGCTATATTGTGTCCTCAGTTGCTATATTGTGTCCTCAGTTGCTATATTGTGTCCTCAGTTGCTATATTGTGTCCTCAGTTGCTATATTGTGTCCTCAACTGCTATATTGTGTCACTTGCTCTATGTTGCTCTCAGTTGCTCTGTTGTGTAAATTGCTCCTCTGTGACCTCAGTTGCTTCATTAGAGCTCGTTCTGTTGCAGTACATCTTGTCTTGCTCCAACCAATATATTCGTAGTGTCACTCCCTGCAATAGAGCATCCTGTTGCGTCGTCTTAGAGCGCAGCTCTTGCACTGTTTTTATAAAGCTTATGACTGTAATAACCCCATTATGCTGCCCGTTTATCTAACGTAGGAATAATTCCAAGAGTATTCCGTTTAAAAAAAAACGACGCCTCGAAGATAAAATTGTCAGACGAGGTTATATCATTAATACGTAGTAAAATCTACGGAAGTCAGTCTTAATATTTACATTACCTTTGCAGCTGACTTCTATATGTATGTATATCATTCTATTCTGCCTCAATAATTTATTAATGCCTATTCAAATCAGTATAGGAACAGAAATGTATAAACATGGTGCATTGTTATATAAAATTTTATATTGATTTTAATTGATTTGTCGCTGAAAATTGCGATTTCATAATATCATTGAGTTTACGCCCGTGCTATGCACTTCGTGTCCCATGGTGCGGTGTGTGATTGTTCGCAAGTCTTTATTCATTTCGTCAAAAAGACATTAATTTTCCGTGTCACTATTTTTTAATTCTCAATGTCACTGGAAATTGCTAATTTCCAGACTGAATATTGATTGAGTTACTGAGGCCGAGTTTCGCTTATGTGCGATTAACTCTTGAATTATGCATACATGACTGACTTTTTCCTTGATGTTCTATTGTAATAAGTTACTGTATTGTACAACGCCTAGCAACAGGTAACGTTGAAACTATTATTAATTTATCGATGCATTTCTGTAAGGATAAGTGAAATCAATGAAGAGAACTACGATAACTTGCTCTCGAGAAGTTCCTAGCTTGTATTCACTCTCCCCTGAACTAAATTCTTCGAGAATAACTTTTGTGCTCCACAGCAGAAAAAGGATGCCAGTGAACTGAGATTCAAGTGAACAAACAACAGTTTGTCGTAGTTAGTTCACGGTCCTGCTAATATTGGAGTATGAAATAAGAAATAAGAATTCCAACAGACTTTTATTAGCAATCGCGAATGATTTGCTGTCTTATTAGCCTAACGATCATAAATTTATGACTATTTGAAGTTTTCACATATTTTCACTGCTCTATTACTCGCTAAGTGTGCATATCTCACTTAAAACTTCACTGAAATATACTCTTAGGTTCGTATTTCTTTATTTACTCTTCCTAATACGTGCGTAGCGTCGGACTTTGAGCTTCGGTCCAACCTATGATAGCCTTGAGCTTGTATTTCTTACATTAGTGTGGTATATGAATGTCTCATTTTCTGTAGCCTGTGAAAACACTGCGTCCTAATTTAAATGTTAAATGTATTCTAACGCTATTTTAAGTGTTTCAATGTTTCATGTACAATGAAGGCCTTATCTCACTTCCTTTAACGAACCGTTAGTTTCTACAACAATCTTTTTTTTCAATATTGTTATATAATATATAAGTATTAATTTCAATGATCAAAACAGGGCGAAGAAAAACATAATTGTATAATAAAAGGCTAACGTATTAAAATCTATTTTGTAGCATTTTCCATTTTTGAACCTCTACATCGCAAATGCCTGTAATAGGCATTTTCTAGATATAAATGGGTATATGGGTCCTAAGCACTTCAAGAACTCTGTGCTTGACTTTGAAGCATGGGATTTACAGTCTTCTTTTGATATTCCAACACCATTTATCAAGCATTTGGCTATAAGGGCTTAAAAAGTTTTGAATTTGTTTGTTCACCTAAACGAAATCTAGGTTTTAACTTCATGCTTGAAATGTGTGCATACATGAATACTTTTAAAATATTTCCACCTCACTCTGCTGGCAGATAGTTTCCTTCAGAGTTTCTATGCATTTGTAGGGAAAGTTCATGTTAGTTTGAAAATAATTCTCTGCAAAATACGTTTTTATCCTACATTATCAATGTCTCGATCATAGCAGTGTACACGTAAATTGTACACCTACAATAAATTTAAACGTAAGTCTAACATTTATAACTGCTGTGCAGACAGCGTTGTTCATGTAATTTTTGAGCTAAAAAATCATGAGGTGAAACATACACTATGGTAACACAGGACCTGTCCCTAGACGGTGTGTTAACGAGACATTTTTGAGGCTTTGCACGCTTCATGGTATCGCCCTCAGCTGCCTGCTAGATCTTCTTAATGAAAACAACTGTTGTATGAGGACATTATGGCAGCGTCGGGGTTGTGGGTCTCAACGGTACGCACGCATGTGGCTATACTTGCACTCGTTCGTGCATGTTAGAATGTTTTCTTGAGTTTGTAAGTTGGCACTAGAGTGTGTATCTCTATTTTACTGTCAATTTAATTACGTTGACCTTATACTGGTGTAGACTGACTGTTGATATTAAGAACCACACTGAGCAATATTACCCTATAAAAAGAGAGAATTTGCCTATTACAGTCAACGGCTCAACTAAGAAAACACCACTCTCGAAGGTCAATGGATCTGTCCCGTTTCTTGTTCAATGTTTGCAAAGTTGATTATTTCTCGTGTTAGTGTTTCAAAATGTTTAAATTTTCAACCACAATATTTGGGTTACAGATGTTCCTGTATTTGGTATTGCTTGGCCTGCCAAGAATTACAGTGAATACGAGAATATGTCAGGAATACTGAAGATGTTCGAGCGTATATTGTTCAAGACACATACATGCATATTGAACATATTTTTATACTCTCTGTTCGAGACCATAAATGTTTAAAAAAATTGTTTTTAAATTAGTGTATTCTGAGTTAAGTTTTAAGTCTCTTGTGCTTTGTCATGAATGAGCTTCACATTAGTTGAGACGTGTCAGGTTGTAGAGTTGACATCTGATATTCGCTGTCGACTGTGTTCTATCCAAGCGCGCCACTTGTTTTTTCGTTTATAATTTCACTGCAGCAGAATCGAGTTTCATCGACAAATAAAATTTTGCTCGTTTCAATTATGTGTGCAATAAATATTCAATTATGCACGCATGTACATACATACGAAAATACGAATATGGGATATTTATAGTATGCATTACTGCACTCACACTCATTACCCACACACAGGCTCATTACCGCACATAGACTCATTACCCGCACACAGACTCATTACCCGAACTCAGGCTCATTACTGCACTCTGGCTCATTACCGCATTCTAGTTCATTACTGCACTCTGGCTCATTACTCGCACACAGGTTCATAACCCACATGCAGGTTTACCATTAAAACTTTTTCGTAATAAGCCTATATCAAATTGCTCTGCGAATTATAAACACGTCTACCCAGCCTTAATCCATAGTCAGATTAACTGCAGTACTCATAAAAGCATAGAATAGAATTAGACAATAGAAACGAACTGTTTGATCCCTTCTTGTGTTGCTACCCAAATCCCATGTCATCAGAAGCAAAGGCATCAATCATGTATTTATACCTCGATGAATTAAACCATTTAAGTCACACACACGCACTGGCATTTCAGTCCAACACATGTACCGCCATCATACACAGACCCCAAAAGTTAGGGACATAGAATTACTAAGTCATAATACTGGGGGTTCCTAATCTAATATTTCTCGAGACGATTTTTGAATGTGTTCACAGTGCCAGTTGAAATGTTTTCGGCCCTCTGGTTTCAAATTTGGTAATTTTAACTACAAAGAAATTTAGAGCTCGGGATGTGTTGAAGTTCCTTATTACTAGTTTTTGCTCTTTATTTCTGGGTTGCACTTTACCGTCTATGTCGAAAAGCCCTTCCAGGGTAACGTCGTTAAGGCCGTTGAGATACTTGTAGGTCTCAATAAGTTGTTCTCGCAGTCTTCTTTGTTCTAGGGAAATGAGTTCAAGCTGCTGAAGACGCCTTTCGTAACTAAGATTGTGGAGTCCAGGAATCATTTTCGTAGCTTTACGGTGAATTTTATTCATTTATTAATATCTATTCGTAGGGTAGGAGACAAGAGTTGCACTGCATATTCAAGATGTGGCCAGACTAGCGCTTTATGGAGCAGTGGTATTATGTTCTTTGATTTGTGTTCAAAGTTTCTTGCAATAAAACCAAGGATCTTACTAGTGTTTGTGAAACTTTTTTCCACTTGTTTGTCATGTTTGAGATTTTCAGTGATAATAAGACCAAGATGAGTTTGTTGCGGTTTTGCTTCAATAGGTATGTCATTCATCGTGAGTTGGATATACTGGTTATCTGCACCAACGTGCATTACTGAATAATTATCCATGTTGAGCTCATTTGCAACATTTCTGTCTATTGCAGTAGATGGCTGAAGTTTGATTGTATAGTTACTCTGTCTCTTTCGGTCGACGTCAATTTTAGTATACCGGACGGTAATTGATGGAAATTCAGTGGACAATTCATATTCGGCATCACGCTCGTTGATGGCAGAGCGAACGCATTTTTTACTCTCATAAAAAACAAAAAAAAGGCATAAACGACTTGCAAACGGTGAGCAGGTGTTCCTGTCGCGCTCACAAATTTCTGACAATCCATTAAACTCGATGACAATGAGCACGTTCGTGCCTGGGACACCCTAGAATTCATAAGGTCAAAACACTACAACAACGTTTATTAATATTGATCGTGCAACACTCATGCATACCCTTGAAACATGAATGGTTAATTCTGCATACGTGCTGTTATCAATTACTCTTGTTCATGTTTAGCAGGACGCCAAGCTACCATAACCAAATTTACAGTGGTCTCACAGCTACATTTAAAATATGTCTTTACAGCGCTCATACGAAGACATTTAAGAAGGAATTGCTGTTCAGACAATGGAAAGCTTGCTGTTATTGCTTAACTCTGATTTTTTGAGAGCTTTTACTGGAATACATGACGACCGTAACGATGGTAGCTTCTCATAAAGACCAGATTTGAAATCAATAAGATCCCAAAGTCGAATGACGTTCACGAGCGTTGCAAAAGTTTTCCAATAAGAAGTAGTCGTTGTATAATTCAGAGAAAACAATCTCAGCTTGTCCGAGGGAAGCATTAGTGGTCGAGTTTCAAGTGCTGAGGAAACGATAGAATATTTTGGCCTCTGGCTTCAAACGTCTTGTTGCTGAGACTTTACTGGAAAAACTATGAACATTTTTATAGTGAGCCAGAACTTTAGTTGAGATTTTTTCTTCTTAACTTTAATGCTAAGAGAAGGCGACAGAAATACTTGTAGTTGGTGATGATGTTTACAAGCAACTAATGTATAAAACAGGAATAATTTTTCAATTCAATTCATTTTTTAGAATTAAAGTTTGTTTGTATGGTATAGAAGTAGATAAGAAGAATTAACGAGAAAAAGGATTGGTGGAGGTAAGTGCACAGCTTTGAAACTAACTGCCGAAAAGATCATGAGAAGTTAATACATATATCCCTAGTTTGTAATATAAATGTTTTTATATAACATGAAAGGGAAAGCATTCCATTAATTCATTGTGTATTCACAGGGGGGATTAATTTTTGAAATGAAATGTGTGTATAAATAGGCCTGTCTACAGGATTATAAGAAAATGAATATGTTTGGAACAAACTATCAAAGGCAACGATAGGAAAGACAGTATTCTAGCACTTAGTTTAATTCCTCTTCGCTACGCATTGCTCGTAGTTTTAATGGCTGGTAAATAATAATTACTACTGTTAGAGCCCATGTTTATCACACAAAAAGATGTATACAGATGCAGCAAAATGAAAATAGTTAAGTATGCTATAATTTTAAATTATCACATTTTAATCAGTATACCTTCCGTCTGCTTCTATAACAAGCTGAGGACGATTAGAGAGGGACGTGCACAGGTCGCGAATGGCTTTTTAAGCTATTCTGTAAATTCCAATTTTTTTAATTTTGACTTTCGTACCTCCAAATTTTGGTGCTGTGTCGCTGAAACCTTTTTCTCCAGTATGGACCAGATGCTGTAATCGAGAAGGTTCAGGTCTAGCGATGAAGGAGGGTATTCCTCCTTCAAAGTGAAGTGGATCACGCTGGATGCAACCACTCATGTTTTTTTAGCTTCATGGGAAGATGCCGAGTCTTGCTAAAATGACCACTGTATTTTTTAAAATGATTTTCAGCCCAAGATGATTTTCTGCTGAATGTGCAGAAATATCGTGGCAGTAATTTTCTTTGTAATATTCAACCCCTTCTTCAACAGAAGCCAATGAACATGTTCTGATTTCAGTGATTGCTGTCCAAGCACTGACACCGCTCCTCGTCTTTGAGTAACTGTCAATCTCACCGGTTCCAGATCAAAATCGACAATTTTTATATGTTAAACTTTTGCTGGACATCAAACATCTTTTAGTCACTGAACACGTGGTTTGATAGCCCGCCTTTTCGGATACGAGGAAGAATGATTCCAGCTCTTGCAAGACGTTGGTTCACAGTTTTTGCAGGTTATTATATTTGCGAGGAATGGCCTTCGAGTTTTTATGGAGAATGGTGGACATAGTTTCGACAAATAGATTCCCCCTCTTTTGTTAGGTATCCGAGGTTTCTCTTTGGGTTTCTTCTAAGCTTTTTTCTGGTGAATTTGACCAGTTTTGAGGCTCGGGAAATTCGAGGACAACCTTATCCAAGCCTATTCTATACATGTCCAATTTGTTTGAACCTTTTTACATTCTTCAGATGGTCATTCTAACTGTACAAGTTTAAGTAATATCTGTTAGAGACTTTCCCGCTTGAAGCAACTCTAAAATAACTATTCTTTTGTCTAAATATTTAGCCATTATATTTTTAAGTAAATCAGGAAAACATAAGTTTTTGTTGATCCCCAAAAATTTTGCGTGGAATGAAAAGTCAGCGTAAGAAATTAATTTAAAATTTGAGTGTAATAATAAGGATTGCACATCTCGTTCCAGAACAGTTTTAAAAATTAGCAATGAGACGAAGCGATTATAAAGCCCTTAACAGAACTACTTTTATGCCATCCTGGGTATATAAAACTTCGGCACACCTAAGTTATTACTTTAGACATGGTTGCCGTGAGAAGAATAGTGTAATTCTTTCGTATAACATCTTATCGTACAAATTTGCCGGGTTTCGATACTTTTCTTCGCGCGCAGATAAAAGTGATGAAGGAAGTATCATGGAGTATTGACAAACGAGAATATATAGTCTACTGAATGTGCTAATTTACCGTCACGAAGAAACGAAAGACGTCCTCTTCAGCCTACGAGTGTTTACGTTTGTACGAGCGTTTATCAAAGGAAAACTTTGTGTGAAGACCTCTTCTTTAAAGTGTTTTTTCGTGTAGGCAATACGAGGGAAAACAAGAAACTACCCAAATAATACCTCGGCGTTCAGCCCGTCAAAATTCTAGTGTGATATTTTTGTGGGAGTTATAGGCCTTGATATCATGCATATAGAATTTTCTGCTTACTCCTTGCATTCTCTTGCTCAGTTAACCTCGCTTACACGCTGAAATGCGTAAAATAGCTACACATATTTATTTGTGCATATATTTGTACATTTCTATGTGCATAGATTTGTCCAAGAAGGACTGCGTAGTATTTTGGATACGTGTAGCTTATTGTAACTGAAAGCAGCAATTAAAGACGCAACATTATGTAATTGATATGAGAGATGAGTTCGCTTCTACAAGAAGCGGAATCCCATAAACTAAGCTTAGTTCAACACAATCCTCTATACCAGTGTTTCTCAAAGTTTTTCAATCACCGCCCCCTTAGGACACTATTTGATTTTTCACCGCCTCCTAATGATTATATTACTGTATATTATACAGTAGTATACGCCCCCTATTCAAGGCGTACCCTCCTACTGCCCCCTTGCATTTCCTCAACGCCCCCAGGGGGCGGTACGGACCACTTTGAGAAACACTGGTCGATACGAATGTCATTACTGTATTATGTTTCGTCGTTTTCGACGCAGTATCGTGTGAAGGCTAAAAATGTTTAAAATTCGATTCAAAATATTTACCCTGGTGTGTAAAACGTCTTTAGACTTACTGCAATTAAAATTTTTCTATATATATTTATTATATAATTATGACAACGAATCGCTGATTTTTTTACCAGTTGATCTCCTTTTTATGATCGTTGTGAAAGATTCATAGAAGTACCATACTTTCCAGAGGTATGTGACACCATCCCATAAGCTGAGGCACATTTTTCTGAAGAAGCTATATTTACCTTTGTTTTTGTTAGTGTCAGTTGTCTAATGTCTTACTGCTTAATGTGGAAAGTTTGGGCATCCCCTTCTATTCATCACACGCAAGAACTTTTGGATCTTTTAAGAGAATATGCCTCGTTTTGCGTGTGCAGTCTTTGATAAAAGATGTAGTAAGGTAAATAAATGACAACAGCGAAAAAATACGCTCTTAAGTGTTTACATAATTCTGAACTATTGAAATCACGTATAATTATTTTTTTCATATATCAAAAAGCAGTTAGTTTTAAAAACTGTACGTAGCAACATAATTCAATAGAAATTGATGGGTTTTAAATACAGGTACTTTCTGGAAGAACTAAGGACTTTACTTCAGGCTAGAATCGCTCTGCTTAAACGGGATTACGGAAAAAAGTTCAGCATGGAAAAGTTACATCTCTTCAGATTATACACTTTTTCTTATCACTATTAATGAAGTTGTTTTATGCGCTGAAAGAAGGTACTCATGCATGGTTAACGAATACCTATGCATGGTTAATGAATGTTCATGCATGGTTGACGAATATTCACAGAGAGATGTAGTTTTGAGAATAGTTTAAAAAATAATTTCGCTGCAAAGGCTAGATTAAATCATTTTAATCTGTCGCTCTTGCTATATCTATTCTATAAATGATATAAAACATTCATTGAATAACTCAAGTTGGCCCTTCCTGGAGACCAGTTTAGATACTGAAAATTAACAAGCTTAAAGAATAAAAACAAGCTGTTTACCTACCACACGAGTCTTAAATGTACAAGCTATTCAAAGAATTATGTGAGGAAGGTTTCTTAAAAACACTTCATAATTAGAATTCTTAATGGCATGCAGTACGTACAAATTTTATTAAGGATTATAATATCGTCAACGGGTAATGTTGCTCAATAAACATAAGTTCATTATGAAATGTAATGGACTGATTACTATGATATCATTTATGCCGGTAAACTCCCGGCGACTGAAGCAGCTATTTTCCAATTTCAGTGAAAGAAGTTGTTGCATAGTTTGCTAGTTTTTATTATCTATTGATATGCTGTGAAAATATTTTGCACCAAATCAACATCTTCAGACGCTATCAGACCCTAACGCTGATCAAATACACGGAGCAGCAGGCGATTCAATTTTGGCGAAGTAACCACAGTTGGAGACGCGGGTTCAAACTGTCCATCTGCTGCAAAGGAGGAGGGATGTTGGCTGGTCATTGGACGTCTTAGCCTCCGGTGTTCTTCAATTCCAGGCGGTATTGTACGTAGGATGCAATTGCGCACGGCCGGTGCAACTGAGACAATTATGGAGCTGCAAGAGAAGGGGACTTTGGTCTTCCTGCGCTCTGAAAACGACGAAATAGTTCTGGAAACGGAGCTTTGGAGGACGTGCGGAAGGGAAAAGCGTTCTGCCTGTGGTAGGAAAACTAACTTAAATACTCTCACAGAAACACATAGTGATCGTTTAACAAATACCTGACAAAGTACTGGCCACATGCTTCGTTATTTCCTAGCTAAAATTGGTCATGCATTGAATGTTTATTCCCTGCTCGTGAATTTGCTTAGACACTAACTGTAGTAATTGTGATTGACATATGGAAGATTATAACAATTTAATTCACTTAAATTTGAAAGATCTTTTTAAGTAGCTAGAGCCAATTTATCGTTTTGTTGACGGGCAGAGACAGAAATCCTGAATATTATTCCCATGTCTCCAGGTACACTGTCGTTGCACTGATGCAAACTCCTGTTGAAGCACTGCGAAGTGCATACAACTTGGTCATTGTTTTGGGTCACTGTTTCTGTGGAATATTTCTAGAACGCTTATTCGTTATGGAAAAACGCTGTCTCTAAAATCTTACTAATAGATACATAGAAAAAATAAATTTTAGGGCGTGCATGGTTTATTTTCATCAAACGGTAAACGGATGAGTATCCACGTGGATATCAGTAAATTTATTGCTAAATATTCTACCATCATTTACGTTTTATTATAGAAATATTAGCCGTAGAAAGCAATCATTTGAAAGGATAATTTTAGTAAACCTCGCGAGGAGAAATCATCTGTAACTGAGTTAGTAGATCTCGTCATGTCACTATTTCATTAGTTTTCCCAATTACAACTCTAATTTGCTAGCAATTCTTTGTTGTAAATTTATTGTATAACGTAATCATCGTGAGGGATCTCAAGTTGTAATATAGTAGTACCTCGATGTACGAATGTTTTAACTTACGAATTATTTAACATACGAATGGTCATTTGGTTCAGATTTCTGCCCATGGAAATCTGAACCAAAAGACATTCGTATGTTGAGCGGAAATCTGAACCAAATGACCATTCATATGTTAAATAATTCGTAACTTAGGACATTCGTATGTCGAGGTACCACTGTACTATGAACGTGGTTGAAACTTAGTTGACACCACTAAAGATAATCAAACTGAATTGACTTGTTCTTCATCCCAGGATAAATTTCGCTTACGGGCCGGAAATGAATTTAGAATGGTCTATGAGACAAGTGAAGGCTCACACTTGAACTCATTGTTCACTTGACAATAATAGCTAGTCACTTAAAATTCCTCTATGAAAATTGTTTTTATATATGGAATCATTATTACAAAACAAATGCAACATCCTGCTCGTAAAATAATGTTCGTGCAAGCACAGTGGTTGTCATCAAACGAACAAGCAAATTAAAGAGACCGGCATGAGTTTACTTTCATTTGGTCGAACAACTGTGATTGCGTCCCACTTTATCTCGACAAAGAGCCAATCTGGTTGTGGTTTGAGTGTTATCTTGTTTAGGAGGGCAGACAGCATTGACGGGGCGATGCACAGCTCATCTCGTTGCCTTGTTGCTGGAGCTCATGTGCCTCTCCCTGGGGAGCTATTCCTCGACAGTCTTCGGTGTAGCCTCATCTTTTCGACAGTTCTTACTCAATTGCAATATTTTGCATGACTTTGTGCTGACTTCTAGTACAGAAGTTCCCGAGCTTTACTGATATTTACTCGTAGTTTTTTGATAGAGAAATTTCAAAAAACTCTGTCTATAGAAGATTATTCGTTCGTGTTGCAGTAGAATTAGTCGAAATTATCTTTTGTAGAAACATAAATGTAGTTGAGACATGCATCGTGATTTAGGCTGGTCTCGAGTAATCTTGGAGAAATAGTTTTGATATATTAATATTTTGTATCCTGGAACTGGGTCTTTTTAAATTCTTTAGCTGTAGTTGAAACTTTCTTGAAGCACAACTGTATTTAAGAATTGCAGAAGCAACTTTCTCGAATGTCCGACGGTTTCATTTTCACAGTTTTGGAATGTATATTTTCTCAGCGTTCATTGTCTTTCTCCCGTTTAGAATTCACTCTTTTCTAGTGTTACTCTTTTAAGCCTATTCCAAATTTCAGTCCCTTGTTCTATTGCCATCTCTTCGTTTCATCACCATAGGCTCTGTATTCTGATCAACGTCTCGCCTGCAACAAAATTTTCATAAGTTTCACTTATTCATGTCTCTCAGCTGTCAGTGCCAGCTCGTCCTAAGGTCTGACTCAGTTTAGCTCTGCTAAAATTGCTGTACAGGAATCAAGATTGTAAGATTTACAGTGCAGCAACAGCAAGACTTCAATAGCAAGAAAACTGAGAAGCTTTTTTCTCTCTCAAGGGAAAAAAATTCCTCAAATTGCGTGACTTAGGGAAACTTAAGTAATGCAATTTAATGAAATGGCTGCTCCGCAGGTATTTGGCTCAGATGCCGTTTTTAAAAAATTCTTTTTAAATTTTGGAAATCGATGCTATATCAGTATCTTATTATTTGACGGCCTACATCAGGTGTTTCTCCTAATTACCTTTGACTGTTTTACAGTTGAATGCCAGGTATTCTTTTGGTTGGTTTCATGTCATTTTGATGGTCATAAGGATTGGATTTTATTACACGATCGTGCGTTCCCCTTCCGCATTCTCGGCGCAATTGCTCTTATATCAAACACAATCGCTCTTACGCTCATGCATGGTTGCTTTTATTTCTAGGTACGGTCGCTCCCATTCTTGTCAAAAATCGGTTGTTAAGAGCGGCTTTCATACTCTATAACGAGCGTGGCGATAGGGGCGATAATGCTGGCCATGGCGTCGATTTATCCGTGTAACGAAGGACAAAGTTTTGGCCTCTTCGCTTAAGGGTCGATGCAATAAATCTTGCTCTTGCTCGTGTGTTTGTTCGCTGTGTGCAAAGCCGTCCTCTTGTTTGTTTACCTTGGGTCGAATGCCTCCACAGCAGTGAAAACTCGCCTTTTTGACGACACTCACATTGCTGGCACACGCCCTGACGGGGATGCTGGAACGTGGATGAGGGCTCAGCCGCTCACCTCAAACACCTTTTTCATGAATCACGAAAACAACATTGCGTAAACGTTTGCTGTGGATGAGCCTAACGCAGTCTTAATTCACAGCCACCTTAGCGGTGATGTTCATAGATGCAGAAAATTTTATTGTGCGGTGATTGGCATAAATATTGGTTTATCAGGTAAAAAATTAGAATTGGGTACGTTAGAGGATGTTTTATTTGATGAGAAATCACTGCTCAATCCTAGGCTTATCATCTAGACTAAACCATATTTAAAAAACACACACTCTTGATTTATTACAAGTAATAATTTATCATTGCGTACGTTGTTTAATAACACTGAGCAAAAACTATTTACTTGTTGAGTATGTGAACTTGCTTGAGCAGTTATTACTGGCAGTCCATGCGTAAAATTATAGTCTTTATGACAAAACTGTGTGCCTGAATTTTTTTTTACTATTTCTATACCTCATCAGAGTCTGAATTATAAGATAATCTCATGGGAACTAATAGCATTATGACATTATTATTGTATGAGACACGTTGATTGGGGTAGCCCTCAAGTTATATAAGGAAAACAGTTTATTTTTTACACTTTTATGATCACGAAACTTAATCTGGTTCTAAATGAATAGTTTTTGTACAACGGCAATAGTTTTTTGTGTCTTACCGTTTAGACTTTGTCTAAAACAAGGTCTTATTTCTTAAAGTATCAAGATAATGGATTCCATTTTGGTATTGAAAGTTAGTATGCATCCAAAGCAGTTAGTATGCATTCTGTCATATCAGAGGCGTTGTAAATTAAATATTTTTTTTATCAGCAGATTGTCACGTCCTCTATTGCTGATGTGACCAAAGTAATATTTTTTTCAAACAAGATTGCCCCATTGCACGTGCCGGTGTCAGGTAGACGCGGACCCATTCACAAGTCGTGATGTTCGAATATTGTAGGCAATGCGGCAATGGGCGGAGCTTATGACCACAATAACAGTCGTCCTAACGACTCTTATCTGGTGCCGGGAATTGCAAAACAGGAATTACCAAAACCTCCTGTCGGTTCCTTTTTGCCGCCCACCCACTCTAATTTGAAGATTTTCTTCTCCTTCTTTGCTTCTTAATCGTTGGATATTAGTAGATGTTTTTCTTGGAGATTGCGTGAAGTTCCTTTCATTGGTGCAAATATAGCAGCTTCCAGCTGCTGGTTGAATTCTAACTGTGACATCACCATCCAAAACTTGTATTTTCTCAAGAAAATTGACTCCAAATTATTATTAAACAACTTTTGTTAGTGCACACTGCAAAGTTGTCTTACGAAAAGATTGCTAGAATCGAAACATCAGTGAGAGTACGTAAAAAGAAGGTTCACAATTTCTCCTGAGATATTCATTTAACTGGCGAGTGTCAACAGAGGAAAATTTTCGGCCTGTAGAGGGTTCCTTAAATTGGACTCTGTTCTGGAGAAGAAAGCATCCCAAGGGTAACATTTATTTCCGGACTAGAGACCCGAGCAGAATTCCACTTGTTCTTTTGTTCGACAGACGCGGACGCAATGTCAAGATTTTCCATGCGTTGGGATTTGCAGTGCACCAGAGTTTCTAGGGGAATTAAATGTCATTATAAGATACGACCTCCGCTGGTGCATCCAAAACAGGCAGCTGCACATGAAGCAGCTCTGATTTGAGGAGGGAATAGAAACTTTTGACGCCCACTTTCTTGCAAAAATATAAGTATTCTGAGGCGGCAACAAGCTTAGGAGGTGTTACAGATGTTAGTGTCATATAAAAGAGAACTCGCGGTAAAATTCCGTAAAAGAATGAATTGTAAAATGAGATTGCAACGTTCACGCTGGGATCAAATTCAACTGTTTTTAGCAGCCACCTTCGGTGACGTATTGTTTGTCATCATGCTCTTTAAATAATCAACTCGTGCAGCATTTGTAATCTACGAGAGTAATCATAGTCTGAAGGTAGAAGCACACTTCGACGGTTGAAAATCAACTTTCAATATATTAGAGAATTCTAGAGTGAGAGTCAGCTGAAAAAATTTATATTAAATGCACTGTTTCTACCGTACATTAACTGCTGTAACAACTAACTCACACCAGGTATTTCTAACATTGTTTACCTCATTTGACAAGGTTCACAGCGTTGGAATATTCACGCCGTGTGAATGAGTCAACAGGAGTCCTACGAGTCAGGGGCTACTGGCTCTTCGCCTGTTATCCGTTGGTGCAAATATAGCAGCTAAACATTCTAAATCACCAGCTTAAATCACCAGCTTGGTCGACTGGTGAGCGAGTCTGCTTGCGAGCGGAAAGACCCGGGTTCGAATCCCGCTGACGACATGGTTGACGCGGCTAGAAATACGGCATGGGACTTGGGTAAACAACCGAATAATTATCGAAGTAATTATCCGACCCAAGAATGGGCCCAAAGGTTCGTTCCTATAGCCTCAGTCTATTCTATTCTACTATTTAATAATACACAGTTTGTTGCTTGCTTGCTTGCTTGGTCCGTCTCCCTGTCACGGTCTTAAGGATTTAGATAGGAGAAAATTCGGCAGGGTATACATGTATTGTAAGAATTGTATTGTGGATACCAGAGGCACATCCTTCAATGTGGAAACTCCTTCGCAAAGGTCATCCCGTGTGACTCCTTCTCGTCCCACCCACTGGCCAAAATATTATAACCTACTTTAGTTAATATTCTGTTGGGCGTTTTAGTTTCTCTCAGATGAAAATATTTTAGTTCAAGGTAGCTGGCTGTAGGAAAGAAAATGATGATGCTAATGATAAACGCTATACGTATTATTGATACAACAAATCTTGAAATGATGCGATACGCATCATTACATTCATGAATAGTTAATACCAGAAAAATTGTAAAACTGGCTTACTTTTGCACTGAAATATATTCCAATTGTTGGAAATTCATGTTCAATCTTCTTGAAATCCCAAATCCATTGTTGGGAAAGATCATTATGGGTCTCATAGCTTTCTTAAAATGAGAGACTAATTACTAAAAAGCGCGTCCAAAACTGTGGTAAATTAGAATTCACCATACCCTACTTGTATCAAAATCGTATTGTTTAGTTTTGCTAGCTTAATACAATTACAAAAGCAAAAAGATAGACTAGCGTGTTGCACCCCGGAGCCGACGTTTTCATATTCTACAGATCTCGTTTTTTCCGTTTAATATTTGTTAAACTATGCATACATATGTAGCTCTGTCCGGCATCCCATATGCCGCCTCACAAACCTCGAGAGCTGCTTTCTTGTGCCTGTGATTCTCTCGAGTCAATGTCATTAGCATAAACAACGGCCACAGAACAGAAGCTTGACGCAACTGCTGGATCTCCATTTTTACTCGATCCTATTTCCACATTTACTCAGTTCTGAGCAGATTCATAACGGAAGTGTGAAATTATAGCGCTAGAGATTTTTTATCAATATGGCAGTAATGTTTTACAGACCAGGACTGGTTGTGTACGTACATATTTTTTGGCTAGAAAGCTTCGGGGCTACTTGATAATTTTTTATTCTTATATGTAAATGCACTAGCAGCTAAATATTCCACTATTTAATAATATACAGTTTGTTGCTTGCTTGGTCCGTCTCTCTGTCACAGTCTTAAGCGGCATCTTAGTGAAAAGCTTAAATGCATGGTACGACGAAACTAAGCGCAACATCGTAGGTAAAATTGGATTTAAAAGACATTTGAATCAGGTACTTTTTCTCATTTTTTCGAAATAATGGCGATTACAGGGGTAAAAAGGTATTTTTTGTATTTTCGACCCAAATCAACCATCTCTTACAGTTTTCATGCTAGAACAAAAGTAAATAGAGTTTTGGGAAGAGGAAATCAATATCTACAAACGATCGTGCCCCTTTTTTGCCAGCAGAAGAATCACAACTCAAAAACCGAAAATTGAAAAAATTTACCATTTTTACTTAGATGCCCCCTTAAGGATTTAGATAGGAGGGAAATTCGTTAGCGTATACACGAATCGTAAGCATTGTATTGAGGATACCAAAGGCACATCCTTCAATGTGGAAACTCTTTCGTAAAGCCTGCGTCCACTGGCAAATCAAACGAAAAATTCGGTAAAAACTCGTAAATTTTCATGTGTGGGTTTTAGTAACTACACATACTTCAACAAGTAAACTTCCTATCGCTGCCTCACAGCACAGCTGGAGCAGCTGAGCTGCAATCAGCCATAGAAAGACTACCCTCATGCTGGCTACATGTCCACTGAGCAGCTGGAGGGCATCAACACACTTGAAATTATCTCTGTGGAGCTCACGCCCACATCGCTCCCTAGCCAGCACTGTGTCCTGTTTACTTGTGTGTCAATAAATTACATATATTTCAAGTTATAAGGCCATAATTTATGACGAATTCGATTGAACTCGAACATTTGTGTTAGCATTACTCAATTTAGTGGTTGTCATTACAGGAGACACAGATACTTACCTAATTAGGTGTTCTCAATTTGTTGTTCTTTGACTGTCGGACATGAGGGATTGGAAGAGCAACTGAGGATTTCTCGAAATGATTAAGTTTCTGAAATTAAAGTCAAAATATTTTGTTAATGGAAGTGATTGTTCATAACAATGCCTCTTAAAAATTGGTTTTAATCGGTGTATATTTATTCCGTTCTCTTGCTCTTTGTATATAATTTGTATCAATTGAGAAATAACAAGGCTATGCCTTTTTTAAACACAAAAATATGCTTAGAATTGGTTAGTTTAACTCTGTCAAACACATAATTAATGACAGCAAATTAGGAAATAAAGATTGCGAGGTATGTATCGTAATACTTGATTATTTCTAACGTGCCTCTTAGCGAACATGGCGAATAATACCTAATACAGAATACGGTGTAAGCTGCTAACAGGATCAAGTTGTGAAGGGGGTGCTGAGTGGCTGTTGGTTTAGTGCTCTTCAGGCAGCACTGCGAGCCCTCCAACTCCACTGTAAGTGTTCAAGTGTTACTGCTTTTACGTGTGCCCACTACGGGGTGATGGAGACTGTGTTACATGGTGTACTCATGCCTCCGGCGTTGCACTGTAAAGTGATTGTGTCATGAGGTGCTGGTGTGTCCGGCTCTGCATTGTGAATTGGTTGTGCGTTTGGTTTTGCGTTGTGGAGCACTTGTGCTTCTAGCCATACTACTATAAACAGCAAAAATGATCGAATTATGTAGTAATTTCCTTCGAAGAAGTTTGCATTTATTATGTGCCAGTTTCAGCAATCGTTTTCTGTCTTTCACTGCGTGACATTCTGCACGTGCTTAAATATTTATAGTTGTAATAACAATGTATCAGCTCGTTAAATTTTGAGAAACTTAAGTCTTATTTTGGGAAGTTCCCGCGCCTTATGAGAGAGCTCATATTTCTACCTCGACAAGTTCAGCTCCACATTAATCGATGCTGATAAACGTCTGCTGAGTTTTGTAATGATCTAGAGTTTACATGGCTTTCGGTTCTAAAATAATTTCCGTATTAAGATGCACTCATTGTAAAATTGCTCCTTATTTTACAATTCTCTCAGACCTAAAATGTAATTTGTATAGAAATTCCTTCACATAATAATATATCTCTAGGCATAGAATTAGGTTTCACTATTCGAATGCTCTCAACTACTCTACACGGTACTACTAACTTAGTACTTACATCACAATATTATCGCACTACGTCATACGCATATTTTTATCCGTGACGTGATGCTGTAACACCCTATGTTACAATCCCTATGACTTTCAATCGCTTGAGTTTATTACCGCTGTATTCCAGAGGCGCCTGTTACCTCAATATCGCCTTGCAGAATCCTTGGCTCTAAATTCACCGTGTAACAGCCTCCGCCTTTATCCGGCCGTAAAACGGCGTCGGCACTAATTTGGCTCCTAAGCGCCATCGGCTTCAATTCCGCACCACAAAGTACCGTCTTCGTTGACTGCTCAGCCGAGCAAGGCAGTCGTAGCTGCGCTCAACTCAACAATATGATACCCTCGGTCTCAATTGCCCCATCAGCGTCCCTTGAATTTGGATTTTACCGCCAATGTCCGAGAGAGACGCAAG
Organism: Trinorchestia longiramus; assembly: GCA_006783055.1. Taxonomy (NCBI): domain Eukaryota; kingdom Metazoa; phylum Arthropoda; class Malacostraca; order Amphipoda; family Talitridae; genus Trinorchestia; species Trinorchestia longiramus. The sequence goes on along the minus strand of VCRD01000342.1, from coordinate 230,895 downwards.
ATAATTGCACTCCTCAACACGCTGATTTACGCTGATTAGCCTTCAATTTAAGCCTTTTTGCGACGCCCACGATACTTCAAACTGTGATGAACAGCTGCTGGCTTTATGTAAATATATGTTTATCGCGCTGAATTTTTACCACGCTTTCATCCATGGTAACGTATTCATGTAAGAATTGTGTTGCTGGCTTTTCTTCAGATGTTGAAAGTGAAACCTAGCTCGTTCTTTGAAAGAGGTCGCTCAGAACACGTTCGATCTTCTGCTATTTTGAAATGCTTTCTCGAATACAATTTTACACTACTTGGGTACTATGCTTACCTCTTTACGTACTGTCACTCAACTCTTACCTTGCTTTTCTAAAGTCAGCGGTATTTTATCATGTTTTTAGCTTCAGAAATGTATCTGACGCTCTTCCACCAGAGCATACGCAAGTGCTACATCGTACACATAGCACGTCCGTCGCTTCCTGCGTAACCCTATAGCTGCCTTCTCCCTAATGCAGCAAATTTGCCAGCGATGTTCAGCTAAAAAAGTGCAGACAGAGCTCGGAAGGCTCGTTGGAAGCTCGCCGATCAAATATCGACAACGGTAACTTGGACGAGATCGACAGTAACTTGTGACACAGTTCGAGTGACGGTGCTGGAGTTTGGTGATTTGCTTCCTCTACAGAAGTGCACGAGAGATACAAGAGAACAAGGGATATGCTCTATGAACGTATCGCCTTCAAGCAGAAACACAAAAATCAGTTCTTTACGAGCGTCGGGAAAAAAATAGTTCATGCTATGCAGTAATTTCAGCATAACTCGCTTAATGTGATTTCAAAACAGTAGCTCAGAGATTGTTTGACTCTAAAAGGGATTGCAGTACAAATGTTCGTAATGACAGATGAAGTATTGAACCTGCTCACCCGAATTAAGCTGCAATAATGTTCACCAACAATAATGAGCGAGTCGTGTAATAGACACCTTACAGTTTTGCTCAGTTTTAGGAGGGCTGTTGCTCACAGCGAAGCTCTTTTAAAGAACAACTTCCAAATTTTTTCCCTTGACAACATTGTGAGTTGCCAGGGTCATCAGCAGATAATCTGCTTAAGTGAAGCTCGACACGTAACACTTCTCGTCCAAAATGAGCAGATCATGCATCTTGCAATGCAAGGCTAAACATTTGATGTGTTAGATATCGTTTCTGCCGGTGAATTTTCAAATGGTTTCGGGAAATTATTGCAACGTAGCGAAATGAAGTTAAATAATTAGATGATTGTCCGTAAATGAGGCGAGTGTAGTTGACCGGGAAGGTTGTTCCCTGTCTTTTGTAATTATTTCTTAGTAAAGAGTGCGGGCTGAATGAATGAATTGAAGGGTGGAAAGCACTAGTGGACTACTTGCATTTTCTCCCACAGGAGAAAATGCAAGTTGTCCACTAGTGCTGTCCATCCTTCATATAGTAAACTACTATATCGTAATCGCCTCTGTCTGCGCTGTGTTAGCGACAGCACGGGAGTGGACTACTTGCATTTTTTCCCGTGGAAAATATATTATATTTACCATGGGAAAAAATGCAAGTAGTCCACTAGTGCTTTCCACCCTTCAATTGCAGCCGAGTCAAATTCGAGTGTGAAGAGACACAAAACTTGGTGGAGATTGTAATGGCATAATTGTGCCCTTCATTTCCAAGCGTTTGCCGTATTTCTTTTCCTAACATATTGTAACTATTCAGAACGAAAACACTAGCCTTTTTTCCCACTATGAAATGATTCTGAATGCTAAAATTATTCCAATATGGTTTTCGAACATAAATATATGATTGTGTGGATGTAAAAATATTTTCCAGTGAGTGTCCTTCGTATAAGTTAAATAGGTTTAGATCATTATAGTTAGATAATAAAATCATTCTTCGGCAACGAATCAATTCATCGGGATTTAGAAAATTAATGTGAGGCTCGATGTGAATAGAAGAGATGTTATCTCCTGATCTTTGGTGAGTGGGATTTCATTTTATAAAATAGAGGAACGTTATAATTTAGAAGTTAAAATGAAATCTGCGAGATGTTAATGCAAGTTAAGGGCTACTGGACGTCGGAGAAAATTTCCACAATTAGAGTGATGTACGAGTTCAAATTTTGTAGGACTGAAGCATCAAAATATCCACACCTTATTGTTATTGCTACAAAGAAAACGAGTGTAAGGTGCTTCAATCATCTAACGTACCCTTCCCCTAATGCTGTACGTGTTTAATTTTTCTGCTGGCTGCTCTTCTTTTCCTACTTTATGACTACTGAATGAGTATTGCCTGCGTTCTAAAGCACAATTCTCGTCTCCCCTCTAGCACTTTCTGCCTCCTTCTTTCCTTCCTTCTCCTTTCCTTTTTCCTCCTCCTTCTCCTCCTCCTTTCCTTTTTCCTCCTTCTTCTCCTCCTCCGATCGGAAGAATTCGTTGACATCGTCTGTGTAGAATTGTGGTTCTAGTTTTAATTGTGGTATAATTTTCTTGCTTTGAACATTATTTTTGACAAAAGAGAAAGTAAGCTGGCATATACATGTGTATACAAAGGCTTCTTATTTTCAATTGGGATACAGTATTTCAAAGAAATGCAGTAAATTTTGCGATTTGTAGAATTGATAAAGTAATTACAATCCACCATTTGAAGTTATACGCGAAAATAATACTGTGTAATCTTTCTCCATGTGTAATATTCTGATATTATTTTAGGAAAGTGAGTTAAGGTGCAAATTTTTGACTAAATGATACATTGAATAATATTTTTTTTTGTATTCGACTCCATCGCTGCATTTGCTTTTAGAGGAAGAGTATTTCTGCAATACCAGTGTTTAGGCATAGCGAATAACATTAATTTTCCGAGCTTGTTTCATAACTTAGCGGGGAAAATTAGTGTGTGAAGTAACTTAATTGCCTCAGTAGTCTAAAAAATCTAAATTGAACCGCATTTCTGTACAATTGACAATTCATATTCGGCAATGTTTAAACGGTGAACCTATTTGACAGTGTCTTGTGAAGTACACAATTATGTGTTTTTATCAGAGCGCGATAACTCCTCGTCAAAAAGAAAACACGCCTGCATTGTAAGTTGAGTAGTTTTTTACACGACCCATGCACGGACAACTACCAAGCATAGTTTTTATGACGCGTTTGTAGTCACAAGCGTAGCCGGGTGCATCTTGTACGATTCCGCACACCCAAATTTAGTGTGTTCTTCAACACGAAGAACTAGCAAACCCCTTTTGCGTGTGAACTTAATTTAATGTAGCTCCGAAAAGAAAGCGAAAGAAGTCCTGACAGTAGTAGAGCTTCACAATTACGTTTGGCCTTCTCAAGAATTCTCGCCCATTTGTGAAGAGGGAGTCGAAGGCCTTCCGTTGCCTGTCCGAGTTCTCGCGTTCATTGAATTTTAGGTTGTTCATTAATGCCTTGACATTTAGGGCATTATGCTAGATCTTTATCCTTTTCTTGCCTGCGGTGTTTGGAGCTGATCTTGTCAACTGAAGATTAGTGGTCGCAGACCAAGAAGAATGTGTAATTGGTGAGGCGACTAAAATATTTGGACTTTTATGCGTGACAGAAAACCTCACAAAAATAATGTATCTGGTGAGACGGTTTGCTTTATTAGAAATAGTAAACCAAAAAATAAAAAATTCACGAACAATTTCAACCACATTGGTTATAAATTGCCCTGTCTTGTAATTGTTAAATGAAATGCCAACGAAACATGTGTGTTTCACATCATTGGCAGCTGTAAGAAATGGTTAATTATAGTGAGCTGTGATTTTCTTATTGGACATAAGCAAGGTACCCGAACTCATGTATTCAACTTGAACACTAGAAGCAAATTTTGATTCCTATCATGTAATCTTGTCAAGTTTAGTTATTTGGAATTGAATACTAGAAATATTTCTCAAGTTATAAAACCACAGATAACAAAGAAAAACTGGTTATAGCAATTGAATCAACCACTACCGATGTTTTTCTAGATGATTCATGTTAATTTAAATCCTAAATTACCCTAAACACTTGCGCAGGTAGTTGATGAAAACAAATTTTTAGAATGTTAAGCTCTGCGTTGAAGCATTTCTATCTTGATAGGCACTGCTGGTGTTCTGTGTGCGTAATTCGTAGGACATATTACGAGTAGAGAAATGGCCGTGCATATGTTTTTAATTGCCATGAAATTCTTTCATTTATGTTTTTCTTAAACAAAGCTACACAATCAACTTTTTGAAGCTGGCAAATATCCCTTGCAATGTTTTTTGAAAAATAATACAATCGCTGGATTCTTCACACGCGCTCGTCTCATCCGGTGCGTATTTTTATTCGAAAAAAATACTACGAAGTAAAATAGCGTGCAACATTGTACCCTTTATTTACGATTTTGCAACAATTCCTTGTGAATGAAGCCTTTTCAGCTGACTTTTTTCTGAGAAAGACACGAACATTTGACCAGAGCAGGGCTGGCTGCATGATTCCGATGCAACGCGCGCTGGGAAGCCTTGCTTGTCGTCCCTGTCACGTTGGTCGAATATCCCATCCAAGCTGTCCGGCCCACACGCCCAAACTCTTACGAAATTCAGCTCTGGAAACCGTTCTGAGCTTGCCACTGCGAATGGGTCCTTAGTTGAGCGAAGCTAAAAGTTCTTGGGAAGCAGTTTTGTAGCCTCACACTCTGTATAGTATGACTCCAGCGACTGTCAGTTTTATTCAAACTCGCTTCACAACAAAAATAAAGAAACTGTTCAATGGGTGGAAGTTCCATTTCAAAATTTCCTAGTTTCACAAATCAAGATAAATCTTTGAAAATAAATATTGCTATAACTTCGTTGGACGGATGTTTATTGGCTATTTCAAATCATTAAATTACTATTTAATTTGAAACAGTGGAAGTTGTTTTTCAGAGAACAACGGTCTTTAGTCTTCTGTAACTTTTCTGAACTGTTCCTACAGCACACCGAGTTTTTGCCCACCTTCTTGTTATGGAGAGAGTTTTTAGATATCTTCCCAATATACAGGGTGTCCATAAAGTCTCTTATAAAAGTTTCTCATACAGTCTCAACAGCACTTCTTTCACAAACAGGAACCCTGAAATACACAAATGCAAAATGTGATTAAAAACTTTAATAATCACTAAATACAATAGAACAAATCTGAATAAAATATCTTATCAATTGCATTTGTAATAAATTTTTGAAATGGTAAAGAGACTTTATGGACACTCTGTACTTATTTGTCAGGAACTTTGCGATGTCTGCATGGCTGTAGTCGCACTAACGTGAGTTCAGTTTTGTTCGTGATGTTGGCTTTTACTGTTTCATCTTTCCTGTCATATGCATGAGTCAAAGAATATCATATGCGTGAATCAAAGGAAATTATTTCAGAGACCTTCAATTGGCTTTTACTATTTCCTCTTCCTTGTCTCATACGCGTGTGTGACGGAAAAATATTTCCAGGACGTACTGCGTGAGGTTTGAAGTTCTGACACGGCGACTCCATTTTGTAAATTTTCATGATTTGAGGTGCCCAGTACTGTCAATGTTCTAATGCATTTGAAGCGACTACGACTACACTTAAATTCGTTCTCATGTCATCTACGTCGAGTCTGTGATTAATATGATTAATATTACTTACAGATTGATTGATTCTGCTTATACCGTTGACATATTTCCTGCAAAGAGGCCCATCGGTGGGTCCGGCATTGGCTAGGTTAGGTGTAAATTTTACAGAACCCTTTAGTGACTGTGTGTACAAAGTAAAGATTTGCAATGGTTCGGAAATCGCAGGAAATAATTAAGGATAAAATTGTACTTTAAAAATATCATCCCATCGAATTGTGACGATTAGATGCAGTCCACGTGTTCTTCTCTCACTCCAATGTAAGAGTTTCTAATGCACTCGTATGTTGTTCGTGAGAGGGCTTCCGTATTCTCAAATATAGGCTTGCTGACGTATATAAGCACCAAACCTATTTTAAATATACGGCATACAAGAATCAACCCTGTCTTAATTCATGACCAGTTCAATTTTATGATGCTGTGCATTTCTACGAAAATTTTTGTTCCTAAAACAGTACCCGTCAGAAATTTTGGTAATTCCAATGAAAATTTTTGATGGACCTAAATGACGACAACATTCATCACTTTTCTTATTCAAATTATAACTGGACTGCGGCTGCGATAACGAGGAATTGGTAGCAGCATCGTCTCAGCAGGGAGCATTTTTTGTAATTACTGATGAAAAATTAGTACCAATAAAACGGTAACTCGACTGACAATAATTACAATTTTTCCGATACTTTTACAATGAAAGCAACAATTCTGGCAGAAACTAGTGACTGTATCATGACTGCAGTCACAGCACATCTATCCCAAATAAAACATTGGGAACGATCATAACGTGACTATGAGCGTGTTATTGATGACGATGCCCATCGTTTTCAAAATACGATGCTAGCGACCACCAATCGTGGTAGCGTTGGTACCAGTACCGGCATCTGTACTTGTAAAGCACACCCTGAGACGTATGCTGGTGCGGCTACAATAGCAAGTGGCGATTTGCAGCGTAGGATATCAGCTTATCTACGAGACTAGAGCTGTGCAGCCGGACGCCCTGGGTCTGCTTACACCTACACAATTGCGATCAACTGTTCTTGTACTGTACGAGCCATACGGCCGCAACTGTTATTGTACTGTACGAGCCATACGGCCGCAACTGTGCCTGTACTGTACGAGCCATACGGCCGTAACTGTGCCTGTACTGTACGAGCCATACGGCCGTAGCTGTGCCTGTACTGTACGAGCCATACGGCTGCAACTGTGCCTGTACTGTACGGGTTGTACAGGCGCAACTGTGCCTCGTATTTAGCATTGGTGCAGTGTACTAAAGTTAGTCGTGTACAGACTTTTATTGCTGCTTAGGTAGTATACAGACTTTCATAGCGTGAGCGTTCATGTTGTCACTGTTTTATGTTTACTTAGGAAATACAGAATTAAGGTCAAGAATAGAATGGAATAAGGCAATAGGAACGAGCCGTTTGGCCCATTCTTGGTTCAATACCGAAGTCCCATGCCTATTGCTAGCAATGTGCCTATTGCTTGATAGGTTTTTAATATTCCAATAACTCCCTGATATTATATTTTCTACTAGCGTGAGCTGCAAAAGCAACCTCATTACTGTACATTTTGACGTAGACTCGTTATATGCTGAGGTTAGTTAACCTTGAATTATCGAATAAAGTGTTAAATGTTGTTTTTGGTCAACCATTTGTCACTATTCTTGATATACACGCTATCTTCTGGTACTAGCCTTTATGCTAGCTATATTTTAATTTACAAGCGCATTATGGTTGTCTTATGCGCTCGTCATGTTGTTGAAATTTCCTCCTTGCTTCATTGCAATCGTCCGGCTATTGTAATAAATCATTTTTTGTGAAACTGCTTTTTATCTTGTTTCTTTTTCTGCATTTCTGATGATTTTCCAAATACACGTGCGTTCTAGAGGCTTTCCTTGAAATATTTTCTCGTTTTCTAAAAAAAAAGTAAAGGTGGAGCCCGACGAACAGAATTTCCATGCGAGATAAATTGGGCAAGATTTACATTCGTGTATATGTTCTCGCGCTGAGAGCGCCGTCCAACTTTTTATGCAGATAATGGCAGTAAATCTCGACTAATGTTCCTCCCAAACAGTCTGTCACAAGTTCGAACGAGCGATCCTGGCAAGCATTTGTTGGGCCTCCATAAAAAACAAAACGTTTCTCATAGATATAAGCGATGAATTTCAGAAATTTATTTCATTTTTCCATTATTGAAGAATTGATTCATGGTATATAAAATGACCCAGTTTTGCAGTGTGGTGGGTCATAAACAGAAACAATTGGATAAAGTAAAAAATCTAAAACAAAAGATACGTACTAGTGGTGCTGGGGAGATAGCAGTGTTGTATCTCATCGTACAGATTGATATGCATGTGTGTGTGTGTGAATCTCGTGATGCTAGTGCAATTTTACGATATGGGGCACACAAAACAAAATTATCAGAAATTTCATTCTTATATATTGTCATCTAGAACTGCAATTACACCCACAAGATAAATGTTCTGCTTGTTATTACATCCTTTTATCACGGATAAGTCTATCATTCTAGATTAGTATTGAAGAATAAATAATAGAATTTTAATAGTTTTTTTGGGGAGGGGGAGACCCTGTACAAAAAGTTTAAAGGGATTGAGACGTACATTTTTCATGTGTTAAAAAAAGAATACAAGTTTTTCTTTTGCGTTACTATGAAAAAGGCAGGCATTTTTTTTTGTCACTGTGTAAATATTCAAAATTCTTGTATCAGCACAGTTGTTTATTCTGCTCCGCTCTGGTGAACATCAGTAGTGCTTGCTAGTTTCCGCTTGTTTGTTTATAACTCGCCACGGTGTAGAATATTTAACAAAATATGGTTATGTTTTAATCATAATAAATCATGAAATAGAACCTTGTTTTTTCCTTGTGGATAATGGGTACTGTTCATTACTCTTCACTTAAGCCAGAAATTCTAAGAACCACAGTCTTTGTTCTTGAATCGATTTTTGTACACGAATTAGAAGTTCTTGTTTTTGTACGGTGTATTGGTAGAGGCTTTGTGAAATTTCTGAAAGTGTCGAATTTAATTGACAGGAATATTCAAAGCCAGACAATTGCTTGAATTCTAAAATGATTTATTCTAAAGAAAACATAACCAAGTAATTTAGCATGCCATGCACAGGTGATGTGCAGCCTCACCAAAGCTTCGAGGTCTTGGAGTGGGGGCTATTAAATAGTTCTCACCCAGCACTTTTATGCATGATTTGTACTCAGATTGCTTGTGTGTATGGATACCGATTTGATGTTTTTAGAACTAATACAAGTGTCTGTCTTTGAATAGTCCTGCCTCTGTGAGCTGTCGCTTGTTACATTTACGCAATGCATTAACTTCTTGCGACTGAATGGTCTCGTTTAATAAAAGCTTTTGAAAATTGCTTGGAAAAAGAGCAACGAGTTCTTGATTTTTGCTTGTTAAATAAGGGGCGATATTAAGTTACAGCAACGCTGGACACGTGTTCAATGACATGCGTAGGTAAATTTAATTCATAATGAGTACATTATTATTTACAGTGAACTGCATGAATCAGCGCATTTTCGAGGTAGGAGTTGTACTCGCCAGAAAGATTAATACTCTTTAGAAATCAGAGTGATTAAGAATCGTGCCCTTAATCCGCTAAATGACCTTCTCTTTATCTCGGCCTGTCTCGTACAGGCTTGTTCACATTCAGAAAGAAGAGATATATTGGGTCGCCGTGAAAGAAAACCCTCATTGAGGAGCTCAAGGGGATTGCTGTGAATGCCAGGTCCGATGTTCTTGATCAGAGATCGTCCATAATTGCTAGCTGGTTAATTTTGCTCACCAAAGCAGATTTTGCCAGCGATTGTTTATGTGTGCCTTTTTGCATAGATGCAATCCTCTCCCTTCGTTAATTCTTTCAGTGTTAATTTCTACTTGAATGTGTTGAGCACGTGGTTATTTTAGATGTGGGTTATTACACACATAATATGTTATTATTTTGATGTGCGTTGTTCTAATACCCCGGGGCATTAGTGCGATGTACAGTCTTTAAGAGAGTACATGTGTTGGTACACATGTTTTAAGTTTGTAATAATACATGAGAAACATTCAGTTGGAAAAATGATTTACTTTCAACCTGTAATTAAATATTGAATCGTAAATAGTATTATATAAAAACTTGATTTTACCATAAAGATGGTTTTCGAAGTCTAATATTCAGGCCGTTCACATCGATCATGAAATTATATCCGATAAGAAGGTTCTATTTTAGACGCCTACTGATCTTGTTGCATGTAGCTGATGCTGGTTGCAAGCCATAACTCGCTTGGTGTCATTTATTACGCTAATAAGATGGCAGATACCGATATGTACTTAGGAGAATCTCTTAATTTTCCCGCAATGAGGTAAATGCAATTGGCGTGTTTAGCTTGAAGTTAAAGGACTTCGTACAAAAATGGTGACTTGATGGCAATGTAAGGCTTGAGTAGTTGAGTTCTCTGCAGCAAGTTGCTAGAGTGTGATTAATTTTCTTTGCAGCAATAGGGTTTGCACCAATCAGAGGTTATAAGCGTTTCGTATACAGACTTAAATTAATGTAGAAAATTAAACGAAGCATATAGATTTTATACTTGTTCTTAAAGACACACCACGTTAGAATCAGCGGGTTTGCTACAACTACAGCAAAGCTTCTTAACACAAATTGAAGGAGAAGAAACATTTTCCAATTTGACAAGAAAATAACGTCATTTTTTGATACATGAGACGAGCTATTATTTATTTTTCTTTTCGAAAAATTTAGAAAAGTCGTTTTCTTTGTAACCAGCGAACAACAAAGTACCCTACGATACACGTTGTGAAATCAAGCCACTGTGTAGCTGAACACACAGAGTCCAAGTAAGCGCTTTCTTGCCCATAACATCTGCAGGCGTCCATCCATGTCATGTAGATTTTATCTCTTCATGAATGGCAGCATTTGTCAGGTGCTGGGCGCACACTAGGTTCCTTGTTAGGGAAATTTGATACAAGCCAAGAATATATAGGTGTTGATATTAATATATGTTCACGTTTCGATGTTGCATGTTTGATAGTGTGGTCAAGAACATTTGAGTTTTATTTATCAAGTAGAGGGAAATATTAATAAGTGGATCAAGTAAGCGTTATCGTCTTCCTCTGTCATGCAGGAAATATCTCTTCTGACTAAGAGCGGACGTATACACTCAACACGAGGTGGAAATTCATGGTAAAATTTTCAAAAGTAATGCTTTAAAAGCAGATTTTGGATGTGAAACCTTAAAAGGTGAGTCTTACAAAACGAGATTTTCAGAGGTAAAGCTGTGAAATCGAAACTTTGAAAGGTGAGCCATAATATAGGAAGGTGAACCTTCGAAAAGTAATTCTTTGAGAGGTAAGGCTTTGAAATTAAAGCTTTTTAGGCCAAAGTTTTAAAAAGAGACGCTTTGAAAGGAGGTGCTCTAGCATCAATGAAAAGTAAAACGGAGAAAATCAAGGCTCTGAAGTAAACAAGGATAAAAGTACATTCCTCTTACTGCAACGTACTTTTTCATTCATTTCCAGTTATGATGCTGAATTTAGATATATAGTTCTGGAAAATAATGCAGCCCTTTACTGTATCATCAATCGTCTCGAATTATTATTTTTAAAATAATATATGTTTTCTAACACTCGAGCAGGAAATAGACAAATACTGGAAATATTGTGAGGCGGTTCACAATATTTCCAGTATTTGTCATACGGTTACTGCAGCGCTGCGGATTTAAGGTAATTTCATTGTGGTGGATTGTTTCAATCAACATGACGTATTTTAATGAGAATTATTTTATTTAGTTCTGGATTGTTGCGTGCTATCGCTTTCAAGTCTCTTCTAAATGTTATGCTACTGAGAACTGATGAGTAGTCATGACTGAACTATTGTAATTAAATGTACTAAATACTAAAAGCTATTTTACCAAATACTAAATTATTCCACGATAGTCAGGGTTTTTATGCTCATGCAATTCTTTCAACTTGAACCTGTACAAAGAGTAAAGAATTCTGTGCTTGTACTAATGCTAAAGACAGACCATAAATAATACACACTATTTTTCACGCTTCATTTTGATACAAAGAATCCTGAATCAATTCTTGAATACAGAATGCTGTCAACCTCAAAGCCTGCAATAGTGCCTAAAATATTTTTAATCTCCTGCGAATTATAAGAACTCGTCCATCTAAAATTCTACAATGTGTAACATTCTGAAATGAATGAAAACAAATGCTTATACTGAACGTGCGTGTATGAGTGAACGAAGGCATACCTTTCCTGCGATATCGTGCTCGGTGAGGAATCCAGGAGGAGGCTGTGAATTTACTATATTTTCATTTGCACTGTTATGAATCGTCACTGAGTCCCTCACAATGTTAGTGAAATTTTTGTATCAAATTTTCACTCCGAGTAATTTTCAGCAAATAAAATTTTATCTTATTTATGTCATTTGGTATAAGTGATTTGCGGCAGTAACATCACTCAATTATATTCATATTTATTGGAAATGCCTTTGGAATAATCGAAATTTTGTGGAACGCTCCCCTCGGAACAGCCAGTCATGGTGTCGGAGAAGCTGATGGCACACACTTTCCCTACCGTTGCTGCGATACTACTGAGCCTTCGTTGCCAGAGAGCCATTTTATATATATTGCTAGGCCTGTTTGCTGTCGTACGACAGTTAATTGTTAGTGAAACAAATGTTTATTATGGATATGTTTACATAAACTAATCAGAATGACCTATTTTCATTGTATTTAGCCAACGAAGCTTATTTTCAATGAATGTTATCGGGTACTAAAGGGATAGTTTTAATCAGAGGGCTTGCTTTACGTCTGGCAAGATTTAGTCAGGTAGTCGTCCGACCTACGAGCACCTGTAGAGTCAGAGCCCTCGTCAGATTTACGTACCTTGAGCGTTGTGAAGCCTTCTTTCACCATCAGGTGTCACAAATAAATTGATAAGAACATCACGTATCAACACGCAGGGTATGTGCAGATGAGAAACTATGTATGATGATGCGTCTGAGGATGAGGCTGGCTGTAATACAGTTTTACTTGTGGTCTTATTTGTATTAGTTTGACTAGCTGTGTTATTTGTCGAACAGTTTTATTTGGAGTGATATTTCCATTACAGTTTTACTCGGAGTGATATTTGCATTGCAGTTTTACTTTTTGTATTATTTGCAATACAGTTTTCCTCGCTGCGTTATTTGTATTAGAGGTTTTTACTTGCTGTGTTATTTGGATTGCAGTTTTAGTTGCAATTTTATTTGTATTACATTTTTAGTTGTGATATTTGCACTACAGTTTTATTGCAAAGTACAACTTTCGCTAAATACAACTTCTAAACAGTCTGAGGGATAGCATGAAATATAATACGTTGTTTTCCAGAAACTGGGTTCAATGTTGGAGGTAAATTTGAATCAGATCGGTCCGTGAAGTTCACATAAGATGTGATTTAAACTGCGTTACACTTCAGCATATTTTTGCTATTTCTTGAAAAAACTCGAGTTAAATTTAATGAAAATACATAGTCATTGTCAAGTTAAGGCACCACAACACCTCTGTTCTGTGGGCTAATTTCATAATATCTAATCTTGCCTCTGGGGTCGAAAAATGTTCTTATTTGTATCACTCTCATCTAGAATTGAATACTGATAGTTATAATTTGATAAATATTAAGATGCATTTTTCTGCTTGATACTCATCTTTTCTATTCGTGGCTTGAATCTGCTGAGCTTCCATAATATTTTATTAACAGTACAGTTAATTATTTTTCCTAGACCGTCATAGTCAAATCGACAGTAGTTCTAAAATGATAATCATTGGACAAAACTCAGTACAACTTGTACGATGACTTCCCTGTCTCCTGCTGCACGTTCTAAACTCAGTCTAACTGAGACAACTTTGACTTATTGAAAAAATTTCACTCTTAGGAATATTTGTATTTTTAATGGCCATTTGGAACCATCGTGCGTGTTTACTTCATTTTAAACTTGGATTCATCACTTTGAAGTGGTTTATTTTTATCACAATAATTAGATTTACTTTTATATGTTTAGTATGAAGATATACTCGCCCGGAACCTTATATGACGATGAAAATTAAGTATATGATGACAGAAATAGCAGCGAATGTACTTACATAGGAGGTTGCTAAATTATGAGCGACTTGCAAGAAAAGAGGAGAGAGGAGAAAAATTGAACACCGCAACAGATTATCGAAACTCAATCTATTGTCAATTGCTCAGATCTCCACACGATGAGCTCCCAGTTCTTTAAGGCTCTAAGATGTACAGATGAGCAAAATTTTAATTCTTTGTCTGCTAAATATGAAAGCATTTGGTGACGTGAAAAGAATTGTTTTCATTCAGAATATACTTTTTGGTTTTATCATGTGAAAAAAATTCTGGGTGGTAGCATAGGTTCTGCTTGTTCTCAAGCTATATTAAGTTTAAAATGACTCATCATGAGCGAATATGACACTATTCTTACATTTTCACTAGACGAAAAATATTTTTTTTTGGATTGCATTGTTCCCTAGGATCACAAAAGGATTCTCAGCACGACTGGTTAGCCAAAACTGCCAAATCGAAAACACTGTCAAAACGGATACCTCAACGAAAGAATATTCTGTGAAATGTGTGGTGGGATATGATATAAAAGAGGGATCATTCACTACGAGCTTCTAAAAGACAACAAGGCTGTTATTATTGACTTGTAACATCAGCAACTCCAAAAGCTTTGCAGAGCTGTAGCAATAAGCGTTCAACTTAAGCCAATGCAAAGATTTTATCCTTCAATAAGACAATGCACATCCACATACAGCACAACTGATTCAATTTGAGATTCATGCTGTTAGCGTAGTTCCTAAATATTATGTAGTTCCTTTAGCTTTACTCTCCAAAAATGTTTCGCCATCTCCCCAGTTTAGACAATTATTTCTGGAAAACTGCATTCAGAGACCAAGCCGACATTAGGCTGAGAATATTTAGACTCATAAAACAAAGAATATCATAAAAGGGGTGTCAGAAAATTAGTGAATAGCTAAACAGAAAATAGTTGACAAAGGAGAAGTAAGATGTAACAATAATACTAATAACTAATTACGTGTTTGCATTGACCTTCATGATTGAATTAAATTATGAACAGAACTTATGTTTCTACGCAATATTTGGTGATTGGAATTTTATGAGTGTTTTACATACTAATAAGTTACAGTAGTCGAGTGGTCTACGGCTTTTGTTCTGTATCAAGTCTCTGCTTCGTGCGGAAAGACTGCGGGTTCGAACCCGGCCGTGAACACGAGATGTTTCTCGTTGCTTCTTCGTGCCGTGAGCTCGCACATATCGGTAAGGCTTACTGGGTAAGCAGTCATGGCCCATGGACACGCCCATCAAACCTCCCGGGATCATGGAGCTTCATCATCACCCCTACTCTAAGAATGTTAACCTTAAGAATTTGAAAAACCAATGTACTAAATGTCTATGTACTGTGTACTCGATTGGAAATAAAGATTGTTTTTAGTAAGACTATTTATTATTGGGTTCTTTAACAGAATATCCTAGCCGGCTATTATTGAGACTGAAATGAGGAGCATACAAGTCTGTCCCACCGTATACGAAAATTATTACTTATTTTACGGATTAGATTTTGCGCTTATTTGATAATAACAGTGCAAGTATATCAAGTGATTCTTTGACGACGCTGTGCATAATTCTTAAACAACTCTTGAAAAACAAATATGGATTGGGAATTATTTTAAATGCGTCTCTTTTCAGCTATGTTGTGGTATATGATTGTTGATCATTTTTAGACTTTATTTGCGAATTATTTCTCCATGATAATGTACTCCTACGAGGAAATGTATATCTTTTCATTGCGAATGTTGATATCAAGAAAATTTTGTTGTACTCTTAGTACAAACTTGCAGCCTTTCTGCAACAGATATTACCGTCATTTAATTCTAAGTGTTTTCATTTTTTCGGTATTTTAAATGGCAAACAATACTTCGTTGCTATCACTCTAACGAAGGAGAACTGAGTTGTCCTGGTACATCTATCACGTCGGGACCATGAGCAAGTTCTTGTGTATGCTTCGGAATATTTGGGGGGCTGCAGATAGAGTATCATAAAGCACAGGCGACAGCAGAGAGTTCTATACGTAGTCTGTTCGTGACAGAAACCATTCCGATAAGAATAACGCGCTAGTGCAGCTTTTAACAATTTGTTAGAGCACTTTTCACGTCGTTATTGCACTAATAACGCTCCATTGGACCACCTAACGGCCCTCAGTCACGCATCTGCTGGGTGAGTGCTTTGCAATCCGGAGCGTTGTTCCTCACCAGAAGGTGTATCAAATGACATCAACGTCTCTCGTTTTGGGTTATCATTGCTCTTGCTTGACGGTTGAAACTCCTCAACTCAGCACGCCACTCTTCTGTAGTTAATTATTAACCTCAATGGAACAAAATCAATCTACTTGTATCAGAAATGGCAGAAGTGATCCTCAAGATTCTTAAGCCCTGGTCCGAGTGTCACTGCTACCACTGCACGCCAATAGAGACGTTGAACTTTACGAGCCTAGACCAAGCGATAGCCCCTGCTAAAGCTGATAGCCTAGATTGCCTTTGCTTGCCTTGTATGCGGTTTTTGTCAGTCTAAATCTTCAGGACTGAAATAAATTGTTCATGTGAGGAAATATTCTATTGAAAGTGCAACAGAGCAGTAAATGATGGTATATTTTCCAATGCTAGCTTTGAGTTATTTCATGTTTTCATCCTTCACCACAAAAGTATCTAGATGCATTCGATGTCATCGAAACAGCTTTGAGTTTGGCATCCAATACTCTCGCTTGAACTTACTTAAAGACTGTCTTTTTCAGTTAGGAATCTACGGATAACTTGACTTTCCAATCATGTAATGCTATATCTCTGTAGTACAGCTATGATATTACGTATTGTATGGAGACATTTATGATTTTACATAACTGGAGTAGATTAACAGTTTCAACCTTCGCACCATACAGCTCATGATGATAATTGAGCTAATAAAAGCAGTAAGAATTTATTTTATAGTTAGATCAAACGAATTCAAAAGTTAATTAGTGTAGGATGTATTTTCAAGCTGTCCTTTGTCTGGGGTTGCGATAGGTCGTCGCTGATGCTCCGTACATATTTAGTAAAAGTGATTAATTTTGCGATAGTTTAGAATTAGAAAAAATTGTATTAATCAGTAAGTTTTAGCTTGCTATTGTGGCTTCAGTTTTTACTTACAAACTCCACACTTATCATATAAAACATCTAAGGCGTAGGGTGCCGGGGACTGTATTACAGAGCTACTCGGTGGTGCGCTAGCACCTTTACTCCTCTAGATAGATGAGCTGACTGGTCTCTCATCACCAGCTTGTGGTTATTTGTGCTCTTCAGCGGTCACCCTAGCTACCGTCGAGTGCGACAGGATATGTATTGACTTTTTGTTAGGGTAGAAATTCTCTCTTTCTCGTTTGTGGCCGAGGTCTGTGCATCGTACATTCACCCTCGGTTTAGTAGCGTCGTGATTAGACCAGCTGTTTTATTTCTTATCTTCCATCGGTATGAAACACTCTCTACTGCAGTTCAAACACTGTTTGAACGTCCAAGGTATCGGAACATGTGAAGAACTTCAACCTCTCCAAAATAGATAGTAGATAGCCTACTTTAGCCATCTGTTATTACTGTGAGGCATGGCAGTATGCTCGAAGTCTTTAATTTTGTTCCCTGTCAGTTCACTGCTTCCTTCTTCTGTCTGTGCGGCAAGATTTAGCTAACAGGATGAGGCTGACAAGCAGGGATGAATTTCTCTGTTCTACATAGTCGTATCAAGCAGTGTCCGTACTGATGAAGGGAAATATCGTCCGTTCAACATCACCTGTAACAGCATGGTTGGTACCCAATACTCGTATTTACTCCATACACTTCGTCCAAGCGGCGCACCATACAGTCAGAAAAGCGTCTTTCCCGAAGACGACTTCTGATGTCCTGGGTTTGCTGTTTAAGTTTGCAAGCGCAATTAGCTGTGGAAGTGTCCGCTTATAAAAGAGCTGCTTGCCAATTAAAGAGACCCTCAAGTTAAAGCAGGGCAGAAGGTTTTGGCTTGGCGGAGAATGTGTAAGTTGATTGCAAGGGATGGTCTGTTTTTGGGGCTGTCACATCATGAAGAAAAATTTTTTTCTCGGCGAAAGTTACTGATTTTTCAGTTGCCGGTACCAAGAAATTAAATCGTAACTTTGTGCTGGAAACCCCAGAGCGTTGATATTACGCTTAATTTCACGACATCTGTTTCATGTTGTTATCAAGTATTGCATTTATTATTTATTTTGTTTGCCCGGAAGAAGCTTCTTCTTTTGTAATTAATTTGTTAATAAATCAGTGTTTAGTTAAAAAATTATCACCAAAACAACTTAATCAATAAAAAACATTTTTTTCTTCATACATTTTTCATTTCTGTTCACAAAGAGTCTTAACTCGGAAATTTATCAATTAAATTTAGGAATGCACGCGATTATTGGAACTAACCTCAGGGCTGATAAAAATCCTTGCTTCATAAAACGTGGTTTACAGTTCATTGACCAAGATGCTTTTTAAGATGAGTGCTGGATGTGGGAAGCTTGAGGCGACATTACCAGCTTGGTCGACTGGTGAGCGAATCTGCTTGCGAGCGGAAAGACCCGGGTTCGAATCCCGCTGCCGACAGGGTTGACGCGGCTAGAAATACGGCATGGGACTTGGGTAAAAAACCGAATAATTATCGATGTAATTATCCGACCCAAGAATGGGCCAGAAGGTTCGTTCCTATAGCCTCATTCTATTCTATTCCATTCTATTCACAATTTAAATAACGCAGAATATGGATTTAGAGCTTACTTTGCCACGTTTCGTTATGAGAAGGACAAAGTTTAGGTAGTATTTTCGTAAGAAACAAGTCGTGCATAACGCAAGAAGAAGATAGATCTTGAAGTATGAACTGAATAACTTGATAAATTAGGCAGAGGTCAAGTCTATATCGAGGCTAAGTTGTATACAGAAAAATCTGGCAACACAATCAACGAGTTGCGTTGCTTCGTTGCCTGTTTACTTCAAGGGAAAATATCAAATATATGGATATATTTTTATGAAAATATACTAATAATATATATACTCAATGTCCATGTGATGCAGAAATTGTAATACATAATGCATATTTATACATTCTATATTTATACTCATAAAAATCTGATAACCCCTCAGGCTAGGACTTCATTGACAATTATCGAAGTAGGTTGTCCTCCATTTAAACTTGAAAAAAATGCATTTGTTGTTAAAACACAGTAGACGTTCCAGTAGGTAGGTTGTTGTATCGCTGTTACTTTTATATCCTCGAAATTAATAAAGAAGTATTGCAGGGAGATCAATAGAAACTGGTCAATTCAAGTTATTGCTACAATGAGAACTGTTTCTTTCTGCTTTTCTCAACCAATCATTTTTTCATGGGATACACGTCAGGTTTTACAAACGTCATTTTATTTCTGATAAAAAATAAATTCCAAGAAAACGACATTTCACTAAGAATATTTCAATTATATCGTACCTCATCATTCTCCTCTCCATATCCCCCCAGGATATGTACTGAAGATTTGTACGCTTCATAGTGACTTGAAACTTTTCACATCTCAAGAGAGGAGCTTCTCGAAATTCTTTTAAATGGATACGAGGTGTCTCAATCACGCAGCGTGAACATAACGTTGCTCAGAGTTGACATTGGCTACTTAGAATATAATAAAATAAGGTAATACAAACAAGCAGTCTGGTCCATTCTTGGGTTGCTACCCAAGTCCCATGCCGTCTAGAGTAAAGGCATCAATCACTCACGTTCACCATAAGAGCGCAAGCCATTTCAGTCATGTACACGCATTTCACTCACGCACAGGCCCACTGAAATCATACACAGGCCCCAGGAGTTAAGGACAAAGAATCAACACTGCAGATACAGCGGTACTGGCTGCCAGTAACGAGGGAATAATAGCTTTTGAGTTTGGATGGTTTTAAGCTTTTTTGTACTCGTCTTTATTGCTCGGTAGCTATTAACGTACAACAGTTTAGTCAACTTGTGCTCCAGTGTAATTGCTTTTCTTTTCTTTTCTTTGTTCTTGCTCTCCACATTTTCTATGCGAATTGATTTTGATAAGTCGTGTCTCTTTTTTCAGCAGGAGGCTCAATTCCCTCATGAATTAGTAATATTCCCTTTCAATCATACGCATTCGTTAATTCTCCATATTTATGTTCGTTCCGGTGCAATTAACACTACCATCATTATTTGTCGAAGATTATCATCCATCCACCTGTCAAACTAACTCATTTTCCTCCATCATCAGTTCTTTACTATGGCGTTGCATTAATCACTCGCTGCATATTCCCTGTGCCACGTCCACCAGGCGAACAAAGACCAAAAAAATGAAGAAGAAACTGCACTTTGCGTCGTATTATGGCTCAAAATACTGTGCGAGATCGACAAAAACGCCGTTATGGCTGTCTTGGATGCCATCGTAAACCATCGCTTGGTCTGTTAGCCTGACATATTTATGATGACTACATTTACTGCCGCTCTTATTTTAACAGGTGACTCACTTCTCCTTTGTGAGGTGAAACAGTGAGCTTTATTTCAATTTTGTGTATCTACTTCAATCAAAGTATACTAATGAAGGGGTATTTATTTATTCCTCATCGGTTTTTTGTATACTACAGTAGTCGTTAAATCTGTCATGTGAATAGGTCCATGGTTTCATGGATGGTCTTTTTTCATTTTTTTCTTTCATAAAATTGTGAATTATCTTCAGTTAAACCTTCTTTTTGCATGAGCGACTTTGTCATCAATTGCTAATGAGTGGTTTCTGAATTTTATTATGTCTTTATTATGTAGCAGCTTTTGAAATGCAGGTATGGTAGCCATTGAGGTAATGTCACTTATGTACTACTTTAGCCACAATGTTCTAATATACGTATATTTTTTTTTTGAACCAAAAGAAAAAGTTAACATTGTTAGTAATACTAAATTTTAGGTAAATATTTTCACTTCAGGGAAGAAGATGAGTATACAAAACTAGAGGATAATTATCTAAGATACAACGATTCACTGACTTCTTAGCGAAATTACCGTGCAAAGTAAATTTAATTCTGCCTTCACAAAAGGGGCTTATGTTTCAGTGTATCTCATGACTTTGCGCTCATCCACGTATCTTAGATTCCTTTTTTATCTTTTTCTCGCCTTTAAGTTCATGCAAAGTTCAATTCTCACTCCTAACGCTTAATCGGCTTCAGGTACTCACAGCCACTGGTGACACATTTTTAACGAATGGGTCTTTGATTCTAGGTAGATTTAACCTCATTTTTTCACTGCGAAAGAGTAATAATAATACAGGGTGGCGCATAAGTAACGCACACTTTTAAAAAATTAATAATAAATAAACTATGAAAGGTATAACGGTGGGGATAATTATTGCAAACGATATAGGAACTCTTAAAGTTTATTTACATGTCGTATCCTGTCTACAGATACCCAGTGTATATTGCGGTAATATTTTATTTATTATTAATTTTTTAAAAGGGTGCGTTACTTATGCGCCACCCTGTATATGAACGCCTCTGCTACTGGGTTAGCAGGAAGTAATAGTGAACGAAGAACTGTAATAGCAATTGAAGAATGGCTGGTCAAATACACTTTGCCCTACGACACCAGCCCAAACTTAACAAACTTCAACGCTGTTTCCGTACTCATAATTTTCTTTGCAGTTTAAGTCATAACTAAGTAAGAGACACAACAATGAAATATATACTTTTAACATCTGTTCCCAGTGTTTGCTTAGTGAAATCATGAATTTTCTCATTTATAAGTATAAACATTTTTAGTTACGTATGCATCAATTTTGGCTCTAGAAATATTTGTCCTCAAAATTTGAAAAATGATATTTTTATTAAAGGTACTAAGTGTATCACCAGCTTGGTCGACTGGTGAGCGAATCTGCTTTCGAGCGGGAAGACCCGGGTTCGAATCCCGCTGCCGACATGGTTGACGCGGCTAGAAATACGGCATGGGACTTGGGTAAACAATCGAATAATTATCGAAGTAATTATCCGACCCAAGAATGGGCCAGAAGGTTCGTTCCTATAGCCTCATTCTATTCTATTCTACAAGAGGTTAGTGGAGGCCAGGGCCCAGCCAATTATTATGTTTAGAACCATCTGGGTAGATTACTAGTGTATTATTTCTCTTATTTTAACTGTTCAATAAATACAAAACGCCCTGAATTTATGGTAACACTTATTTTTAGTAATAAAAGTGTTATTTTTATAAATTCAAGCTTAGTAACCTTCTCATGTGTACGTGGATGAATGTCTAAATATAGACATTCATCTAGGTATATATGTGACAAAATGTTTCATAAACTCTATTTTTTTAATACGGCTAATAGAACTCCACAAATCTTTGAACTTGTCATGTGGTTGATCTTTCACGCATCTTAAAATTTTGCTCATAAGTAAAATTTCAAACTTTGAGGCTGAAAAAAATCTGGGGAATCCGAGTTTTTGCCAGTCGCAAACTAGAACTTTTACGACGGAACACTATAAGGCAAGTAATTTAAGGAGGAACAGGGACTAGATTTAAGGGTCAGGTTACAGAGTAAGGGTCTCAGAGAAGGCTCTTGAGGGCGGGTGCTATTCGACCTTTTCATGTTTACTTTCAAAAAGTCTCCACAAGCTCGTGTTGGACTTTTTTCATCATTTTCTGGATCAAGGAAGGATCCATCCAGTTTTTGTGTCACTGATAGTTTTAAAACGTACAAAATATTAACAAAGAGGTGAAAGTATTTCTGGTTCTCGTTCATTGCTGAAAAAACGCAATGGGGATGATGCGTTTTTTCGCAATAAACTTGTGACGGTTTTTTTGTTTCGCTCACTGTTGTTCAACGCTGCTCTCATATCCTGAATTACTTTACCTTCTTTTGGTTTCATAAAAAAATAGGATTGAAGCATCCTTATACAGGGTGTCTCAAATAAATGTACTCACCCTTTAACCGTTGCTAACATGCTGTCTTCTTTGTGTTGCAGGTGTGAGGTTCGAACCTTTGCGAACATGATTAAATGTGATTAAAGAATCATGTTCGCAAAGGTTCGAACCTCACACCTGCAACACAAAGAAGACAGCATGTTAGCAACGGTTAAAGGGTGAGTACATTTTTTTGAGACACCCTATATTATTTTTTCGTTCGATAAATCTATCAGATACATGTAAAAAAGTCATTTGTAATTTTTGAGTACACGAGCATATCTCAGTTGATGAATGAAACGACTACGCAGATAGTAAACTATCAGCGTAGTCGTTTCATGTTTAAGGCTTCATAAAAATATAAACATTTTTGCCTCGTTTGAAGGTACCACCGTAAAATTAACTACATTCTAGTTCTTCAGTTGAAGTTCACTTTTAAGACGCAGATCACATGAATGTCATCACCTGGAAGTATCAGAATGAAATGTTTTCCACTTTAATGATTGTCATCTTAAGTTTACCATCTGGAAGTTCACCCCTTTTTTCTCTACTTGGAAGCTCACAATTTTTAAGTTGACCGTCTGGAAGTACACGAAGTTTCTCTACCTCAGTATATACTATCTACAAGTCTTGGTTCCCAACTGTCTACCAAGCTCATCTACCAGCATCGCGATTGTTCCCGTACCTTGGGGTGCTAATTTAAGCCCATTTGACTGGCTCTATTCCACCCCCCAAAATAATTCCTCAGAATTCAAGGTAATTTCTCAGAATTCAGGGCTTATGTTTAATCCAGCCTGCGCTTGAGCGGCTCAAATTCTGCATAATAATGCGCTGAGCTGCTCATATCAGCACTGCTCATTGGCGCGCCACTGATGGCCTGCATCGACTACTGCGTTTGAAGCATGCGCACCAATTTGAACGGCGCTGCTTGTACGGAGTGAGTGGCATTATTTGCCAGGCAACTTCAAGAGTATTGCTCCTGCTCGTGCGGATTAATATTGTTCCTGCTGCAGCGGTTAATATCATTTGCGCTTCAATGCTAGAATGTTTCGGTGATCATGAATGAAAATATTTTGTCTGGTGGCCGGCATCTTTAGGTTTAAGAATATTGTGAGGCAATGAATACTTGATATACATGGTTATTTGATGAATTTCTGTGTACAAAAGATTACATTATTTCGAACGTAACTTGTTGAATACATCTTGAGTGTCTGCAAATAATGTTACCTGCTTGGCAAAGAAAATAATATTGTTAAAGATGGTCAAGTACAAATCTATACATCGCAGCGTTATTGTTATGTAGATGACAATTTTACCAAAATAATTTCCTAAGCACTTGAGCGTATTATCCAGCAAAGCATTATAAAAAATACTTCATTTGCGTCGTCATATGGAGGAAAGAGAAAGTGCTGCTGTCAGTGTGATTTCTTCGCTGTGCGTTAAATCGTGTAACTCTATTTTACTTCTCAGTGCACTGTGCTCAGTGTCTCAGTGCTCGTCTGCTGTACAGCCTCCTTCGAGAGGTGAGATGAAGTGGGTGGTTCTTCAATGTGTCATTGGGGAATTCTCGCTCCCCGGAAAATATGCCAATGGCGTTTGCCCCCATCAGTGGAGACTAAGCTCTCCCTTCAGGTATTCTATCAGTTCACTGACTGCAGAATCAGTGGCACATGGTGCACAAGTTACTTTGAGTTTAGTCTTGGTTGGCATTCATGAGGTTCTTCTTCATCTCTTCTTTCTCCTCAAAAACACAGTCATTTGTTTATCTTCTTTACAAACGTTCAGAGGCGTTTGTTCGATCAGCATTGTACTATGTTTGATTCTGCTGAAAGGGATCACAAAAAACAACTGTTGAAGACGTTAAAGTTTCTCTTCTCATAGTTTTCACTCTGAAGTGGACGTTTTACTTCAAAATATTTCAACAATGCATGAGCATTTGTCGCTCTAGCGTAAGAAAGTATTAGATCTTCATTTAGGGAAAAATATCCCATGTTAGAGTGGGAAAGTGGTCACTCATTTTTCATTGGAAAATTTGTTGCTTGTTCTATTTTGAAAAAACCTCACACGTCCATTTTTAGAAAAAACTCAAGTTTTTAATTAGAAAACAACTGCCCTTGATAAATGCTCGGACATGGACGCACTTTGGTTAATCTCTCTAATGTTTGAGTTAGTTAGCTTTCCATCTACCGCCTGGTTGTACAGTTACGAGGATATATGATACTTTTCTGGAGCATATCAGAAACCATAAGCGAGTTCAATTCGAATGTGACGGCTCATAAAATTATCCTTGGATTTGGGATACTCATACTGCGAGTTTCAACGCTTAAATTCGTTTGCACTTGTAAATTTCTAATTTAAATCAACGTAAATTAGTGCAGATTCTGAAATAGGTGAATGCTCATTTTCCTGTACTGTTGTTGGTTTAGCTGCGTGAGATCCTGACGATGATGCCACTTGTGCTCTGTCGACTGTCTTGTTTTCCGGCTCGACAGCTCCGAGGATTCAGCCCGCGCTTGTACACGATGTCGTTTCGAGTCTACATCAGTTTCTTGTACCACAAAGACCCACTGGAGAGTCAGATGAAATACATTTTTTAAATATCTAGAAGACTACGCGCTTTTTGGGGGTGGATCGTATTCTTAAAGTTTTCTTAGAGGTAATAGTGCTCTTGTTTCGTGATCGTGCCTTAGGACTTAACATTCATCAGTTGTGGTCCTAACATGCTAGCTCAGCAGCGTACCTCTTATTGTGCAGACTTTGGGGAGCTTCCTTTTGTTGCTTGGTAGGTCTCTTCTTTCATTCTACTTTCCTCCATTTCTTCCCTTACTTCCTTATTTTTGCTATTTCTCTTCTCTGTTTTTCTATACCTCCTGTATTTTTATTACTTTTATTTTTCTTCTATCCTTTTCTGTTACTTTGAAGGATGGTACAGTTCAGCTGTCTAACCAGACAATTTATAGGAGCATCTTTGATTCTAGCTTGCGGAATAAATTTTTGTAGAACTAACGGTACAAAGCCCACCAAGAAATATCAGGCCTGGAGAAGAATAATAATAGGATAGAAATATTATTCTTAATCGTATGAGACGTCATCGAAGTACAGAACGTTTTGGGTAAATATCATCATCAACACCTATTGCGCGTAAACATTTGTAAAAGAGTAATTTTAAAACTAAATAATGAAGTGTTTTTGTGAGCAATCGTTCTGATCAGTGGTTCTATTTTAGCACGATGTCTTTGGATGTTCCAATATATATGATCTCTTCACAAAATGGACTGTGATGGGTTTCCTTATTGTAATTCTCACAAAAATAATGATTATAAGATTGTGGTGGCGCTCCGTACACTATAGACTCAGCGACTACACTACTGGCTCTTAATAATTTGAGGACATACTGCGTTCGGAGGGGAGAGCGGCGATGCACGTCTGCTTGTATATTTTATAGACGTCGTTCAAGAGCAATACATCGTTCGTAACTCTCCCTGGGATGGAAGTAGATGTAGATGCGCTCCAGGCATCACCAATCTACTTTTATCTACGCTGATCTACTGCTTAGATAGGCAAGAGTCGTCACGTGTCCAGTACATACAAACAGTCTCATTTCGCTAATAAAGAGAACGTTTTTATTTATGGTTAGAAACCGTTCATTCGCGCACGCAGAATTTCGTTTTCTTGTCACGGAAAATAACTTTTGCTTCGTCAACTATGAATGCCATAATTTTATTTTGTGATTTACTTTTGCATATTTCAAACTTTGCATTGAGCCTGAGCTCACGAGTACTTTGATTCCTGCAGAAAAAGGCGCAAATCTACAAAATTTAAGAAAGGAAAGCCTGCATGCCACCTAAACAACAATTTTTTGCTACATTCAATTAAAATTTGACGGCATATTATTATGCCATTGCTTTCAGTCATTTTTTTTCATCCGCTGAAGTGAAAATGATTCTTACGTTTGTTGCTGCTAGTCATTTTTCGTCCTGGAGACCCGTGTAAAGAAGACGAATGTGTGCAGGGGAGCCTGGATCTTGCAGAAGGACGATATTATTCTTTGTGCTGCTATGTTAGGCAGAAGCTTATTGGGATCTTACGACAGGGCACTCAGACGAACAGCGCTGTTACATAACCTTAAACATAGACAGAACTCTAGTTTGTAGCTGGTGAAGGATTCTCTGTGGTCGCCCTTATTCTGCTGCTTGCTTTATAGGGACATTTTCAGAGATGTCCCCAACTGGCGAGATCAGTGAGATTTTTTGAATGTTTCCAGTTGAGGTGCTGGAAACACGTCTTTTGGTTGGCTCAGGTGATTCACAGATCATTTGAGCTACCTAGGAATTTAATGGTTACCTTCACCAACAAAACTGTTGCTTCACAATTCTAAGATACCTATTACAAATAGGCTATTTTCTACCAAACCCTATTTGGGATACATTTAGGAATTGTCTTGCGTACCTGAACAACTTGCACCCTGTTGGTGATAGTAGATAGGATTTCCGATTTTCTGGAGCAGAAAGATGATAATAATCTTCTATAATAGTTCGTGTTCATAAGAGACATGGCGTTCTTCAGAATTACCCTGAGCTTCCTACAGCAAATTCAGCTTTTAGTACTTGTAAATAAGCATGGTAGGTATGATATTTGTAGTGCAAATAGGCTTAATTTGAATTTCCCCATGTAATTCTTGTAGGGATAACCGGCATGTCATTTCGCTAAACTTCTTTTCAATTAATTTTCTTTTATTCTAGTTCTCTTATTTATTCAATTTTTCTGGATGAAAACACTACTTTCTGACTTGGTGCATTCGGTCCCCTCAGTACAATGACAAAAATGATCTTAAAACATCACTACGTGAAAATATTGCATAATACACTAATTGTAAAGTCGGGCTTTCAAGTAAAAACGGGCTACTTGCTTCAACTGAAGCCTTTGAAGCTTCTGTGGATCCAGTGGAGAAATGTAGAATATTCTGCGTTTTGTTCGCTTAATATCTGCAATATTCATATTGTGTGCTGCAACCTTAGCTCTCGAAAATTGATTAAATGGCATAGTTGTGAAAAAAGAATATAACTATCATTTAATTTAATAGCACGGTAGCAATGTTTGCACGCCTGCGTCGGATGCTCGACACCAATCGTCGTAATTGAGCCTCTGGGAACTCCTGTGCCCGCGCCTGCTAGTTCTGTGGATCTGTGGAACGCCTATCGAACAAGCTGAAGTGAATTCACCCTTGTATTTTGTTCGCTCTAGAAAAAGCTGCTCAATTTTTAGCTCTCAATGGATGGGACCAATGAGCCGGATGTGCTGTTGGTTTCAGGGATTGAGAGATAATTAATTAGCCATGTTATTAAAATGGCGCTGGGCAGGTAATTATTTTGATAGCTTTGAAATAACAGGTTTGAAGGAAGGTTTTGTTTAATTTTTTCCAATTCAGTCATACACTGCATTCATCGAAGTATTACCTCTTGCCTTTGTTTTGAATGCTATACTGGATTATCATACCTTTTTATTTAATGTTGTAAAAATATTCTTCATAATCAATAGTAGTATCCACAAATTTGTAGGTCTTATGTTCAGTTCATATTAGATATATTTCGCTATACGAGTTCATGTAATTTTTAGTACAAATACAGCAGCAAAATTCATTCATAACGCTCATGAGGATAATGTAGCAACGGGAAAATCTTTAAAAAAGTGGTTTTGTTATTTTCGAAGTAGTTGTTCCTCAGAAACACAGAATATCGTTGAAAAAAACGTAAAAACTATGGTCAGAAGAATTTTACTCGCATTTTTGGATTGCAAGTAACCAGACAAGGCTTTTTCTAGTCAGGCATAATATTAGATCACAATTTTTTCCATCAAGTTTTCTAATCTCGTTATTTTTGAAAGGAAAATACATCAGGAATGGATGAAGACCATGTCTATATACGAGTGTTTAAGTAGCTGTGTCCCTTTTGTCTTAACAAATAACCAAACATTCATTCTGAAGTCTGAGCTAGAAATTAAATAGTGAAGTCAGTACTTGGTTTGATGTTCGTACTAGTTTCTTTGGCATGATATTATGAACGTTCGTGTTTCGATCGCATTTCTAGAGCCGGTATCATTAATACCCATAAACTATGAATACGAACCTCCCCTGTCCCTCTCTTTTGCAGTTTCAACTCTCCACTTCATGCTAATGATTATGTGACACATTTGATTTGAACTTTGTGAAAAGATGCACTCAATTCCTTACAATGTTCACCAGCTTGGTGTTGAGCTTAATATTCTTTTCGAAAACTTCACGAAGCTCAATTTGGGTGGAGTTTTGGTGGGTGCGGGATTTGCGCGCGTGTGCCCTGTGCTCGCCCTAATACGACCAGAGCACCTCTGGGGCCCGTTACTGGGAGCACACGTAACGGCCCTCAGGTGATGATGCTTCCAAAGTAATAGCAGCTAGTAATGCTCCTGAAATACAGCCTGCAGCCAAGACGCTAATGTTTTAAATATTACTCGAGCCGCTAAGTGCACTCCGACCCTCGGGACTGCATTTGCTTCCGTTAAGAAGTGCGGATTTCCATTCCGCTGGATCTGTGTCATACTTTTCTTATATTTGCACTAATACTCCAGCTACTGTATCAGGGGACTGCAAAACACTGCAGTAAATATGGTACATATACATATCTTACCACACAAAGTTTCCTCATTCCTTTGAGCAACTCTTACGCCTGAATTCGTACGAGTTAAGTGCTTTCAATTCAATTAGTCGCTTCTAGAAATTCATTCCATACATTAATAACCTGTCAAATCTTCTCAAACGTATAATTCAAATTGGAGATCAAAACATGTACCGCAGTGCGTTACATCAGTACTGTCATTTCTGGTGGGTCTGACTGATACCTAAGAACACTAACTCAATAATCACAAGCCTTGTCAAAGTGGTTGAGAAATTGCCTCGAATTTCTGCGACCATCAAGCAACATTTGTACCTTCATGGTAGTAGTTGTCGTCTGGACACTCAAACACAAAACATAAAGACCATCACTCGAGCAATCCGAAACTGAGCGTTTAGTAGTAACGAGTCTCTGAAATAGTAGCAATAGTTTCTGTAATTTTAGGAAAAATACAAAAAAATTCTCATGTTCGAGAAGCTATATTCGATATCTGTCAAAAAATATGACGATCATGAACGTGACGATGTTGTTTTGATCTGTAAATTACGCAAATATTATGCAAGTTAAATGAGTGTTTAAACTGCATTCACTGTTAAATTTGCAAAAGAGAATGACTAATTATTTCTCCATATATTTTCGGCGAGCTTATCTTTTCTCAAGTATCTTTTAGTCTGGCCATT
>VCRD01000342.1:145205-200444 GCA_006783055.1 Trinorchestia longiramus | reverse complement strand
TAGCCTATGATATGAAGAACGCGAACAAATTCTAATCGAAGGATACAAGTTACTCTCTAACTTTTCTGTTATTCGGATTAGATGACGCCATACCACCCAATTGAACGGCACCAGCACACCTTGTCTGTCGAGTCACACCCAAGACTGCTGTGCTCGATTGGACAGTTGCGGTCGAAAATTATTTTTCCTCAGTAAAGCTCCAAGTCCCATCACTGCTGCTGCTAGCTAATAGTCTTCACTACACAGCATTTCCAGGAGGTAGGAAGATTTAAGAGCAGAGTTCTTGCAATGAAGGGTGGTAACTGAAGAAATCTTAATATGCGTCTGTCGGCTTTCTGTAACCAGTGAAAAATGGAATAATATTTAATTTGCTGTAAATTTAATTATGAACAATGGCTTTTGTATAGCTTCACCACATGACGTATAAATTGTGAGAAAAAATACTATGTGTACAAACGCTTTTACAAACTTTAAAACGGGATTTTTGTATGTTTTTCTCATATATTACGTTGGTCATAATAGAAAAAGATACACATGTTCCAACACTTCCTTTAAATGTGATATTAGAGCTCTCGTGCGTGTCACACAGTTTCTGTTGTTTATTATTCCGTCGTGTTTGGAATAAGACATGTTGCTGATATCTCTGCCATCTCCTGAACAGAGTCCACATTGTCTGCTGCATACTTGGTCTGCTACCACATGGTCTGCTCCGTCATTTCAAAGTATCTGATTTTTTATCGTAAGGGAATTTTAAATACTGAATTATAAATGTATTTTTCTTAATTTTTGAAAATGACTGGAATTCCATAAATCTTTATTCGTTGGAATTCAGGCCAAGTAACAAAGATGGTACTAATGTTCAGCATACAGTATCAGTAATTCTACATATTCTACATTCAAACGATATTTTGACATAAAAGAAAAATTCACAGTTTTTACACCAATTCTTGCATAGCGGCTATGCGAGTGCTTCTGTGCACTACAACACAATGCAAACGTTTTCATTACAACATTTCATTTTTTTATCTCAACTGGGGACCGTACTAAAGATTGTCTTTTAATGCGAATTCAGGACTGAACGCTCCTCGGGGAGCACTCCGTATTCCTGAGCGTCATTAGAGGGCGTATGCTGATCGTGCCTGTCCTCGTCAGTGTTCCTTAGGGAATTATCGCTCCTCTGCGGTAACCGTGGCTCCTCAGTGCAGGTTCCACACCATTTCAGGGGTAAAAAAGTATTCTGGACTTAGTTACATCATGCTTTTGTTTTTCTTTTCCTACTTCTTTTTCTCGCCGTTCACTCGACTTCCAGTATGGGTATCTGCGATACTTCCTCTGTGTACTATCATCTATGATACTATGCATAGAATACCTACCGCTTAAGGATTTTATGATAAGGCATTTTTAAAAACCAATGCTGTTACATTTCTTATGTACCAACTTTATTGGAAATATACGTTTTTGTTTGTTTGTTGTTTTGTACTTCATTCTTCAGTTTTTGTAACTTGGAGATTCTCTGCGTCATTGATGGAGCTTTATTTTAGCAGACGACGACGAGGCCTAATATGAGGCGTCACATGCCACAAGGGCTAAGATGCCAGAAAAAGTTCTGAGTAATGGTTAAAGAAAGTTTGTAAAAGGAAAATTCCCATAACATAATCAACGTTGCACCTGAACGGCAAAAAGTATCGTTCAGTTAACGGGGCCAAAAAATCAAGCTCGGCGGTGCGATTTCGATACCATAGAAAACTGATTTTTAGCTAGTGGTGTCTTCGCCTTTGTGGCACGGAGTGCCTTCTATTGAGTGCAGCAACATTACTTCATTTTTCAAAGAGCTTTGCTTCGAAAAAAGAGAGTTATGTTGTCATACCTTCTATACTTATAAGATTTTTCATCGTGTTTTTTTTCCACATGTCGTGAGTAGATGTTCACATTGCCTGCTATCAATGCTAATATTGCAGTGTGTACTGCATGATCTTGTACTGCAGGTTCAAATGTATCTGTATTTAAGAATTAATGTGCTCAAGTAACAATGGTTTGGTGTGAAGTGAAAGCTTCCTCTAGTTTAACATCTTATTGAATGTGGCAACCATCGTTCTTCATTAATCCTTTCAAATCATTTCGTACAAATGCATCACAATAGAGTTTTAAAGCATAAGTAAACTGTCGTGATGAAATTTAACTTCATCGTAGTATGATTAGGAATTATGTAACCATGATGTGATAAGATATATAGGAAATATATATACAAGGGGAATTTATGCCCTTTTTCTTCATTTTGGAGGAACTTTGGTCAGAAAAAATTTTCGTCTCAAAGTTCCTGAAAGATCTGCTTCAGATCTGGTCCGCGTAGAGACTTCCAGAGATCAAGAAAGTTGCTCTGCTTGGTGCTGGGGTGAAAAATTAAACTTTCCTCCTAGACATACAACACAACCAACAAAGCAGTGCTCCAGCGAGGACATACAATACAACCAACAAAGCAGTGCTCCAGCGAGGACATACAATACAACCAACAAAGCAGTGCTCCAGCGAGGACATACAATACAACCAACAAAGCAGTGCTCCAGCGAGGTTTCATGAACGCATGACGTAATGAGGAGCTTCTGTCAATGACGGTCCTTTTCTTGGGTCCCTAAAAAGCTCAAGATTGCAACTATTTCTTGCTTAGCTTATCTTAAAAATAAATCAACATGGAATAAATTGGAAGAGTTATTTCTTCAAGCGTTTGGGCAGCCAGACAAAAATCCAAAACCTTGTCAACATTTCGCTGCACTAGCTTGTTTTGTAGCTTGTTGCTTTCAAATACAGCAGCTTGCTGTTAGTACATACTATATTGGTGCATACATACTACATATTCAGCGGTTGCAATAAAATAGTTTTAACATTCTAGTTAGATATACCTCAGAGGAGCTTTCTAATTTGAAACACTGATGAAATTGATTTGGGTTTGCGTATTTGATTAAATTATTATTCAAAAACTTTTCTTTTTATTGTGTTATGCAGGGTGAAACGCCAATACCAATTTTAAACCTAGATTCTGTCAACCATTATTGATGTAAATGATTAAATAGTATCTATTTATTTCATGTTCGTTTCTTTAAATATCATTTTTCACTTAAAGTTGAGTGTTGAGGAGTTAAACTAGGAATTCAATGTAAAAATAGACCGCCTCGCTGTACTTTCGAATTTACTATTAGCATATGTACATATTTACGCGCGTTGCTATTTGTCACCATTTGTGAGTCTATTATTATAAGTGGGGTTCTTAGTTAAATGAATACTTTTTTCGTATGGAAATACGATCGTATATCAATTGTACATCACTTTTACTTCATGTTTTTGAAAAATCGCTCTCACGAAGGTCCTAGTTAATGTAAAATATGTTCCTAACATTAATGTACTCCAGTATATCTCCCTCACCTGCCTGCCCACTGACGCTGCATTACATTAGCTACTTTTCTGGCGCTGATTTCTTTTTAAATTTGCAAAAAATGCCCGCCGCTAACGCACGGTTCGCTGCGGGATGTGAGGTTGCGGCGGGGTTGCAATCTGCGGCCACAAAGCCCGCTGCCCCCTAGGGTAAAATTCAGACGACAAATTACCCTAGCAAGCGCCGCACTCCCAGGGGTTGCCTAATGGGATTGAATATTAAGAGTATTAGTTTCTTATAACAAAGCTCAGGAGAAGATGGCAATTCTCTCTGCATGGCGTCCTGCAGCCGCACCACTCTATTTCCGCGGATTAAAAAGCGCCGAGCCTTCTCTTCTTGTTTATTTTGGAGCTCTTTGCCTTGGATTTTATTACGCGGAGATATAAGTTCCCTCCTGGGAGAATGTTTGCAGAGTCCAGATAGAAGTTTCCGAGCTGGAGAATATTTGTTAGGTAAAATAGAAGATTCTCATGAGTTTCTCACCACTCGTATATCATGTGTACGTCGCACGATAATCTATGTGATGTAGTTCCCAACAGTTCGTCTGTAGAACTCTGCCGAGTTATTCGGAAGTCAGTTGTGTTGAGTTCAGATCGATGACAATCGGAACGTCACAATTCGATAAACGGACATCGATTTCCGACAGCTATTTATTGCACATGAAACTTTGAACTTCATGATTGAAGTTAGACGTTTAGCTAGAAGTATTTTGAAAAATCTTCCATTAAGTGTCACTCACTTATTGTTATAAGAATGGGTTATAGCTTTTTTTATATTTGTTTCCTGTCAGAGGAATTATTTGACTCAGTGTAAGAAGGTGCTATACGTATAGTAGGTCATGCAGACGTGTCGATCAGAAGCGCTAGTAGTATGTTTTGTTGCGCCGGAACGGTCATGGTTTTAGAGCGAACATTATCTTATTTATAAGTACGAGTCATCGGGTGAACAACTGGCAGGTTTGGAGTTAAAAATTACATTAGATTTCAATATAGTCATAAACAAAAATACTTGAATTTTTCTCTGATTAGCCGGAGGCTAGAAGCAGTCCAGCGATTGCTACCATAACGCAGTTGGGAATATAAATCACCAGTCTAGCAAAGCTACATGCAACATATATGTGATTTTTTTTAATAATTGGTGAATATCATCATGTTAGTATGATTTATGAACAGACATCGTTGAATAGTAGATAATGAATAATTTTAACAGTGCTTAATGCGTAGATGCTATTATTATAATCAAAACGCTGAATTTATGCGAAAGTGTACTTCATATTGGTGACTTGCCTGAGGTTCTCGCGTGACATTGGCTTGATAAACATCTACAGATTTCAAGGTACTGTATCATTGAACGAATGGGGTTTCTAGTTTCACAGCTATTACATTCCTCTCAAATTTTTATAACTTATCTTGAGTTCGTCTTTGTTTTAGGCTACATTTTAAGCCCAGGTTTATCATATACGAGTATTGTATAAATTATTTTGTGTATGAATGCAACTTCTTCGCAGGATGGTAGTTACTCTCTGATGTAGCTTATAACGGAGAGATGGACGCTTAGCCTTACGTCCTGCACTGACATTTTATACTTCAATGCAAATCACAGAACAACCATTCTTTTGTCCCTGAACTGAGAGGTAATAAAATAAACGTTCACAATTTCTCATATGCTTACCTTGTCTTGATTCAGTAGCCTATTCTATGTCTAGTTTATTTAATTTCCTACATTATCATGCCTGCTATATGACCTACACATCGCTGGAGGTAACAAGGGCCACTATTTCAGTATGCCCGCAAGATGAACATTGCACATGCGTGCTTTTAAGGAAAAGACGCAACTTCTCCCTGATACGAATTTGTCCGTTTCTTGTTAAAACATTTTTTCGAAATTCCATGTAAGTGACTTATTTCCATGATTGCTAATTACTACTGCATTTCTGGTATATTCTGTGATTGGTATTTCCGAGTATACTTGTTTCAGTTTCTCACTTCCAATCATACTCGGTGCATTTGGCAATACGCTATCTTTCATTGTTACGATAATTCTACGACGAGTGATATTCACTATGTCCGTCATCACATTCCGAGTTGTGAATGCAACTCTAGCAGTCCTGTAGCTTTTCTTCAGCGAGTGAAATATAGCCTCGTGAACCCTATAGATCACGGATTACATGATGTACTCAGAAGAAAGCTGTACAACTTACGGGATCACCACAACGACGGTAATGTTACCTTCACCAACTGCCGGTGTTAGCGTTCATTTGTATTGTCGTTACAGTAAAGAAAAATCTCGACTTTTGAGCTAACAACAAAACAATTATTAACATCACTTTCTAATTAATAAAGTCTACATTAGAAGCCAACTTTTGGTGCCAAGTTTATTGAAACAGCTGATGATTAGCATGGGTTTCTGCTTTTTGTTTTTGCCGGAGGACAAGCGATGTTACTTTTTATTTTTCTTGATTTTTGGCGAGTTGATTTCTTCATGTTCAGATGAATTAAATCATGTGGCATAAAATTCTACCCACGAACCTTCACTGCCACTGCATCCTCAACGTATGAAATAATATTTTTCTTACGACGTGTTCTTTTTGTAAAGATTTTTCTCGTTAGTAGTGCGTTTTCTATTTGGTATTTTTAGTTTAAAGAAGGGTCTTAATATTTTCAGTGTTTTTATTCCTATTGAAATTCTAGGGAAATTCAATTATTTATTATGTTATTAATTTTTTCCTTCAATTTCACACTTGAGCTTTCACATGATATTAATTTTAAGGAGTTAAAAAAACGTTTTCCAAGACAAACTTTCTTTGGTACAAAATTTTTAGGAAAATAGCTTACTCTAACGCGAAAAATTGTTTCGTTAATTTTCTGAAAGCACTCTTCCTTCGTGAAATTCGAAACCACACTGCGATTATTTACTCTGCTCGTGAACATTGTTTTCTACATCGTAGTTTTCGGAAAGTAGTCTCTACGCCCGCGCTAAAACTCTGCCGTGTGAGGCAGCGGCTGGACGGAAGCTAAGTGCTACTGTATTTGCCCCCTGTTGGGTGCCCGTCCTATACCTCAGGAACATCACTCCTTCCTAGTTTTTGCCCCCATGCATCTATCGTCTCGTTTTTCTCTTATACCCGGATTTTCAGTGGAAATTTATCAGTAAATTTTCCTGGATCTTCACTATGCCAGTGTACTGTTTTATTGATTCTTCTGGGCCTGGACTGCATATACTGGGCCTGTATCTTACAGGTATTTTAGTAGCTGGAAGCGTTTGTTCCTAAATCGAATGTTGAATATAAATAACGTAGCATAAAGTCGTTTTTTGCATAAAATTCTAAGGATGTTAAGTAATGTTCGTGCGTGAATATATTGAAAAGTATCATAATGAAACGCTCTTTTGACATATTGCATTGCTAAAATTTGATATTTTTACCGGGTAATTACATTCAATTTTATTAAAAATTGTTGGCAAAAAAATGCCGATGCCTCTCATTAGCTTATATACTATTTTTCCTCGTTGTACTCAGTATTTAAAAATACGACAAACATGGATAGCAGGGGGTAATTAACAAATAAACATTCGGACTGATCCTACGTTATGTTCTTCGGCCAATTTTAGGGAACTTTAAATTACGTGTTACCTCAATGATAATAAGTAATTGACAGCCGTATTGACAGCATGTTCACGGTAATTTTTGCATAAATTGTAGTTATTCATGAATAGTAAGTAATAAATCGTCATTATAACAGCATGACAATTGTAACTTCATTTAATCATTTTTAGTATTTTGCTTATCACTTGATGTATTTCAGTGTTCTATTTGTTAGCTGATTTATTTACTCCACTGTATTCATTGTTAGATTTTTTCTCCATCGTATTTTTTATTGGATTTATTTTCTCTATCGTATTTGTTATTGGATTTATTTTCTCCGTTGGTAGCTATTATTTCAATCACGTTTCTGGTATTCATCCATGAATTAATAATGAAAGACATCTTTACAGTAATATGTTTGGATACAATTATTACAAAAAAGTTGATGGTTGTGATCTCTTTTTTTACTGCCGGTAAATTATAAATTTCTGAATAAACTTCGACTTCTGAGTTTTAACTTTAAAAATGGATTTTATGGATCAGTTTTCCTTGTATATTCATAGATTCTTGTTCTAAATGATTGCATCCTCACGATGCCATACACTGCACTCGCAGATTGCAGGAGATATTGCAATGAGTTCCATAATTAGCGTACAACATTTTTACAATCCTGAGTGTGTGCTTGAAGTGTTGTATTTTCACACTCATATAAGTACGAGTGAGTGTAGGGTGCTTGAAGTGTTGTATTTTCACACTCATATAAGTCAAGTGAGTGTAGGGTGGTTGAAGTGTGGTATTTTCACACTCATATAAGTACGAGTGAGTGTAGGGTGCTTGAAGTGAGGTATTTTCACACTCATATAAATACGAGTGAGTGTAGGGTGGTTGAAGTGTTGTATTTTCACACTCATATAAGTCAAGTGAGTGTAGGGTGGTTGAAGTGTTGTATTTTCACACTCATATAAGTCAAGTGAGTGTAGGGTGCTTGAAGTGTGGTATTTTCACACTCATATAAGTACGAGCGAGTGTAGGGTGCTTGAAGTGTGGTATTTTCACACTCATATAAGTACGAGCGAGTGTAGGGTGCTTGAAGTGTGGTATTTTCACACTCATATAAGTACGAGCGAGTTTGTGGTCTAGAGATTTCAATCTTCTGAGGGTGTTAAAATGTGCTGCGTTATGTTCATTACTCACATATGAGAATCTCAATTAACTTATTGAAAGCTGAAGAAATAAACTACTATAAAATTACTCTTCTAGTGAAAGTTACGTTTTTACAATATATGTTCAGTTGTTGCACACATGGATTAAGACATACACTTCATCTTGAACAACTCATCGCTTTTTAAGCTTATATTACGTTTTTTCATAGGTTAATGGTAATTTCAGAGTAAAATTACCCGTGTCATTCGTACAATTGTTTAGAACTATTGTAACTTCATTTTATTTCGTTCTCATATCTATGGGTTAACAGATATTTATTTAATGTGTACTGAAACTTATCGAACTGGATTGTTAATCATGTTGATAGCAATGTGACTCACATGAACATTTTATTATTAAGAAAATATGGAGGAGTTTTTAAGAACTCAAGTTACGTCATGCTATCAGTTTTATCACTCGTAAAAAATCATCTAAAGTTACTCTGACTAAAGTACGATGTATCCATCATTTACCACATAACCTTTTGTAAATACAACCGATGAATCATTATTGACCTAACACTTTCATGTCCAAAGGGTTTTGGGAACGGTTCCTGCCAAAGAAAAACCTTATTTAAGTGTTTATTATTTGTTCGTACTGAAATAGCGTTACAGGTACGGTTTGAACATACACCTATGCCTGTTTTATCATAGTCGTGTGCCGTCTGAAAAATTAAGTTTAGGATATGCGACTTCTTGTTGCTTCACTGTGAACGCGTAAAAATCGATTGGGACGGCATAACTTCATCGGGCCCTGGACGCGTGGTTTGTTTGGCTGGAGAAACATGTTTGTGAAGCATCAAACATCAGCAGCCTCTCCTGTTTACCTACATCGATTTCCGAAGTCGAGTAGAGTCTTGCATTGTTGGTGTGGACACAATGTCTCCGACCGTCCCTGCTGAACACAGTTTGGACCTTCAATTCTTGGCTAATGCATTCCACACCTCATTAATGATGATTTTCGAGTCTGCGATGAAATTAAAATCCATTCTAATTCAATATTAACTTTAAAAGAATACTTAGATTACTAGGCGATCATGTGTAAACAGGAATTTAAGTTTTACAATTAGGTTCGATACTACGAGTACAAAACAGCTGATTTATGTTATTTTCGTGGGCAGAAAAATTCACTTGCCCAAGTATTCGTAGTCCTAGGGCAAATTCTAATTCTTAGCTTATGAGGGCTAATTACGACTTGATGTGCATGTTCAAACTTCTGTGCAGTTACAATTGGCAAACTGTTCGAAAAGTTTTCAATTTTAAGTGCACATGTACTTTCATCAGTCCATATCATTCTATTGGTCACAAATTAACAATGGAGTACTTAAAATAATTGGTGTTTGCATTTAATGGAGCAGAATAGAAGTACGTTTACTGCGGTAGTCAACGTGCACATACCAAGAAAGAGTAACTCATCTTAGTGTAGACATGAAACATAGGTTGTCTCGATTGCAAAAATTCTAGAAGAAAAATCACATCTAAATCAAGATTGATAAGGCTATGTTCATAGCGATTGTATTTAGAAAGCCATTAGAACTTGGCGTGAGGCATCGCTCAGGAAATGCTGCGGCATACACCGCTACTGCTGACTAATTGATATGCATAGGCCAGAAGAGCGCTCATCTCTGTGTTATTAGCAAGCCTGGCGGCCTGCCCAGTGATGGCCGACGTCAGGGGCTTTTTGGTTTATTAGAATACTGGCATCAAAACTAGGTGACATTATGGGGCTGCCACCTGCCATGTGACTTCTGTTGTGCGTGTGGGGTGTATCCGAATGGTTGAGATGGAGGAAGGTGGAGTGTCTTAATTGATCTATAGACGTATGAGGAACATCTGAATTGATAAGGTAGAAGTATTATCAGTGCTTATATTCATCAGGTAGAAACAAGAAGTGTTTAAATTCAGCAGGTAGATATCTGTATTTTTGACCTGATTGATCTGTTAGGCCTATGATGAGTTTTAGAACCAACAATATTTTGTGAATGTGTTTTCATGAGGGACTAAGAGGTACGACTGGTTAGGTCAGGCAAATATGGAGGTCTGTTTACTCAGTACGCGTTAAAAAGCTCTCAGGTTCCAGACCTGCTGAGGAGCGTGCGCCTGACAGTTCTATTTGAGCTTGGATGGCCAACTCGAGCTTCAGGTCATGTATTCTGTGCGCTAAAATTTGTTTGCCTAGAGTTTTTGTGCGTTAGACTCAAAGTGTTCAATCAGTTGTACTCTTATTGTTTATTGACTGCGTGGTAACAGTATTGATGCGCCTCCTGTAGCCAGGGACTAGGTATACAGCTGAAGTTTTGTTTGTGTTTTATAAGCAACAAGAATTTACCTCTTGAAATATTCACTTCATAAATTACCTCAGACATTAACCTATATTTCTTGCCTTTTTTCTGCTATCAGAGTTGTACTGAAGTGGAAAACGGGTTTCGGTACGAAAAGTGAATAACCTAATACGAAAATATCGTTACTCGAAGTTTATTCACCACTTCAGTTCGTTTACATTTTTATAAACCTATTTTTCTGTTATATTGAAGACTTTGTCTGTTTTCAGCGCAGCTTCCCACCTTTTTTCAGATCAGTTGCAAAATTAAAGACGCAGTATATTATACCGAAAGAAAAAGCACTCTGCCTTCATTTATGGTTATCCGTTAAAACTTTCGTCTTCGCTAGTATTTTGTCCCGAGAGAGTTCAGGTTTTGTGCTCTGCTTCCAGCCAAACAAATTCACAAATGGGAATTTATTGGAATATTGAAACACAGCCTCGTGTGTCTGGAAGAGCTGGTCAGTCGGATTCCCTGGTCTATTCAGAGTCCGCTCGGGCTTTAAATCTATCGAATTGGAAAGTTTTTGAAGCTATTCTTTTAGTTATACAAAAGAGAGGAAAATATTTTAGCTGACTTCGTGGGTCATTAGGTAAGTGGATATCTTTATTTGATGAGCGTGGATTTTCTGTGTAATTTTGGCTGAAAATACTCTCCTCAATGAACAATGAAAATTAGAAACAATAGGATTATAAGTAAGAATAATTTTAAAGGAGTTATGGTTGGTTAAAGTAACTTTCAAACATCTTGTGGGTCAAATGGCTTGTAAGAGTTATATGTCTTGCGAAAATTAATGAACGATGTAACGAAGGGTCAAAATGACTGCCAGTTCTCTGAAAACTTTATGGTTTTAAGATGTCATGGATGATGAACTATGTGACTTGCAATATATTCAAAATTAATGTTAGGAAGCGTTGATTTCCAAGTTGCTGTGCTAGCACCTCAGTGCTGGCCTAGGCTCGATGCTAAATTCTCCCACTAATTTATACTGTCATTGGATGTCATTTCACCCTGGAGCTCTGAACATGGGTGTAGTTTGCCCGAGGCTAATGACGTCTATACCCATGTTCAGTGCTCCAGGGTTAAGGTATGTCAGATAGGTAAGTAAAGGACATAAATGACTCGAATAAGTAATTCAGAAAGTCATATTTCTAATGTAATTTTTGCTAAGCATTTAGTAACATTAACACGTTTGTTGCGATGCGACCCACCGGTGGGTCACTTAGGTTAGGTTCTGTAATTTTTTCAGATCCTTCTAGTGACTATGTGTACAAAGTGAAGTTTTACACCAATCAGGCAATCGCAACAAACGTGTTAATACTACTCAGGGGCTTTGGTGGTTAGAGAAATACCTTCAGTAATCCTTGTCGTAAAGTTTATGAAATTAACAATGAAAAGTCTTTGTTAGTTTGTTACTATTGGACCCTTTAATCTGTGTTGGTGAAAGTTTAGGTGTGGTGCTGAAGACAACGCTCTGTAGGAAACACGCCTCTGAAGTGAGACGCGTGATAAATATTCGAAGAAATTAAATCAGCCGTTTAACAATGGCCTTAAATTTAGTGAATCACAAAAGTTGTACGTGTTTTAATTTAAATTGAAACACTGAAACGGGATACATTTTGAGAACAGTTATCTTTGGTATGTTGGGAACAGATCTTAAATTACGACATCACGGTTGTGCAAAACTTGACGTCTAGAAACACAGTTAAGATCATAAAGTAAGAGTTGTTATCAGAGGTTTCAGGTGTTATTACCACACATCATTTCTATCTGTTGTGGATTTACCAATTAGCTTCAAGACAGACATTTTTAAATCACTATTCATTAACTTTTTATAAGTATACAAAATCCCTGTCGATTGATTGTCACTGTTGATTTTTTATATAAATTCTTTCCTTGGCATCGCGTCTCACATGCTTGGCATTACACCACCAACGAGAGGACACTCCGAGCTCCCTGAGCGTCTCAAGCTCTTAGCGAATACACCACGAGTTGCTGCTGCTACACGAGCCTTTCCTTGCATCTTGAGCCCACCAATACGCTCGAGGCATGCAACTGCTGTTCAACACTCTATAACAATGTAGTTATTTGAATATCAATGGCCAGAAGCTCTTTGGTGCTGGCCAACCCATACATAAACATGGCACGGGACTGCAAGCGCAGGGCTGGGCTGTGGTGGATAGCCATCCTCGGCATTGCTGGTCTGTCACTCGACCTAAGCAGAATTATTCAGTAAAATAGCCATAATTATGAAAGATACGATGCCTCAACTCAT
Source organism: Trinorchestia longiramus (assembly GCA_006783055.1). Lineage (NCBI taxonomy): Eukaryota > Metazoa > Arthropoda > Malacostraca > Amphipoda > Talitridae > Trinorchestia > Trinorchestia longiramus. Next base: position 187,636 of record VCRD01000342.1, on the reverse strand, counting down.
CCCATGCGTACAAATATCATGAGTTTTTTAATTGAGTGCCCTAAGCCCTAAATAGGTGTGGTTCAGCGGGCTATGATGTCTGCATTACAAGACACCAGGTTGTCTTAGCCTGGACACCGGCACACGAGTGGCAGTGCGTCTGAAATTAGAAAAGCAACGAAGCGAAACATAGTAGTGCTTGCATATGTATACAATCATAAATAGCAGGTCGTAAGGAAAGTTTTGTCCATGTTTTGAGATATTTTGATACATCATTACATCAATTAACTTGTATCAATCTAACTTGATTCTACAAGAACTTGATCATAAATACAAGGTACTGCAAATGTTACATTCTGCAATATTACGAGTTATAATTCGTTCACTGAATGCTGATAGCTTGTAATGCTGAGTAAATTTGTACAGCTCTTTATGAAATTTGGCATTGAAGTTAGAGAATTGAAATTATATCCCGTCTTCAGATGTCACAGGTTTTCACTGTACTAATCCTGCGTGGATTTTACCTCATACACTTTTACCGAGAGACTGTTTTTTTTTTGTAGTGTAATTTAATAACAATTTCTCGTTGTATGAAAAATGCTCCTGCTCTGCAGTTTACAGTTTTTACGGTTTAATGTTTAACGGACATATGTACGTATTAGTATTTAGTACACGATTACTCTTCCTAGGTTTTAATTCTGGGTAAAAATGAAACATTGCCAATTCTAGAAACATGCATTTCTCACTTTGATTTTAATGCTGTCGTTCTAAAATCCTAGTCACTTTGAGGGTAACTTGCTCAGCAGTTTCTGATTCTGGTGTATTATTAAAAAGTCAGATAATTTTCGCAACGTACACTTGCATTCTGGATAGTCTCTGAAAAATTGAATTCATGTTTTAGACAAATTTAAAATGCTTTATTTTCAACTTCATTTCATACCTGTCTTTAGTTGTGTAATAATTCCTAGATAATTATTTTTATCTTCTTATTTCGATGTTTACTTCTAGAATAATCTGTAGCACATTATTTTTCAAACTTCATAGACCTCCTTTCAATATTGTTTACTTAACTTCTGAAGTTGATGTAGTTTCAGAAAACCCTTTAACTCTTTTGAAAATTTCCATTTCTTAAGCAGAGCCACACACATTCTCCGGCGCAAATCAAAGTCCCTTCAAGAACTAATGGAAGCCGTGCAATAATTTCGAGCCGTAGATCAAGGCTGGATTATTCCAAGATCATTATCATAAACACACAGCCTCCCTCACCATCGATCCCAACTGCAAACAACGGAGTGAGCAATTATTCCGTCTGCTCTGAAAACGCGTTTACTTTTCCTCTTTCCCTTATAAGATAACTTTAGAAAAAGAATAGCTAGCTGTACGTTCTTTGGAATAACACGAGATTTTGCAAATAAATTTTCACGCTGCTTATTAGTGATAGTCAGTGATTTATCATAGTGATATATCTTACGGTAAAATTAAATTGCAAAAGTCCTTATCTCTCCTGTGATTTAGCGTTTATTTGTACACCACGCAGGGAATACGGCACAAGCGGCGAGTCTGTTTTGTCTCCCAAAGCCTTGCTTCTTAGCTCATGCGTGTCAATGGCAGGTAAATGTCGTCTTGATGCAGAAATAACAGCATCTTAAACTCGAGGCCTTATGAAGTGCACGGCGCCAGGCCTAGTCTCACACCGGCAACTTTCTAAAATACAGGGTGTCCATAAAGGCTCTTTACCATTTCATATGGTAGAGACTTGAAATGGTAAAGAGACTTCATGGACACTCTGTAGAATAGAATAGAATAGAATAGAAAATAATAGAATAGAATAGAATATGGCAACAGAAACGAGCCGATTGGTTCATTTATATCATGACCAGCGGTAGAGAGAGGCTTGTGCTCGCAAGATTAAAATGCCTCGCAAAAATATAAGTTTAGTTTCTTCAGATTAGATAACCGGTAATTAATGGCGTTGGTATTTAATTTCTTAAATATCATCCTCGAATAGTCCCTGTTATTAAATTAACTGACCAGCATCTGTAAATACTCACGAATATAAAATTCCTTAAATGTCTACCATGAAAGCTCACTAATATTAAATTCCTGAAATATTATGCCTGAACATTCGCTAATATCAAAGTCGTTGAACATCATTGCCGAATACTTGCTAATATTAAATTTACCACATTCCCAGCTCGGGACACACGCTGCACGTCTATGACCCGTCGACCAGGGAATCTAAACTAAACTCCGGCAGCCAGGAAAAGTTTTCACTTATCTCGTGGTTGTCTGTTTAGTTTCCTAGAATTAACATAGGGGGAGCAAAGTTTTGATGCACAGCTACGAAAAAGAACCGAAGACGTGGAATTTTCGAGCACGTTTTGTTCTAAGTTTCCCTGACATAGCGAATGAGATTGTGTGAACAGTCTTACTGTTGTCAAGCCGGTAATACAGTACTTTTTAACCAGATATACATACGATTTTTTGCAATTATTTCGAGTGCTTTCATCAGAAAATGGATTTGAACAATTATCACAAGAAATTTATCCGTTGACATATAAAACCAGCGAAAATATTCTTGTCAAAACTTCAGCAATATCCCTTTTTCTCTATGCTGTATATATTCTTTTTCGGCTTAGAATTTTTTCTACATAAGTACCGTTTCATTTATTTCCACTGAGCCTCAATAACAAGTTCAACGTTCAGTTCATCAAACATTTTTGTCAAAGTCCACAGAATTTATTTTTAAGTATTTGTGAACGTATGCGTTCACGTACATTACGAGTAAAGTTTTCATCGCCTTGGAGGACTTGCTCTTCTTAGAAGAAAAGTCTTAAAATGTTTGTAATCTTCTATTGAACTTGCCGGGGAGTTTGAAAATACTGCTAATGGCTATTTCTATGTGGTAAATACATATATGAAGAAATAGTGCTCAATAACTTCAATGGAAGCTGACGATAAGTCTTTGAGTGCCCTAGGAACTTGTGCCTAAAGCAAAGTTTGATCTCAAAATCTGCTTTTCTGTCCTAAAATAAATATGTTGCCTGTTTTAGCTTCTACCGCATTGCGTTAGTTTCAAGAAAAGATATGAAGGGGAAAACTTATTACGAATTCGCATAAATGAATGTTTTTTATTATAATTCTAATTATTTTCAAAAAATGAGCGATATGACTTTTCAGTGTAACTGGAATTTGCAAGGCAGCTTCTAGTGAAAATGACAAAACTTCTTCAAATTTGTGCATTATTTTGCTCCCCTCATTAACGAATTATTTTACACTATCAAATTATAGAGCTATTAAAATACGTGTTAAAATACGCTAGATATATTTCTGCTATGATCAATTCATCATAGATTAATAAAGTTTTAATGGACTTCAGGAGCATTGTACATCGCGTGATGATCGTGATGTATAGCATCGTGCACGCGTGTATTTCAGTGAACAGCGGAACCTGACAAACGCCTTTGTACAGAATATGGCACGATGATCCAATACGTTCAAGTTACGGACAACTTTCGTGAAAACTTTTGACAGTGTCTGGAAAGTAACAGCACCTACTTGACTAATTTCGTTTCTAGAATTTAATAGAACAAAATGTCGTTACAAGTGTTGTTTTCGAAAATAGAATTGCATTTTTCGATCTCTACTCCATTTCACTTGTATTTAACCTACAAATGTATTGGATTATTTTGCCACGTCCTGCATAATGCCTTAGACAATTTTCTTCTATTTTATCTTTTATGTAAGTTTCATTAGCTTTTGCTGCATAATATCCAACTAATAAACTAATATGAGTACTATGATCTCGCAATTTATCCCACATGTTAGTCGCTTACTGTGCATTTTATACGTTCAGCATAAACTTCTCACATTCTCCTACTGATGAAGTAAAGCAGTCATGAGCTTTCCTGCTCTTGTCTACTCGTATGAGGATGATGTGTACTAGCAATGTTATAAGGCCCAGTGAGCATCATAATTTTGAAAATTCACAAATTTTGAAAATTTCATAAAGTATATTGAATGCTCCGTAGATGAAATCAAAATATTTAGATTTGATTATCACGCAATTCTGATTTTTTACAAGAATTTTGCTTCTATATCTGCATGTATAAATAATTCATTAAGAATGGGTGTGAAGTTAGGAAGTAAGTAGAAACGTGCTCTCATTATAATATTATTTGTGGTGTTACATTTTATTGAAAAAAACAAATTGCTTCAAAAGTCATTTCTGCCATAATTGTTTTTGTGTCGAATATTTTTCAATATTTTCCGTGCATCACGTATGGAATTACACAGATCAATTCACAATCATGTAAAACAGATTTTAAAATTTAATGTTTCTGAAGTTTGAAAGTTTAAATTTTTTGAGCTACGAATTAAAACGGAAGGTAAAGTACCGAAAGGAGAGATTAAATATTTGTAAAAATCGAAGTAGTATGGGTTGGGTCATTATTTTTATGACCGGAGAGACTTTTATAAAAGGCCAATCAGCAAAAAATCGTTTTTCTGGAGTAGATGTTTCAATTCGATAGGCCTAGATAAGGTGGAGAACATATGAATAAAGACACGACCTCTTTGATGTATTTTACGGATAGAAGATGGGGAAAAATGTCTTTTTGAGAAATTTTACGTGTGTGGCAATTTGTTTGGCAGCAAAATGAAAAGCTTTGGTTCGACAACACTGTTGCCAGAATGCAACTGGGCAGTCGATCAGTCATCTTAGGGGCTCTTCTTTTCAGAAGTGTCAGCGTTGAGGATTAGAATAGAATGAGGCTATAGGAACGAACCTTCTGGCCCATTCTTGGGTCGGATAATTACTTCGATAATTATTCGGTTGTTTACCCAAGTCCCATGCCGTATTTCTAGCTGCGTCAACCATGTCGGCAGCGGGATTCGAACCCGGGTCTTTCCGCTCGCAAGCAGATTCGCTCACCAGTCGACCAAGCTGGTGATATTAAAACGGAAACTAAACTAAAATAGAGAAGCATGGAATCAGCCTTCAAGAAAAATGCTCTGACGGTTGGTTTTGGAAGCAAATTGTGGCGTTGTCTCAAAAATTATTATAGATATTTGTATCAAATTCTTTAGAGTTCATTAAAATAAAAAACATGGATACTGGAGTCGTTAACCTGACATCACTGTCAGTAATTTCATTTAGAAGTCGAAGCCCACGCTTTTGAAATGTTTGTCTAGAAAATTGAAAAGAATGTACAGTCGTGCTAAGGAAATAAAAACATATTTCCACACCCTCCTTTAACATTTTACAGAAAACTTCTTTTGTTTTGTGATTAAAAATGCCAATGGCTCTTAAGTTCGTATTTTACTTCACCGTGGTATTCTAGTTATGAGTGTATTTTCATACCTGCTTTTTTTACGATTGTCATTTTTACAACATATTTTTCTATTATCCTGAAAATTTCTAAGAATGGATAGAGTTGCAGACTTGAAGTTCATTTGTTTTTATTGAATGGTATTGAACCTACAATAAAAGACGTATGTGAAGTTGGAAGAAGGTTTGCTGGCTGTTTGGATAAAATATATGATACAAAAACACAAAAAATATGATACAAAAATATGGTAAAATATATGATACAAAAACACAAAAAATATGATACAAAAATATGGTAAAATATATGATACAAAAAAGTACCTTTAAAACATATCTCACTTTGCATCTTGCAATATTTTCAAGATTTGTTTAACTGTGCTTTTACTCACGAGGAAATATTCCTTGTAACAAAGTAGGACGACGTTAGATTTAATAGCGCTTCGATTTCCCTCAAACGAGGAGTTTATGACCGTCCAACGTTATCGCAGAGCCTCGGGATAAAATTCACAATTTAAAGTTGTTCAGTATAGCAACTTCTGTGATGAAAGTCTTTTTGAGCCTCCGTCGTAGCAATAGCCTTCGGATAGGATTTAATGAAAGAGCTGGACAAACACTGGCGGCCCGCCAGCGATCAGGAGAACCAAGTCCTGTATAATAAAAAGAGCGAAGTCTTGTGACTATAATACAGCCGGCGGGACGATAGCACTCGTGTGCTAACATTCTCAGCCGCCCCTGAATTGGCACATACATCATTCAGAACTGAGGTTCATCTGTAGTTATGGGGTCAAATTTACAATGCTCAACTACTTGAGTTAAATTGTGAAAAATACTTTTGGTGGAATGTGTAAATGATAGCGGAGAGGAATTTACCCAGAAATGAACGCGTTTAATCTCTTAACATGTACCACGTATGAACGCTTGTTTACACTAACTCCAGTAACTAAATTGTATGAGTTTTGAATTCGTTCAATTTGGGTAGGGATCAATTAAGGGACTAGATCCAGTGCAAACATGTTTGATGAAGGACTTAGTTCATTCGGCTTTTATCATTTATGATACGCGGTGCATTTAAAGGTTAAGAAGCCACTCTTTGAAGCCCCTTAATCAGACGGTGTTGCGCAGGTGGGTTTCATGTGCCGCAACTGTCTGTTTCTGTTGCCAGCACGATTATTAATTAAGCCTGGGAGACCTAGGCAAAGTTAAATGGAACCCTGAGAACTTGGTCATTATTAGCCCGTGCAGCTAATTAAGGAGTTGATCTTAGTTGTTCTCAATGTTCTAGAGCGTAAACGTCACTCACGAGAACTGCTACCTTAAAAAAATGTGTCTTTAGTCAACCCACTTCTGCTAAATATTGTAACCTTGATATTATATGTGGCATACGGATCTGAGTTGACGCGGTAGAACGTACAAATTTTTGTGTTTGATCTCAACCTGTGTTTGAATTGTACTCATTATACAATTGGAGAATATGGGCGTCGCTCTCTATTCTATTCGACAAAATTTATCTGAGATATGGTTTCGTTCTTTATCCAGTATACTGCGTTCTTGTACAAGTGAAGGAATTGTATATACAACTAATATAATATTATTTGTCAAAAATGGATTTTTATTTTGAAGAAATTTTTAACCACAACCCTGAGTGGATATACAGGATGTAACTCATCAGTATAACATGTTATCAACAACATTCAAGGGAGTCGTGTAAGAAATGCAGCTTGTATGTAAATTTTTAAACACTACCAGGTGTGGTCGATAAAATGAATAGCTTGGTCTCTCGCTTCAGCCGTTGGGTTTCTCACGAATAAATTAACTCCTAGTACTGACACAACCAAATTAATGTTATTTTCGACGAAGCCCACGTAGTGACTTTACCTAACATAGCTTTTCTCAGGAATACCCGGGAAGTAGTAAAATTTTTAGACATTTGTGCATTATACTTGACGACAAACTATCTTTCATTGATCAAATAAATTTTGTATGCTGTCGATCAAGTAAATACTGCTGGATGATGTATTCTGTTTCACGGTTTCAGACTAGAGACAGTATGGTTACCCTGTATTTTTCATTTCTACAGCCTCTATTAATTTAATCAGTATTAGTATGGGGTGGTGCTTCTGCGCCCCAAACTAGTAACCTGGAAAAGATTTTAAGTACATTCAGTAGGGATCATCTCTCGTAAGAAGCTTAATTATCTTGCCTCAACTTACAGAACATCTAACTTGTCTAAAAACTTGAATATATTGTCCTTTAAGTTTGTTTATCAGTATTTTCGAATAAAATAATTCGTTGTACCTATCCATATTGCTCTCTTATTTATGAAATGTATTTTAGTACCCTCATTGGCGTGCGCTCGAGTGCTTCTCGACACCATATTTATAACTTACCCTCAGTGATACTTAACGCGTTGACTCCGAAGTGGTACGTATGTGGGCCACTTAGGTTAGGTTCTATAAATTTTACAGTGCCTTGTAGTAATAATATGTACAAAGTGAAGATTTACACCGGCCAGACAATCGGAGGCAACGTGTTAAAAATTGAAAAACAAACCACCATTCGTTTAAGTATATTAGTTTTCAATTATGACACATTTATGAAACTCGTAAAGTAAAACATGTTTAATGGGATTTTTTAGATGGAACGAACATGGGTGCATGTATTGCGGACAATTATGTAAAACATTTATTATGAGTACTGTCTAAAAATTTCCTTCAAAAATGGGACATTACTTCCGCATCAACCTGATCATCTGATTCAGCAACTCAGCCTCATTTTTTTATTCTACTTTTAAGTTCATTAATCAATTCCAGATTGATATGATTTCATCTTTATGCATTATTTGTTCCAACAGGAGTGCCATCGATCATGTCGTTACTTTTCTTTTTCAGGAAATACTTCTCATGTTTTCATACTAGTCTAAAAGCATTTTTTGATGCTCAATAATTGAAACTTAACCCATTTTATCACGTTGTTATGGAACACCAGTCTAGTTGGCTTCATTCGCATTAGTGATGATTTTGACCGATGTTCGTACAGGTCTTTATGAACTTGAGTCGTGTTTTATTCGTTAACGACATGTACTCTCACTTAACTCGTCCAAGTTTAAACTCGTGCGTCTGTGCTACTCGATGCGGTCGTTCACTCATGTCAGCCTAGCTGAGTTGACGAATTAACGCTCTAGTGCGACACTTTTAACAAGAAAAACCATAAAAATCGATTTATAAGTACAGACATTCGTGGGGACACGGCGTGTAAGTTAGACAGCGGTCTCGAGCCTGTGGGACACACCGGCCGTGTAGAACAATAACGTGTTTGCAATAATTCTTTACTCCTATCTTTATTATTTGGTTACTTCTTATCTATTTCCTATTTCGTTTCTTCAATTTTTGATTACTCATTTATTGTTTGCTTTGATAACCCAGGTCGTTTTCTGTACTCTTCGAAAAGTTTCACATTTTCTTGTATTACCAAACCAATGTACTAATGTCTATGTACTGTGTACTTGATTGGAAATAAAGTTGTTTGTTTTTGTTTGTTTGTTTGTATTTATTTTCGTTCCTTCTTAAACTCTCAGGTCATCTGTTCTCAGGGCATTTATTGACTTCCTTTCATTGTTTTAAGTCACATTGTCATATTTTTTTCTCCGAATTTCCAGCGTATTCTGTTTTGGTCCTCGTATTTAACTCTACTTTTAATTATTGTTTTGTAGTTTTATTTTCAAGTATTTTCTTAGCTGTTTTACCTAACATCCTATTTCTTAAATTTCTGTTTCTACATCTGTTCCCTTTGCTTCTTTCATTTATGTTTCTGTAATAATTTGTCTTTCCTTAACCTCTTTATTTTGCCTCATTCTGTTTTTTTCCATCATCCTATTATTTTAAATTTTTTCTGCACGGAAGTTCGTAGTGTTCTCATGTCCTAACCCTCATACTTCTTATTTGCGTGCAGACATTGAATATTTCTTAATTGTCTTACTCGGAGTGAGCATCTGAGGGAGTAAGGAACCCAACAGGAGAAAATAGTGTTGTTAGTTCTCCTCTCTTCGTCATTCTTGTCTACGTAATGAAGTTGAGTTCTTGGCACTGATGTCACGCATGTGGAGGACAGGAACGTAAAGAATTGGTGCGCGTAGTATGTTTTTGATAATGTAGGGTCCAGCTATACGAGTATAGCCTCGATGGTTGCATACATCCTTCCCATAGGCAGTGTGTAATGTCTTCGTTTTCCTTTTTGGTGTGGTACTGCGCGTAGTCATGACATTATGAGATCTACGTAGGGAATGTATCGACCCAGGCCTAAATAGCAGCTTGGGCAGACTTGCTTTGTTTTTCAATTCTTTAAAACTGTTTATATTTTTACATTTTTCTTCATTATATTTTACTTCTCACTTTTTCAATCTCTTTTGTCTCTTTGCCTCACCAGCTGTTCAGTTTGTCTACTCTCATATCTTTGCGTTAATTTATTTTTCTCTGCATCACTTTTCATACTACTTATTGAAACAAGAGAAATAAAACCAGAAGATATAACGGTTGAGAGTTTTTTCTCATTACTGTTTACTCTTCTTTTTATTTTCACTTTTTGGTTCAAATGCCAACTTGTTTGGACGTTTCAGGCTTCTCTTTCACCATTGTTTTTCGTTTTTCCATTGCTTCCCCACAGTATTATTTTTCTAAATTTAATTTCTGTACTCTTATGCTCTCCATTCTATGCCTCCCATCTCCCCCACCGCGGTATCTCATTTACCTATCATAGCCTCAACGCTTGAGTGCTCTTAGGGAATTTTCCCCAGGAGATGCAAATTCTTGCCTTGAAAGTGGATAAAAGGCCTAAGAAATGACTTTCTGAAGCATCGCTAAAACACGTGATCGACGACCGACGCTGCTCAGCCACTCTTTGACGATATTGGGCAGCTCGGCGATGGAATACAAGGGAGACGAAGGTAACAACAACAGTCTGGAAAATAGCACAAAACTCCTAAATTTAATTTTATTTCGGGGAAAAGCTTTTCATAAATTAGATTTTTGTTTGACTTGTTCAAAGGTTACGAACATTTGGGAAAGTAAGTACAAGAAGTTTTTCTTGTGTCGTTTCTTGGTTTTTAAAGACACTTGTCTAAACAGAAATTTAAAAAGCAAAAGTAAAAATTCAGAATTATTATATAAAATATCACACATAACCTGAAGATTTCTTTAATTCAATATTCCTACATATTTAATAAATGTGCATTTGCAAACTTAGTAGAAATGAGTGCGTTTTTTACTCGCGATGTTTCTTCTACTGTAAAAAGAGAGTCATCTATCCGACGCTTTCCAAGAAATATAACCTCGATCTGTGTAAATACAAAATTGTTACACGATGCCAAAATTGTCATCATAATACAACCACTAGTTTGACTGTTACGTTTTCATTTTCCGGATATTCTATTATATCAAGGACTTACTTGAGGTTCAACCGTGGAAGAAGAACAGCCCAATTTAAAACAAATGCAAAAAGTTTGAGTAAAGAATTGCAAAAATTGAGCCACAATCAAGAGTGAAGACAAACGCAACGTGTAAGGAACACAAAAAGACGCTAAGTGTTTGTTTTTATTTCTGAATTCGTAAAGCATGAACATAAGTAAGAATATACAAGTACCAGATAGTACTGGTGGAAATTCCACGATTTAAAAGTGATAAAATGAAAGATCCATGGAGTAAAATGGATTTTTCAGTTTTGACTAATTTGAAATTATTATGAAGACGAATGTAATAATGATGTAAGACGAATGAATATCTTATGTAATATTTTAATGTATATTTTTCATCAATAATTCTATTCTGTATCTTATCTACCGATAACATGGCTGTGAAAAATTTACGGTTTCAATATGATAAAATTAAGGATTTATGCAATAAACTACATTGTTCACTTATACAGAACTGTTAATTAATTCCATTATACAATAGAATAGAATGAGGCTATAGGAACGAACCTTCTGGCCCATTCTTGGGCCAGATAATAAAGATAATAAAGAATAATAAACAGTTTGTTGTTTGCTTGCATGGTCCCTCTTTTTGTCACGCTCTGAAGGATTTAGATAGGAGAAAATTCAGTAGGGTATACATGTATTGTAAGCATTGTATTGTGCATACCATAAAAGCACTTCTTTCAACGTGGAAACTTCACAAAACCCGCGTCCACTGGCAAGTAAAAAAAATTCAGTAAAGAGCATATGAATTTTTCACGTGTGGGTCTACCATAGCTTACTCATAAATGACTACTCATACCTACAATACTAAGCCTTACCTAGTATGATACTTTGTCACATGTGAGTACTACGTTTTCATGAGTTAAAACGACGAACTCATGGTATTCACTCTCAAGTAAAACTAATCTGCATGATGCGGACCTTCCTGAGATCCAGGGAATTTCAAAACGTGGTTGCTGATATAAATGCAGCAAAATCGGTCCTCGCATCTCATTTTACGGCATTGCAATATCATAAAAAGTTTAGCAAGCGCCGCAGCGTACTTTACTGTCCCCCCCTCACCTTCTCCTTCTCGCTGAACTAGAGCAAAAGTGGACGTTAAGGACCTCTGCAGAATTTCATAAGTCATGTAGTTTGCTCTCTTTTTTACGCAGACGCTACTTTATTCCTAACTTCAGTTATATGCGCCAACTTTAAAGCTTATCCGAAACGATTCATTCGTACCTCAGCAAGGCTCACCTTTCAGTCGTTTACTTGCTGGGTGAGTTTCTGAAATTTTCAGCCATACCATTATTTATATAGTAATTCACGCATGGGATCACGAAAATAAGTATATTAGTTCAATATTTTTTCAATCCAATTGCCTAAAACCCAGAACAGTTTCCATACATGAAAAACTGCTATTCTTATGTGTAGTTATTTTGTTTTCTAGTTGTGCGGTACATGTCACCTGTGTATGAAATTAGTTTTTGGTTTACTTCTGTGCTGTTGTTGGGTTTGATGAATGTGTTGCCACATCACTATGTTCAGTCACGTCCATAAATTCGTACGAGCATGCATGCCTTGCTAGCAACGATGAAAACAGTACCACAATTAAACCTTAAGAGTTCGTGCACAGTCAGGAAAATATTCCATCATCATTCACAATATTCCGCAAAACATCCGAAAGATTAATTCTCTATCTTTTTTTCCTTCTACTTTTTTCAATATATAATCTATAATGTTAAAAGTATAATGTATGAGTTAAATTTTCCCTCTACATCAACTGTTTCCTGCCGGAAACGTGCACAAGCTGTAGCACTGCGTCGTGAACGAGCAAGTGTAAGTATTACTATTTCAATTCTTATGACCAGATATTTAACTGTAGTGCAAAGTGGCTCAACGAATCTAAATCCAACTTCAAATTTTAGACGTTAAATGGGGACTGCAGATCGGTTTTTACCATGTCATTCATACCTTTGACTGCCCAGGTTAACTATTAAACGAACTGGAGTTACTGCTCACGTACAGGAATTTCCGTTCAATACCATGCAGTACACAGTAATTGGAGGATTTACCATTAATCCAATGATATTAGAGTCTACTCTCTGCAGAAAATATTCAGCCTAAAAATACACTTAGTGTGTTTTCATACACCTAGACAAAATGTATATCAACTATACATACAGTTTTCAATCAAGCTTTTTCCTGAAATTTCACTGCTGGTGAATAATTATATGTGAATAGTCTCCGCTTCTTAAGTATTGTGTTTTTTTTTACCAATGTTTTTATCATAACGCATGGAAATTGTTTGCGAGTGTAGCAGTACGATTTGAGTGTAGCTACATTTATTTATATATGGAATCCAGGACCGACATTTTTTGAAGCCATATAAATGCACCTAGAGTTCTGGAAAAACCTTTGAGGCAGAAGCACAATTCTTTACTAAACATTTTCTCCATTTCTGCAGTCTCTGCTATCACCATAAAAAGATATGATCGCTCTTGCAAAATCTCTTCCTCTCAAATTCTAGTCGAAATCGTTGGCTCAAGAAAGACAGACGGTGCTCGTGTTTGTCCAGAATTAAATGTTAGCGCCTCAAGGATCCTGTATTTCACGGTCCAGTTCACGTTGCATTCTTCTCAAGAAATGTATTACAGTGTTCTGCTTGGTGCATCTCTGCAGAAACACGTATGTGAGTGAAAATAGAAGTTTGTTGCACTGTTTCTTTGAGTTATTTTTCTTGAATGTATGTATTTCTATACTCTTTGTTTACTTCATACTATCGAAACACTTTTCGAGTGGTTGCAGTTATCAAAGTCGCGCGTCTAACAAAACTCTAAATGATGGGAAAATTTTGTTTCTTTCTGTGTAACTGCATGTCATTTTAGTTTCATTTTCATTTATTCAATTTTCTATCATAAATTTCTTTGTCATTTGTCAATTGCGGTTTTTTCTCCAGGCATTTTGGAATGTTATATTCGATTATTGACGTAATTTCCTCAGGAGTAGATTCAGAAGAAATCTTACAAGATGCCTCTCAGATTTTTCAGTTGCTGATATTTTTCGTCGCATAATCTTGCGGAAATCCTCTTTGTTTTATCACAGCAAGGTTTTTCTTAACGAATTCAGGGTAGATTTCCATAATAGCCCAAAAAGGTTAGCAATCCTACCCTTTTCAAAAATTGTGGAACTCCGTGAAATTGTGAGCAATGCGAGCGAACTGCTGCCACATTACGTTTCTTGACGATAAAACATTTATATTAATTACTTCAACTAATAAACTAGGCCTGCTACTTCTTGCCTGGGTCAACGTGAAGAAACTGAATACGGTGCACTTCGCTGTACTTTGTAGGACAAAGATTAGCATTGTCTGACTTCTTCTGAAATTCTGGCATTCACAACGTCTCTTTTGCTTGATTTTTTCTTTTCTTACTACAGTGTAGGATGGAATACTGCGGGAAAAATCTGTAATTTTGTTAGTATATCGTTTCGGGCCTAACTTCAATCAACAAAAATTTATGAAGGAATAATTCAAATTCAACGGAGTACGCCGCCACAAGGAAAATTCTGGCAAAGAGTAAAAATAATATTGTTGTTTAATTTGTGATGATGGGGCACCTCTACTCTGAGCCTCTATAGTCTTGCGTTATGATTAAGTAAAGAATTTGTGGTGCAGTGCAATTGCTCAGCAGGGTTAACTCACAGGGGCCTGCGTAATCCTCAGCCTCTTGAGTACTAATTTCTAATTGTTTCCACCGTAGTGAAAGGTAACTCAGCTGAGGTAGGATCATGATCTTGTGTCTTACTTGATGTTGAGTGTCAGACGAAATGAAATTCGCATGTTGAGTTGGGTGTCGCCCAGCCATTTGTGCGTGTTTGATCATCAGAGGGGTATAACGAGTGCAAGCATCTTTTGAGGTTGTTCATGATTAACACTACCAACCCACTGCACCTCAATACAGCAGTACTGTTGATGAAATGATAATTTTTTCATGTTCTTATCAGAAGCCTTCAATGTCGTGCTATTTGGAAAGATGTGCAGAACCTCCTCGTGAGGACGCTCGATCTGAGATGCTTTACGGTCTGGCGTTTACCAAAGAAGTTCATGACCCTCTGGAAAGCTCGTCGGCTCGTGGAGGCCTAGGGCGCCTCTCTTTGAAGTTGCGAGCACTAAGAGCTACGGGGCCTGGGTGCAGTGATGCGCACAAACTGCTTTTTCGATGCGATATTAGGAGGCCTGAGCTCCTGTACGCGTGGTAGAACAGAGTTACGAACACGGCCTGGAGGATTGTGTCGTCAATGTTGTATGCTAAACGTGCGGTTCTATGCAGCATCTTTTAAGGCTATTCTAAAATGTTAAAAAGAAAATAAACGAGTTAATATGTTGTGAGTTTTCAAGTGTTTTGAAGTATATATGTGGATGCTCCAAAAACTCTACTAAAAAAATCCATTGCATTTACATACAAAGTTCAATGACATTTGGAGCACTTGAAGCATTGAGCTCTGTGCTGATATGTATATGGGAACGCTGGAAGAGATATGTTGCACTAAAAAAAACACCTCGTAGTATCGTGGATTTTAATATGAATTTAATCGTGAATTGGTGAAAAATTGGTGATACAGTTCCTGTGGATCCACGAGTCAGAACGCAACTTTGTTTTGAGTAGTAAGATGGCGGTGAAGACGCGTTCATGAGAAGTTTCTAAGATGAGTCTGCATAGCAATGCAAGAACGTAAACCTTCATACTCGTATAAGACTATAACATCTCTGTTACCCTCTGACCGGATTCGCCTGAACGTAAATGATTTGTTATAGCTTAGAACATTCAATTATAACACTGGTCAAGAATATGGGGTCATGAACAAGAAAATATTGACTCATTTTTTGGAGTAAATGCGTAGTTTTCAATGCGATATGAATGGAACCATATCCATTGGCCATAGTCAGATCTAATTCAACGAAATAAAATTTGCTTTAAAAATTGAGTAAAGGCTTCATAGACGTTGCACGTCAGTCATTTTTTGAAGAAAGCATAGAATAGTTAGCATAACACTTAAAATGTCCTTAAATAGGCTTTGAATTGAGGTAAAAAAAATTAAATGGTACGGTTATATGTTTTGGAATAAACTAAGCTGTCTGTCAATTTATTAAATGGGCGTTTCCTAACTCCAAAGATAGTTCTTTAGAGAGTTGAATTGAATTGTAAATAGTATGCAATACAATTGCCTTTCTTAAGGCAAATGCTTTCAAGTTCGCACATCACGAAGCTTATTTTGGGAACATAATGCTAAATATTTTCAAATATCTACTTCAATTATCAAGTTATGTGTAATTGATTGCAATGCAATTTCAGTTAGTGCGTAAATGTATAAATTCTTGATCAAGATAATACTTGCCTGAGGAAATCATTTCAACGTAGTCCGCAGTAAAGAATAAGTAATCCTTCACATATGAAAAGAATCCACTCGAGTTTAAGACGAATGTTTTCTTCCGACCCAAGTAATAATTTTCAGTAAATATGTTTTACTGACTCAAAAACAGTATTTTCTTTCTTCCAAGAAAGCAGCTCAGAAACGAACTGAGTTTTTTTTTGGGCACACAGCAGTCCTTTGTCCGGTTTCTGTGAGTGATATTTTTACTCTTTTCCAGTCTAGATCCAAATTACTCACCGTATTCTGCAAAGAAGAAGTACTGGTCATCTCTCAGCCATGTATTATATTTCACAGGTTTTTGGTTCCAGAGTGAACATGCCCGTAGATTTATTCTGCCTTTGTTTGCAAAGCCGCAAAGAGAATGACAACGATAAAACTCCACAACAAAAGGTTTCATTTCAACAAAAGAACTGAAAATGAACACACAGAAGTTTCGTGAATCACAAAAGATGGAGTACGAAGCACAACAATGAACCTTCACGTAGGTCCCTTGTGCCTCTGCCTCGCTAATCATGAGTTGCTCGATCCTTCTTTGTTTCCTCTCTCTTCAAAATGTCCAGACTCTGGCAAGCGCTCGATTTGTAGTAGTCGATTTTGAATGTTCTGCTGTCATGCATTCAATTTTAACTACCCAGATCTCAAACGGGCCAATTTAGTGTACATATATATCCTTATGTTTGTTATCTTCTGAGTTGAAACTCGCTTATTACTAAAGGTCATCTACGTCGTCTATAATTTTCACCAAATTTATTTTCTAGGTTCTCTGAATAATTATTTCTGAATTTTTACTCATTTTGCTATTGTTTTGTGGAAGAATGTAACGAACATCAGCTGAATGGCAAGGAAAATAATTGAAATGATTTTGAATTTTATGGATGAATTGTTACTTACTGCTCTGTGTTTAGATGAATTGGATTATCTATCGCGTTGAAAACAGTTCAAGGAAGCTTAAAAATACAGTTGTACCTCAAGATACGAAGGTCTTAACTTACGGGCTATTTAACACACGAATGGTCATTCGGTTCAGATTTTCGCCTAGGAAATCTGAACCGAATGACTTTTCGTATGTTAAATAATTCGTAAGTTAGGACATTCGGATGTCGAGGTACGACTGTATTTAAAAAATTTAAAACTTGAAAGCATCAATGATATATTAACTCGAGTCGTTTTTTCGTCAAAACATTCGAAAGTAATGCTTAGTTTTGAGTATTGCTGGTGCAAAAGAATATTTTCATTACAATATTAACCGTCGTTTCAAAGCCGAGTATGATCATGAAGCTCTAGAGCAGTGGTACTCAATTGGTGGAGTACCCAAGTACTATTATTTGGACCCCAGTACCTTTTGTTAAAAGAAAATTGTGATCAAAAGTATATTTTTAATCTGGAAATTAGGAACAGATTTTGAAAATTAAAACGTGTGTACTTGTTATTTTAAATAAATTGTGTGCTCATATCTGATTCATCTGCCCACATATTAAGCTAAGACTATTTGTGTGGACCTTTGACGCTTAAGAAATTGTGTTGCTGACCTTTCTCAAACAGTAATTGAGTACCTCTGCTTTAGAGCATAAAATGGAGACGGAAATTCAAGTAAAAACTACATTCAAACAGAAAAATGACCAATAAATTGTTTAGTAAATTGTGGAAACCACATAAAGCAAGTACTTCCATGCTCAAGGTCATGTGATGTATCGCCGAGCAATCCAATCTCACAAAATTCGGGTCTAAAATGAACTGTATTTAATGCAAAAAATAAAACGTTGTCGCAATATTCAGTGTTTTGGACGATTGTGCTGCCTCTGCTTTTAGTTGAATGTATTTGTTGATGTTTCTTCAATGTATTTTAATGCTAATGTATTATATTTATTTTGTTTAAAATGTATGAATGAAACGCAACTGAGATCACTCAGGCATGAGTTTAATTCGCTTCTCATTTGCAGTCATCAAGAATGTGTACGATTTTGCAAAATAGAAGTATTTTTTCCCTTGGCCAAAAATCTCAGGTGGCCGGATTTGCCAACATTTTCACTTGTTTATTGACACTGAGATCTGCAAAAATAAAGTCTTTTCTCAAGAGCAGCAGACATTCAACTTTCCGGACCCTTTCGGAGTCCTTTTAAAAGCGATCCAAAAACCGACGGAAATCTCGTCCCTCTCATTGAATAACTTTTGTACGTGTCCTCTCGAGGCGCAATTTTAAATGTAGATCTGGCTCTTGAACCACAACTTTGGAAGCCTGGCAAGGAGATTGCTAAGTTTGTCGTGGTGGATTTTTGAGACCTGCATCCGGGAATTTGTCCCAGTGATCGGGATTGCGGTTGTGCGCTCGTTTGGGTCGATGATAAGGAAGCAGACTTTGTGTATCCCCAATGTAGCTTTCTTTTCAAAATTAGGACAAGAGCCAGTTATGGTGATCTTACTTAAACGAAATGACGTATATTTGGATTTGTTTTTATCTGTTTGCACTTTTCCATTTGAGAATTGATTTGACGTCTTTGTAGCTTGCAAGTTACTCTTCAGACACATTGGGCCAAGACACTTCAGACACTAGCCAAACGGCTCGTTTCTATTGCCTTATTCTATTCTATGATTGGTGTCGCTGTCAGCCATTAATGCACTCATTCATGGTGAAGATCGGGGTTATGCATGCTACTTAAAATATGGTGAATTTAGGGAGTGTTATGATAAAATTCCACTGAATTTTTTTTCCAGCATAGAAAATTAAATTTCAAGTATTAGTTGCAAAGAAATGCAAGTTTTAATACACTTTGTAAAATAGAAAGAAATTTGAAGAATGAAAGATAATAAAACATGAATCAATCATTTTAAATTTATTGTTGATTATCATTTTCTACAATCATCTTACGATGCCATGTATATTCTATGTACCCTATAACAACGCCCGCTTTTTGAAAACACGAATATTCAACGAATTTACAAAGATATAAAGAAGTCTACGGAAATTACTACGTACATTTCAATTACTTTAACTGTTGGATACTGGTCTACTAAAGTGAAGGAAATAAAATGAAATACTGTTTCAATCATTTCTTGCAATTTTGTTTAGACGTAAATCATACTGGATAATCACGATCACTTGACTAGTGTACGAAATTTATTGCTCATCGAGCAATTTTGCCTTGTGTTCCAGACTGAATGGATGCCTGTAGTTTCAGAAAGAAAAGTAATAAATCAGCAGCTGAGATAGCTTGTGAGAAGTTTGAAGACTGTCTTCTATTGCCTCAAGGGTATTGCCCATGCAGAATCTTAGAACGAAATTCTGCATAATGCATTGGTTATTTATATTTATTATTCAAATCTTCATCACCAACCTCAACTTATGCATTTCAGAATATGATAAAATTCTAAGGTCATATTTTATGCTGGACGGTCACAGCGATGAGAATATTCGTAGACATTACTATGCCGAGGGAGTTAGTCATCCAGTGGGTGCTGGTTGACATCCTGGGCAGGGTTTAGGCTTGTTTTGTACACCATGCCACCTTGCAGCAATAAATACGTGTAGTTCTGCGTGTATTAATTTGGTGCATGATGCACAGCTCCATGCATCACGTCAGGTGGGTTTTGCCCACTAGGTAATTCAGCAGTATATCACTAGCGCTAAACCCGTTACACCACACGCTCCTCCCTATACCCTCCTCTCCACTCATGATTGCGGCCATTTCTTTCGGGGCCTGATGAGTAGGTGGTCGTAATGACCGAATTTATCAGCCTTGTATCGTGTCGGAAAATCGCTACCCACTCTGGCTAAATTGCCCTGATTTCACAACTGTTCCATTTATTGTCCCCGAAAATTGCTCTACTTTTACGGCTTTTGAAGATCGCTCAGTAGTTTTTCATACCGAAGTTAGGCAAAGTTGATGATAATGAAACTCATTCATTATGAAATTTGCATGGACATAAAATTCAAAGGTGAACGGTCCTCAAGAGCTTCAGAGGGCTTGTACGAATATTGAACAATGTCTTATATTTAGTTGGTGTTTGTTCTTAATTAATGAAGGAGTTCTAAGTGGATAATAACTCAGCTTACCCTGAGACATGTGTTCATTGCAAGATACGTACGTAAGATTCTTGAGCTCCAAGAGGATACGTTACATTTTGGGGATCCAGGAAGAGGATATGTAAAATTCTTGAACGGCAGGAGAAGGATACGATGGATTTTTGAGCTACAAGAATATATTCTTCAGCTCAAGAGAAGGATATGTAGGATTCTAAACCTCCCGCAGGAGGATATGTAGGATTTTTTAGTTCCAGAAGGCGGGCACACAAGGTTTCTTGGCTCCATTTGTAAAGATGATGTTTATAGTGCTGAACGTTGTCTGTTTTCCTGTGAAATTAGGGATTCTCAATGACATCTGTAGCTACTGACAACGGAATCAGCAGTGTTCGTTGCAGGGGTGTGGTTTTAGTTGACTTTCAGGACCGTTTTTTCTCTTCTTCCTTTTATTTATTTTCTATGGGAAAACAGTGATCTGTGGAGTCGACGGGCTCTGTCTTTAGTGACAATTTCATTTTAAGGTTTTTTCGAGCTATTTAAAGTAAATCTTTACTGAATGGCGTTGTGATGGACAAGTTAGTATCGTAGAAACATTGCTCCAGCCCTAAATAGTATGAAAATCAACACTTGTTACCGAGCTTTAAGGCATTTTCTTAAATTGTATTCAGTAGTTTGAGAGACAGATAAGCAGGTGGGCAGTTCACGCCACCGTCGGCACAGCTCCACAGAATTACACTGTTATTGCCTTGTAATTTCATTACGGAGATCTCCTGTGAGAGCTTTAATAGGCGGTCCTTTAATGAACGTGTATCTAATGAACGCACTTTAATGAGCTCTATAAATTTACTTCTGTGCTCACTCTCTGTTATTTCTACTTTATTACATCGGTAACTCGGTGGTTCATTTTTTTTTGTGAAGGATATATCAACTAAAGTGTTCATAATTCACCCACTCTCACGGTTTCAAAACCAAATTCAAGTTGGTTCTTAACTGCTGCGTTGTAGGAGCAAGCTTTTCCCTACCCTTGTGACAAAGTTAGAAGTCACATTAAATATTGCTTCTACGAATTCTCTTTGAAAACGATTTGTTGTTTCAATACGTAAAATGTGCTCGATTAATACCTGTAAAATAACGCTTTTTCGTTTAGTTCGGGTCATTCGCTATCCTGATCACAAACATCATTTGCTTTACAACTTGCATTCCTAATTTTGTACTCCTATGCAAATAATTCCTAAACAGAAGCAGCATACCGGAGCACATTATATTTTACGAGAAAATCCACGATATATTACGCATCAATTACTTACGCGTTAGAATATACTCCAATGACTTCCACACAGAAATATGCTTCAATTTCTTATACATTGTAATAAATTTCAATTAGTTATACATTGAAATATGCGTCATTTACTTATCCTGCCGAATATTTATTTTGAATTATTTCATACTTTAATATCTGAATTGAGGGAGCTCGTATCTTTATGTAACTGTTGTGTACGTGGAGTCAATGTAAACCTGTACTCTCAGTACAGTAATAATATGATAACTTTGCATTTGTATATCATAACTTAGCATTATTACATCATGACTATGCAATATTATATCATAACTTAGTATTATTATATCATAACTTAGCATTGTTATATCATAACTCAACATTTGTACATCATAACTTAGAATTAGTACATTATAGCTTAGCATTCTGACTCAAATAAGTTTCATATCACAAAATTTACTGGTCACTTAATGCCGGAGTCGATAAGTCATAAAGTGAAGCCTCGGCTGGGTTCGTCACTTCTTTAATGAGCTTTTTTACGACGAGCTCTGAGATTTTCTGTCCTCGAAATCCATCAAATATAATTCATATAGATTTCACTTTATTGCCGAAGTTTCGATGAATTTCTACGTTGATGAGGAAGAGAAACATCAAACCAAAACCTTGTGATCATTTTGAATAATTGACGGCTGAAACTTTCATTCTTTACTTTTCCGTTGTTTCATTATAGTTCTTTTACTTGTTATTGAATCTGTTTTACGATTGATACTCGAACTGAAAAATTCAGTAGGTCTGGTTGCAATAGTTCTTATGAATTGTTTAAGCTAAAGCTCTATTTTTAAGTACTTTCAATATTTCAAAATTATTTCTGATTGAGACATCATTTGGCTGCATTATGTTTGTTTCTACATCCTAGCAATTTTTTAATATTTTTAACGTTTAGAGGTTTTTAAATTTTTTTACGCCCATTCAGTCTTGAATGATTTTTTCCTGTCTTACTAATTCATGGAAAAGTACTTTTCTCAAATAGCAGAAGCATTAATACTGCAGAGAGAATTTTTTATGATACATCCAATAAATGGTCGATAAACCCTCGTCTTGTCACTCTGCCCAATTATCACTTTATGACTGCCATGAGCCTCGTAAAAAAGTAAGAATTAATGGCTTTTCTCACGTCAACGATGCTCTGCAAGCGACAGTCATCCTCATGCTTACTGTTTTAAGGAATATGTTCTAGAGAAAATTGGCCGACATCAATTCTGCGTCAAACTCGTTCAAGTGGTGTTAGTGCAATAGCTTCAAACTGAACGAATTCCTTCAGGCATTACGAGCATAATAAGATGGAGTTTCTACCCGATGATCTAATATGAGTGTGATAATATTTTACCATTTATATTTGAACACGTACGTTAACATGTGTCGGCACCCCATGAACTTAACGTAGCCAAGTTCAACTTTAATTTTGTTGGGAAACTGTAGGTAATAAACCCACAACACTTTGTGTTTGTGTATTGGATGGTGAATTATCTATCAGCTTTATGAACTGAGGTCACATGATTAATATTTATGATTAAATCTGTTATATATCAGATATCATAAAAATCAGATATCGGATTTTTACCGTTTTATCATTGAATTATAAAACATGCTCTCGAATTTCTTATGAATCTAGGAATACATAATTTTATTTTAACCCTAATAATATTTACTTTGGAATTTGCAAAATATATATTGAAGGACTTCTTGGTATTTGCACGATTTTTCATCCTCAAACACTATTAACGGACCTAAAAATTACCTCAAATATTAATTCAACCTTCTCTGCTTTACCGAGCTGAATTTGAAAGCGAACAAATAGATCACAGTTTACATAATCTGTTCTCCATGAAATGACTAGTGTTATAAAGATTTCCGTATCGTCTCGAGACATCTTCTTCAGTATTCATTGGGATAAGTCTCGGAGTATTCTTGGGGTCTCATTACGGTGCAAGACAAACTCTTTAAATGAGGGGACTTTCAGGATCACTGCTCGATATTTCAGATTATTATATGCCCCATTTTTACGTCTGAGAAAGATTCCGGAGTTTTTGAGTGCGTCTTCATTCAATTGGCCAAATTACCGAGACTGCTGGCCGCTGAATCCAAGCGCTCCCAGACTGCTGCTGAGGCAGTCCAGTTCCTGTGCTAAAACGCTTGCTGGCTGGAGATGGGCGGAACGCTTATTCCTTATATTTACCATTTCAATAAATAAATTTGTGAAATTTTAGAGAGATGGACACTCTATATGGGGTGTCCATCCAGGACACCCATATCCAGGAGATCCCTATGCTTCTGAAACTGTACATCCTGGTCTCCTTAAATGGAAAGAGGATATTTTTATTAAGAGCGTTAACGTCATTTGGTTCAGTGTTAGTTTGTACAAGTTCTTTCATGCTCTGAAATCATCCTAGAACTTCAACGTTCACTTTAGTGGAAGATCTTCTTTAAAAGCCATGCTATTTCTCATTGCCATGATATAAATCTAAAATTTATTTCTTAATTTGTTCAATGTTTTTTCAAATTAAAAAAGTAATCAAAAAAGGTTTCTTTCATTCACGTTTTATCTTTCCTTAAATTAAAATGTTATTAGCTGCCAGTACTACTTCTAAATACAAACGATATAGAACATTATAAAAACCATGAACCATTTGTGACTGATCATGATCTAATACTTCTTTACTCACGTGCCCCAAATGCATTGAATTTGTTACATTAATTACCATATCAGGTGCTTCTTTGCCATACAATATTATGTACATCATATCACCGCTTTCAGTTAAAAAATATAGCTGAAATTACGCCAGTTTAGTTCAACCACAATAAATTGACTTACATCTTAAAGAAATAAAGCTTGGGGATGCGACTGAACACGCAGAGGATTTCATGTTTTTGTGAAATATCACTAACTTTCTGCTACCGGAAATTAAAAAGTCTGTGAACGTCGATTTTTCTTAGTGCAATAATTTTTAAGAATTACCGACTTGAGTGTCGGTATCGAAATAGTATCCTGATAGTAAAATTTCACATTGCAAACTGCATATATGTAACTTAAAACATATATGGAGTTGGTTTTAATGGAAAGTACGTCATTGCAAAAATCTTATTTCCCAGAAAATTTGGATCATATTCTGAACATTTTCCAGTTTCTGCACAGTGAGGTCGTTGATCGACGGTGCAGAAATCTTATTTTGGTGCAGCCTAGAATGAGGCAGTCACTCTTCCGTATTTTGCTTTCAAAATTTCAAGTTAAGCTCTAGAAAATCTGACGTAAAACGTGCGACTTTGTTCCGAAAATTCCAAAAGTCGTAGCTTAAGCGAAAAAAAGTGGTTGTATATATTGATAAAGAAGATTCGAGCAGCGCGCATTTCCACGAATAGCGTTGATTGAAAATTTCTCTATAAAATTCTCTTTAGTTTGGTTTTGGTTGATGGTTTATTTTTGTTGACTAGCTTGAGTCAGGACTGTCTGTAACTACCCACCATCGAGTCACCCGTGCTGAATGTGAGAGTTCGAGTACTTTCATCTAATTTTTTTTCCTGGTACTGAGAATCTTCGAATTTGATTGTGGTGACCATCGTCGTGAAGATTTTCATTCTTCTTAGTACGTTCTAAGTTACTTCAGCGTGCCATGAATATATATTCCTCGTATTAGGAGAAAACTACGATTAATTTATTAAATAGACATTACTCTCTCTTGCGATGAGATGAGCTCACCGTGCTTGTTGACGTGCTTTAAAAAGTAACGACTGCGGTTCAACTGACAAGACTCAGTCTCTCACATCTGCAGGGCAGTGAACGTAGGGGACCCACACACCCCCAGTCCAGATGGCGGACCAGGAGTCCAGATGGCGGACCAGGAGTCCAGATGGCGGACCAGGAGTCCAGATGGCGGACCAGGAGTCCAGATGGCGGACCAGGAGTCCAGATGGCGGACCAGGAGTCCAGATGGCGGACCAGGAGTCCAGATGGCGGACCAGGCCGTATGCGCTGCGTAATTTATGCGTAAACTCGGCCTTCCCTCGGATTTACGCACTTACTTTACTAGCTTGTTTGGGCGTTAATCCTCCTGCATTGCCGTGTTGTCGAGCTCCCTGCTCGTCAATTTCCATTTGGCATCTCTGGCACCAGCGTTCAGAGCAGGTGGCAGCCCGATTTATCCTCGAGAGAAGGAGGATGCATTTGTTCGTGGATTCTTTCTTAAAAATAAGTTGTTTCACCTACTAACTGTTTCTTGTTCTTAACTTTTTGGTAACTTGTGATGCTTTCAATTCAATCAATGTTCATACAGGCAAGAGCGTTTGAGTACTGAATCTACTTTTTGTTGCCAGAAGCAGATCATCTTTTTTTTCAATCACGGCGTCAGGGTTGAGAATAGCAAATAATAAAACTAATTTTTCGTATTTCGTAATGCAATGGTTCGATGAAACAAAAATAAAGCTGCCTCGTATTTTTCACTCCATGAAATACATACAGTATTTGTTGACGATGCGTAGTTTTTCGCATGTGAAAGTAACTTACACGCTTCCCAAAATTTTATCAATACGTCGAATATTTTATGTGATGAACGAAGGGTATTCAATATTAATATGGTCTCCGAAATAGCATGCTTTCTGATGCCTTTTGAGCGAACTTTTACGACGTTTTCAATTGCGAAAAATTGGAAGGCCGAAGGTAAAATTAAATCTTTCGGCAAACAGGATTTTTTACACTCAGATGTGAGCTAAACGACTTGTAGTCAAAATAGTGACTTTGAGCCATGCTAGTTGGGTTAAGCTGTCGAAGTTTAGCAAGTAACAAATGTCATAATATCTATGAATGAATAAAAAAATTGTATCAGCCCTTTCATGCCTGAATCCACATAGCAGAGCCACATAGCAACTAATAACTTCTTTTACGCAACTGTTGAAGGTTTAACTGAAAAATATGACTAGTAATGCAGTACTACCTTAAAATAGTTTTGGAGTTAATTTAGAATTTATTTTACATCCTCCTTGAAAGAGTTAACTTGATTACACAAACGAACCAGTTTCTCTGCTTCAGATTCTTTAATATAATATATTTGCGAAAATCATTTATTTTGCAAATGAAAATTGTTCAAGTTAAGCTGACTAACTTGTTAATTAAACTCACGATGTTAGAAACATGTCGTAGAGTATTATTTTTATTTATAAAGAAAAACGCCAGTCAATCTTGTATTACGGCTTGGGACTTCGGTATCCGGCATGGGACTTCGGTACACGGCATGGGACTTCGGTATTGAACCAAGAATGGGCCAAACGGCTCGTTCCTATTGCGTTATTCTATTCTATTAGCCCCTGTGAATCATTCTTGTATGAATTTCTAAGTAGAATTTTCTCTGCAACATACATTTTCATTCGAAAGTTCCAGGATTAAAATTAAAAAGTGGCTTACTTAATATTGAACGCAGGATCTGTGCTTATTATTTATTCTTTATGATATTGAGTTAGGAAACTGATGAACTCCAAATTATTAAAAAAAACAACATCAATGGCAACCAAGTGTATGACCCAACTGTCGCATACACTTGAATTATTATTGTTTACTATTATTTGAGCGACCCCATGGGAATATTTTTGTGAGGAAATATTCCAGAACTTCAGTTACATTCGTAGTTCAGCCACGTGAACACAAAGAGAATTGTGGTAACGGTCTTGAAGCATCGATTGTAGCCTCAGTTCATCCCTGGGGCTCGATGAAAGTAGTACTTGCTGGACTGACAGAAGAGTTTAATTTGGGCAATTAATTCGTGCACCAGTGACGAACGGCGCAACAACAATAGCGCAACTGAACAACAAGGGCTGCTGCTGAAGCTGCAGACGCTGATGGATAGCGTAGCTGATATCTGAGCTTGTTGTGAAGGCATACAGGACCTCCGGTGGCGAAACTCAACTGATCACAACACTCACTGGTCAGGCTGTATCCGTAATACGGAGAGGAAGATCACGGAGCATGGGATGGTAGATTTCATATGATACTATTGATTATTGAACAGTTTCCGTGGAAGTTCCACGGTTTAAATTTTACTGATTTGAAATTATTGTAAAGATGAATGCATTAAAGATTTACGACGAGTTATTGTGTTTTAAATGACTACAATTTCATTAATATATACAGGATTTCCATTGTACATTTTATCCACCGATAGCATGGCCCAAATAGTACCCATAAAAATTATTTGATTTAAAAGTGGAAAAATTAAGGAACTATGAAATAAATACATTTTTCAGTTTTACCCGTGGTACCATCAGAATCTGAATATTTTTTTATGAATATATACAGAACTTCCATTCTGTATCTTATCTACTAATGACTTGGCCGTGTAAGAGAAGAAAACTAATAACAGAAAAAATTGAGTATTTTAGGGTGATCGGCCGCCTTTGGTATCCACAATACAATGCTTATACTATTGTACGTGCATACCCGTTCTGATTTCACTTCAATAATTTTTCTTCAGTAATAGATAGGAAGTAATGGGATGGACACACACAGATACAGAGAGAAAGAAAGAAAGATGGAGATACAGTGTCTATTATATATGTAGATTGTTTATTATTCACTTCTTGCGAGAGTTTTTGAGAAATACTGAAGACTGATTTCATATCACAACTCGAAGAGGCGATCAGTAGAGAGCAAAAATAATCAGTTTAAAACAATAATTAAACCATTATACATTAACCATCAACAATACCTCGCTCTGTACAGCATCTATTGTTAATGCATAACACCGGGACTTAAAAAGTTTTTAAATATAATCTACGCCAACGCTTGTAAATATTTTTCCGTGAGTGTATTATTATTGGAAATAAATTGCGCTGTGATTATTTTCAATGTAAGCCGATGACGCACGACAAGGTTGTTGAAAATCTAGTAACCAAATTTTGATGAGGTATTTATACCTTTAATGAAGTGCGGAAAATTTCGGCAGTAAACTTAAAACTTCATGCACACTTTCGCCGCTTAACTTTAAAAGAACGCAAAAGTAGTCCTATTTGCTTTTTTTCTTGGCAATCTTCGTTTGTGTTACTTTTTTCTACACAATGAGCTAAATAATTACGCGATTAAGCTATTAGAGTTAAGCCAACTAACAATACAATGCGTTCGCTCTAACATGAGGCACGTACCCAGCGACAAGTGTCCATTGCTTTCAAGTCCTACGAAGGTTAACACGTTTCCTGTGATGGGACCCACCGGTGGGTAACATAGGTTAGGTTCTGTAATTTTTTCCAAGTCTTTTAGTGATTATGTGTACAAAGTAAAAAATTTGCTCCGGCTAGGCAATCGCAGGAAACGTGTTAAAGCTGATTCTCGGTCTGTGTGCACTGTTGTGTGTTCACTGCGGCGTGATGCGTACAGGGAGCGAAGGCAAGGAAACTAGGAAGTCCTCTTCCTGTGCGACTGTTGTGATTTTTTCCTGTTCTTGTCTAGGGCTGAGCGGTTGTCTACTTCCTATCTTTATTTTTTAAAATAACCTTTGCTTCATTGTATCTGAATTACCATTCGCATAACTTACGTTAATTATGCATCGTGAACGGTATTAAACATGAGTACCATGAAATACTGAATATCGGGGTCGACTAAAACAGACAATGTTGGACTGATGTTTTTTCAGCAAATATTTTTCCAACGTTCACGGGGCTTGCACATCTAGGCTCGTGTTCCCCCAGGTCTCTGTGCATATCATTGAAGAATTCATTGGGCTATTTGCAAGCTCGTGTGGCGGATGGATGACCTTTGCAGTCCTGGGAGCTACATCAAATATTCGATAACTTTGGTGCGTATCCGATACATCAAAGGTGCGTTACTAGAGTGCGCCTCTGCTTAGAAATACAAGCGAATTATTGAAATCGTATCAAGATGAAAAGCAGGTGCCTGGCTTGTATGCATTAATGCGTTTTTCTGCCTTTAGAGTTCATTTTATCCTACTTCAACTATACTCGTAAGTAGTAAACCTAGGCGACCAAAATTTAAAAATGTAAATCAATTTTGTCAATTTAAATTAAAAGTATGTGAATTAGTTTCCACATACCAGAAACTCCTTTTTCCAAACCATGTTCTTAAGTTAGGTTCACTGGAGTAGGATTTTCTTTCAACGTATATTGAGATTCGAAGCTTCTCAGGAAGGACAGAATTCCTAAGCTGCCATCTCGACTATTCCAGATCGCACTATTCTATGTACTACTCGCACCATTCCTGGAAATAGTGTTTGTTCGGTATGCATTATTTTATTAGGTAACCACAATTTTTTCATATTGCATTTTTACTATAGTTGCTTTCTTGCATGGAGAGAGGAAGACGATCTGCTCCCTAATGTATTCTTTATTTTATCGCTTATTGGTGAACCTTGAGTCTCGTTTTGGTGCTTCCATTGCAACACTCCACGACGAAAATAATGAAAATGGATAAATGTTTCTTGTTACTTCATTGCACGCTAATTACGCTTGAGCTACCTCAATAACAAGTTCAATCTAGGTTTTGTTGCTCCTGTAAAATATAAGAAAATAGCCAGTTTTTCGCAATGAAACTGTGCACTTAAAAAAATGGCATTTAAACGCTTCTAAATTCATAAGTGAGAAGTTTAAAGCGATATTTTAGCAAAGGTATCAGAGTAATCGCCCTCCAACTTAACTGTGTTTTTTTCATTCGTTCTCCATTAACATTCTTTTTAGATTTTTAAACTTTTTATTATTTTTTAGTAGGATTTTACTTGAAAGTTAGCGGCCTGTTGAAGTCTTTTAAGCTCAAACGAAGAGAAGTATTCGATGAGCTTTTCTTTGGAGGTCCCGTAAAGCTGCTCAAGTGTCGTCAAGTATTGCAATAATGTATCCCTTAGCCGTGCAAGTGTCTTAACTCAAGCCAGCGGCGTAATTAAGTGGTCTGAACTTTACTGAAAGATCGCCTTGGTCGTCGCAAAGAAGCGCTTGGCAACGCAGGCCCGACAGTCTCCTTGGTGCCAGTCTGTAGAGAACTCAAGAGTTCTCGTCAACTTTCTTACTTAATTATCGTGCCCAAATATTGTCCGAATAGCTTCCCTTAATATGAAATTTTAAAAGAGCAACCAGCCGACGGGAGATATTCAAGAAATTCTACTCTCAGCTAAGTTTACTCGACAAATTGTCAGTGCAACATTTCTAGAAGAATATTTTGAATTGTTGCTTGTCTTCGATAGTTTTGAGAAATTTTCTCAGTCGCATGCTTCCCAATTCTTTCTTAATCAGTTATTTTAGTGCAGAATTTAAAATAGAACAACTTCTTGGGTTTTTCTTGCTCCCATTTCTTTAAGTTTTCAATAAGCTTTGTTATCAGCTGTATGTAATTGGGAGCCTTGTAATTTCCTTGGAATGCACGAACTACATCACGAAATAAACAATAAGCTTCTTCTTCAACTTTTTTCATTGTTCTTTCCAGTTTCTTTGACTTCAACATTGCGTTTACAAATATACCACCCTTGATCTTGGCTTCAGATAGCTTTGAAACCATAATCCGAATTTCTTGAAAAGTTTCTCTATCAAAATCTAAGGCCTTCACAAACTTCTTAACCGATCTGAGTTTCATATAAAGAAGGAGGTCAATAAGACTTTGTTGGAATCTACTAGAGGCTGTTTGAGAACATTTGACATTCCTTGTTGCAGTTCCACTCGTGCAGGTCGATGTACTCCCTTGTAATGATCGCCATCAGCTTTGCTGTCCCATAAGCAAAGAAAACATTAAGATTTTGTGTATCCCCTTGCAAGCCAAGCATGAAGACAAGCATTTTGAATCATCACAAGCATTCCACTCAAATTCCGCGTAATTTATTTTTGTCGAGAAGTTCTTTGACATCATCGTAATTTTCTTTCTACAGTATATGTATAGTGTGCGAGAGGCAAAGAAGGATATTGATTTTCCTCATAGAGCAGCACATGCTACATGCTTTTTTCCAACAAAATAAGCACACACATGAAAAATTGTATCTTCAGAATTTTTGCATCCTTTGGTTAGTCTAGCAAGTACCTTGGAAGTAGAGAACTTAGTAATTGGTCAGAAAGAAAAAATTAAACAAACATTTAGCAGTAGGATATCATAACAATACCGAATATACCTGTACCATAACATTGAAAAATAACATATTTTTTAACGGTCAATGATACAGAAAAACTTTGCATACATGGAATCAGCAAAAAAATCTATTATTAAGCAATAAAAAATACAGTGAACAGATTTATTTTCAAATCAAATTGTTACGTTACGTAATTAATGCAAATTTCAATCATGTTCAACTCTTAATTGCTGTGCATCGTTCATCGAAACGAACAATTAAATGTAGTAGTACTCGTTAGGTAACTTTATTTTCTAGAGTAAATACCGTTTGTTGAAAATTCGTTTACTGAAGGCAGCTCGTGCTGTCATCCATCAACGCCCAGACGTGGACCTGTCGTGCAGGTCTTCAAGTTTCGGAAATTATTATGCTACACCATAAATCGAGCGAGTGTTCCTCCTTGTGTGTCTAAATAAATCGTTTCCCGGTCTGGCCATAAATATTTTGGCTGGCAGTTGTCCACATAAATCCGCGGTTGCGTGCGCCACACACCGAGACACAAAACGCCCGGTCCGTGAAAATCTTCCCTCTCTTGGTCCAAACCAAAACGACTGCGCAAGGGAGAGCGACCGCTGCATACTGAATAGTTCCTACTGAGACCTATGCGTCTCGGTAACGCTGCGTTTGTCTATATTAACATGACTGCTGGGGTGTGACCAGTGAATTTGGCAATTAATTGAATTTGCTTTTATGTTATCTAATATTTAGGAGAGTCGCATATAGCAGCAACTGGACATTGACGCAAATATGTAGTGTTGTGCGATGTCAGTTAAATTGACAATTTTCACACCTTTTTACTGCTGCACCCCACATGATAATGTTCCAAAACAGAATAAACTTAGGCGTATTTGAGAAATCTTGAGTTCCTCCTTGAGATCTTCAGCTTCACTCATGATGGCATCAGCAATGCATGTTCCTGAAGCTTGCTGTCTTCTTAAATGCTGAATTTTTTGCCCCTTTTTCTTCTATCATAGATGACTTATCGTTAAACTGACCTTTTGCACGAATATTTTCAATTCTATTTCGTGATGCATCTCGCTAAACTAAACTTTCGTCTCTCAAGATTTTTTTTCTAGCTGTGGCTCGTTCTGTAATCCTAACCTCACACTAATTCCCTGCTTTCTCACGGAGTCACTGACACTGAACCTTAATCGCAGGTAACTGCTATGATCTCTTTAATAAATGGCAAATAGGAATTAAGCCCTGAATCCCAATATGATTTTTCCTGAAGACAGGTAAAATACCTAATAGAGTACGAATGCTAATTTCAAGCTAATGCAGTTGTGTATAGCCACCTTAACCAATTAATGCCGACAATTCCAAATGAAAAGTTAACTTGCCACATCAAAAAAGTTGTATTATTTCAATACTGTGAAATTTATTATTAGAAATGGAATGTAATCGCAATGAGGCGAGTACTAAACGTGTTCTAAAGAAATTACAGCATCCTACAATGCTTCTTGCGATATTCTGTTTAAATTATACAACGTTTTTGATGCGGCAAGTTGACTTGCCAGCCGGCATCAATGAAGGACATCTTAGTGAAAAGCTTAAATGTATGGTACGACGAAACTAAGCGCAACATAGTACGTAAAATTGGATTTAGAACACATTTTATTCGTGTACTTTTTTCATTTTTCCGAAATAATGGCCATTTCTGGGGTAAATAAGGTATTTTTTTGCATTTTCAACCCAAATCGATCTCCTCTTACAGTTTACATACTAGAACGAAAGTAAGTAAAATTTTGGACAGAGAAAATCAATATCTAAAAACAATCATGCACCGTTTTTGGCACCATAACAATCACAACTCAAAAACCGAAAATCGAAAATGTTTACCATTTTCATTAAGACTAACTGGCTGGAAATTCGGTATAACATCGCACAGTGCGCCCCAAAGCTGATCAGCACCATGTTTTATCTTACATCACGCATTAAGTTTGCAACGCAAACAGAGGGAGCAGCGACGATTTTCATCTTCTTATAGACATGTGAGCTCTCTGAGCTTACATAGCCGTTATTATATTGTCAAAGTCTATCAGTATTCTTATTGATACTATGTAGTATGTTTCTTTTTTATGTAAATACTATTATTGTTTTTTTTAATTATTGTTATTTGGAAGAAATCAACATGAACTTCCTGGTTAATAAATCTTCTATGTGTGTTCTGCACAAATCGGTACTATTCTTATTTATAAGACTGCATTATTCTTATTTATAACTCTAGGAACAGCAAACAGCGAGTATAAGTTATGTTGCGCTGACCAAGTTCAAACGTTCAAAACGAACAAAAACTTGCAAAATCTTAGATATGATAATGAACTAATGGTCAAATACTTATGTGTCCTCATCTCCGTTTTTATTTTTTACAGTTCCTATGTTATGAATGATGCATCAGTTTTGCGGTGACCTTGTACGCGGATGTTTTAATACAAAATTTTCCTGTGTAGTATGAAACAGTTAGGTGCAAAAGTACTGTGCTAGCGATACAGCTACTGCACCTGCAGCGACACAGCTGCTGCACCTGCAGCGACACAGCTGCTGCACCTGCATCGACACAGCTACTGCACCTGCAGCAACACAGCTGCTGCACCTGCAGCAACACAGCTGCTGCACCTGCAGCAACACAGCTGCTGCACCTGCAGCAACACAGCTGCTGCACCTGCAGCGACACAGCTGCTGCACCTGCAACGACACAGCTGCTGCACCTGCAGCGACACAGCTGTTGCACCTGCAGCGACACAGCTGCTGCACCTGCAGTAACGCAGCAGCGTTCACTCAAGCCTGATTGTTTTCTATGCTCCGCAATCCCATCAAAGCTCCGACAAATAACAAAAGCTTATCTCTAAATCTTCGCTTCAAAGCGAGCAACGCGTGCATTCAGTCTCTTGCAATTATTATCCAGCGAAGCGTAGAGGCTGTTTACTGCTGTGCAGTGGCTGTGAGTGTCCGTCAGTCCTATTGATTCTGGTCTGGTGCGCTCAATGAAAATGCAAACTCATTCTATTTCAACAAAAAATCTATTTATTGAATAAGCATAAAATCTATAGATGTTGTTTACTTACTTCATATATTCATAAAAAAATCATGAAATGAGCGATGAGATGTACTAATACTGGTAGTATCATACAAATTAAAGGTCTACTGAATTTTTCATCATTGTGATATGAAAGTTCTTTCAAAATGCAATTACTCTATTAATAAAGCTTCATCACAATCATATTTGTTTAAATGCCTACTCGAATGGCGTTTATGGTATAGAGTTTATTTTTGAAACTTTTGAAAATAAATAATATTAAAACTATTAGAATAGAACTTATTGCTCTTCTATAAAAGAGTAAACACAATATATATATATATATATATATATATATATATATATATATATATATATATATATATATATATATGTACACTGCGAATCATATAACTATTGTGTACCAAAAAATGTAATTATTGCGTAAAGTGAGTCACGAAATTGTTACGTAAAAATGAACGACTGAGAATACGACTCTCTTCCTATCCTAGTTTATTCTTCGGTCCTGTATATGATTGACGTGCATGTACGTGACTGATACCTTAACTTTAGACGGCATGGGGCCGTGGGTAGCAACCCAAGAATGGAACAGCTGGCTTGTCCTTGTTGCCATGTTCTATTTTATTCTATTTTAGTTGTCGATTTTTAACGATGTTCATGTTGAATTAATGAATTTGTGCCGTTGGATTTTATGTTGATAATAATTCAGTTTCAAAATCTTATTCGAAGCATCTGTTATTCAGCGATGAAATGATTTTCTCATTTCTAAACCGTCTCGCAAATTGTGGGACTTATTGTCCGTTTTAAGACGTGTGTGATTGAGTTTAACATTTGGAACATAGTCACAGAAGAGGGTGAGTACATTTTTTCCCCTTTTATTAAAAACCATGAGCATGCAATGAATAATATAGAGTTCCCGTCTATGGTGGTGATGTCATTTGGTCAGATTTAGCGTAACGTGTGTATGATTTGCGTCTGTGCAGGAGTTCACAGTAGTTATAGCACTAACTTACGGTATGATAAGAAATGTGCAATGTAATTGGGGGAGACTTGTTCAATTGAGTTCTTTACTACCTTGTTCCCAGTGTAACGTTTAGCCTGTTACTTTCAAAGTATCAGTTATAGGACCTAAGCAGTGTGTGTGCCACATGCAAAAGTGTGGCTCTCTGACACTCTGTACATGTAGGTGTGAGGTAGAATTCCTTTCTAGTCAGTGTAATGTGCTTGTTACGTTTAATTTGTCTATTTTTTATACTGATAGTGATGCTCTATGTGAGAACTCAGCATAGAGTGACCATGACTACACAACTGGTGTACGAGGCTTCGGTGATCAAGACTTTGAAGTCTATTTTTCGGTAGATTCCTGCCATGTGTGATGTATTATATACTAGTGTGTATGCCCGTTAAAACTAACGGATTTTAATATCATGCATTTGAAGGAAGAACTTAAAGTAACAGATTCTCAGACCTAATCAGAGAGTCTACGGATTTAACTCCAGCGTTTAAGAATCCATGTACCTGAAAGTCTACGGACTTAACTAGCAGTATTTAAGGGAAATTCTCATTGTAATAACATAAAAGAAATCACACACACAAAAATATATAAATATTTATTTAAGGATACACCTGGCATTTTATTATATAGTGTTGATACACGCACGATACGAGCCCTGCTCTATGTAAGGTGAGATCCCTTATTACATGGACTCAGAATCTTCAGTCTGGATTAAGCTCCTCGTATGTAGGAATCAGGATCCGGTACTTCACGGGATCTACAGCTTTCCTTTTAGCTCCCAGATTCTGTTTTTTGACTACAACATTTTTTCCAGAAATATTCATGATGACGTCAAAATCTCTTTATCCTCTTCCGTGTTTAAGAGTCCATGGCGCGGCTAAGACTTGCACGTTCCTGTCTTTTGCCTGGAAACTTTCTGTAAAATTTAAACCCGTTGAAGGCTTTGTTATGCTTCTGAAACTTACGTAGTACACGAGTTGCTGGAGCGTGAGAATATTTGATATTCCTTGTAACATGTGATACACTGAGATGCAGTCTTAGTCGCAGTAGAACTCATGGCAGTAGAAAAGGACAACTAATTTGCTGTCACACTCAAAAGGAAAATTTGTTCATTTTTAGTAAGTACTTCCTCTGTTCCGAAGAAGTTGCACTAAATCTATTTTCAGGTAAATCTTAATCGAAAATGGGCTTAAGAAAGTTTTACTTCAGCGAAAAACACGTATCTACGTTCAATTGTTTCATCATGGAATCAAACCACAAATCATACTTGAACTTTAAGGGAAGAAAAATGTGATTTAAGTTTTTTTACATGATTGCCTTTGGGAAATGTTTCCTGAAAAAATTATGCCATGAAAAACAATGTGAAAAATTTCATTACCAATACTGCTGCATGGGAAAGGTTTGAAAACTTTAGCTTTACCGATTGTTTTTTATTCTAATTTTGTAAATATTTCCAGAATGAAAAATCAAGCTGTTTCATAAAAAAATAATTTTTTCTTCAATTCCGGTTAATACGAGTAATATTAATATATTAATAATATAATTAATAATTATTATTGAATAATATTAATATTATTTAAAGAATAATATCTGAAAAAATTGTTACACCAGTAAGTATCATTTGGACGATCCATTCGCTACATTACGTAGTTACTATGGTGTACCTTCGCGTCTTGTACGGACAAGGTATATATTGGAATTGATTTATGCTTGTGTCTTTGTACATAATATGTACACTAAATCCTTCCAGCAGAACTAGGCTTACGATGCCCTACCAGTTGTGCTGGAACAGCCTTCCGTAGGCCTACCAACATGCCGTACTCGACCGAGCACGAAATGCCATTGCATTTTTATAGGCCTGCTGGGCGGCTGGAGGAGGAGGTTGCCTCTGAGATGCGAATACTTAGGATTACCAATGGTGACCAAATTCACCGGAATTTTTAAAAATGTAAGTTATCTGCCTTGTATGGCGTACATCTAGCACCCATTTGCGGGGTCGAGTTATTGCTGGGACTGCCGTACTCCATTGCCGCACTAAGCCCCATTGACCGGGTTCTAATGACATAATTTAATGAACGGTTTTCTTCTTTACTCAATTTTAATATACTTGATGAATATTATTAGTTGACCTCCTACCTTCTAAAGATCGCTGATCTTACTGTAATTTGAAAAAAATTATTAAATGATGTGTATAGTTTGCATGACAAAGTTCAAGAGCTGTTTCGATGTGATTCAAATCTCCATTCGCTCTCTAAAAACATCATCTTAAGCTACCCCGTAATAGTTATTTCAATTTTTCGTAATGTATTTTTGATGTTTTATTTAACTATTTGTGTACTTTTCATGTCTTCCACTTCAACTGAAGAGCACAGAAAAATAAGCTTTTTTGCCTCAGATTATGAAATTAAGCTCACCCACGCCTACCGTAAACCACTAACACAGCTTTTTTGCATCTGTCTGTTGCAACACTTCAGCACCTGTCTGTTGCCAACACTTCTGCACCTGTCTGTTGCCAACACTTCTGCACCTGTCTGTTGCCAACACTTCTGCACCTGTCTGTTGCAACACTTCTGCATCTGTCTGTTGCCAACACTTCTGCACCTGTCTGTTGCCAACACTTCTGCATCTGTCTGTTGCCAACACTTCTGCACCTGTCTGTTGCCAACACTTCTGCACCTGTCTGTTGCAACACTTCTGCACCTGTCTGTTGCAACACTTCTGCACCTGTCTGTTGCAACACTTCTGCACCTGTCTGTTGCCAACACTTCTGCACCTGTCTGTTGCCAACACTTCTGCTCGTCTGTTACTATGATATTATACAACCCGCAGATCAACTCTGCTTGCATTTTGGGCTGGCGTTCATTCCATACTCTCTCGCAACAATATTACAATGAAGCTCTTATATTTCCCAATACTAGGTTTCCCTTCTCAATCCAACCCTTAAACAGCAGCAGGTTCATCGGGTGCTGTGGGTGGACCCGTAACCGGCTTTATTATTTCTTCATAGAGCCAGTCGTAAATCTTTTCCACCATACCCATCACAGGACATATTGTACTCGTACAATAACCCCTTCGGTCCGATATTGTTGGTGCATACCAATTTTCAAGTTGGTCTGGAAATAGTAGTATAAACCAATACGAAAGGTTTGATTCAAATAAAATACGTTAACTTAATTATATACTTCACAAGTTACTGGAATTCATTGAATTGATAATGTACAAAAAATGCACACCAAAACTTAAAAGTGTTTTCGGCTTGTGTACCAACAATTTCGTACCGAAGGGAGTATCAGTTTGGACTGCAGGCGCACTGACCACTAAACAGCGTTGTCCTCATCCACCACCTCTAGTCAACCGCCAGTATTCCTCGCTGCCCTCACTACCACGTGTCATATTCCAGGCTCCTCAGTTTATTGTCAAGACTCCAGGTTCCATAGTCCTTCAGAACTAATTATGAAGGAGGGCAAAACTCATGAGCTTACTTCGAACAAATGAGTATGACTTAGCATCAATAAGTTTTAATATTCAGAAAAATCATGAAATCTAGCATCATGAGGCTTAAATCGAATTACACGTGCTTTTCGTATTAATTTCGAAAACTCAATTTGGTCGAAGCCAGCCATAAAATGCTTAAGATTGTTCCTAAGAATGAGTAAACGAGACGATAAGGAAACTTGAAAAAATTTTGTTCGTTCTATGGTTGCAAAGTCGTTGACCTTTTCTTAAACTTTATTTCCCTCATTTATTATTTGTGTTAAAAATTGTATTATTCAAAAGAAAAATTCATAAACTTATGTTCCGCGTTCCCACTTATGTTCCTTAGGTTTAGTGATACCCGAGTTCACGGTTTCCGTGTCCTCAGAGGAAAATTTCTTTTATTACAGAACCGTACATACTGTTATTAACGAAAAATTAGATTTTCTGTGTTCTTTCGAAATTTTCTTAAATCGATTAAAGATGATCAAAATTGAAACGATATACCAAATCGTTTATCTATATCCTCAACTCAGCTGATGGACAAAATGCGCCTGACATGCATTTTATTTGCCACTTTCAAAGATGCTCTACTGATGCATATAATACGTTCTGCAGTAGAACGCGATGCGTTTTAACGTGAGTATACGCCAAGGAATTGTTTTCCCCACAAAGAGGCTTTTAGTTATTTAAAAATTATGCGGGCTGCTGGCGTAAAAACATGGTTATTTGGCATTATATCCGACAATCATAGCAATGTAAAGTATTTTATTTCACTGTAGTTACATACGTACCGTCGGCATCAGTTCCTACTTTCTGTAGCATCCGATAGTGTAACTCACGCAGACACATATGTATGTCCAAAATATCCAGCGCGGTGGTGCTCACCATGCGGTGCAGTATTTACTTTGTTCTGGGTCTCATTTCTTCGAAAAAACCCTGATAAAACGCTGTAGTATTTGGAATTTATCAGCGCAAAAAGAAGGTAGGAAAGAGGCCGTGCGCTAGAGCACGGCACCCTAAAGGACCCAACACAGCACACAGCCGCCGCAAATCCCAGCATAGTCCCGCCTTGGTATCTGGAAGCGAGACTTATGCGTACTCTCTTTTTGTCGCATAAACCCTGCACTTTAGTTGACAATTACACGCGAGTGCGAGCTTGCTAAAGCACAAATACTGCACGCTGCACAAATACGAAAGGAAGAAGGGCTCTCATTTTCTGGCACTGAGTGCTTATTTTTATTTTTGTGGTTTGTTCTGTAATGAATGAACACTCTGCAATTTTTTGTGAATTTCGATGTTTTCTAAGTTCGTTGCTGTTCTCCTCCAAGCGTATTTATGCTTTTTAATCATCGGCCACGTGAACGCTGTCTCGGTCATGAATCTTTTGTATTACAAAACTTTTCAAGAGTAGGTTGTCGTTTTTATTTGAACAGAAATATGAATCTTTCCTCTCACAAGTTGACAGTGTTTGTAGCGCTACAACTTGTTTTTGCAAGCAAAAATTTCCCTGGAAATTATGGAATTTCATTTTCTAATTTTTAAAATCGCCGACCTTTTGAAATTCTCCAGTTGTTTTTTTTCAGCCAATGTTTTTGCACGCACACAGTTTTCCATGTTGAAACATTAAGTGTGTTCACGCTCATGAAGAGATTGAAGCATCAGGCTTTTATTTTATTGATTCTATTGCGAAAGCTTTGATGTTCCAGACCTGAGTGCAATTGATAGGGATATTTCACGATGGTAACTTTGAAATTATTTTACTATTTCGAACTTTGATTTTACAACAGTTTTGCTCTGATAGAACAAAACTGGCACAGCTCATATAAAACTTTCTATGGTTGATTGATGCTGGGCCGAATAGTGGACTCTGACATCTCTGCATAGTTTTTAAATTTTATGTAAACAATGCTGACTTTAATATCATGGAACATCATCGGACCAACTTATTCCTCAAAAGGCATAAACACACAAACGCACATTCTACTTTTTATCGTTCGCTTATGAAAAAATCAGAAACCTTCGTCAGGGCCAAACTAACGTAAGGAATGAAATGTGATTTTTATTAAAATGTGCTGGAAAACCAACAAGGCTACAGCGTGCTTAGTCAAAGCTAATGCAAAATACTCCAGCAATTATCAGTATATTGAGCCTCAATTCTTTGAGCCGTGTGAAACATGACAATACTAATATGTTGATCATTTTTCGTATTCTATCTTAAAATAATTTCATAATTACACGGTTTAATTAATATATGAATAAATGAACATATGTTAGTTCATGACTTTACCTCTTTTTTGCTCCCTGATGCCCTATTTTTGAGGGATCCTGACGAGTAAATTTATATTTAAATAAAGAGCTGCTCTTTATTTGCTTTGCTGGGGGGACTTCAGTTCACCTTTTAAATATTTCTGATCTTCTTACAGATAATTCATATATCATGTCAAAGAAAGCTTTTACGAATTCAGATCATTGATATCCTGCTCTGTTGAAAGCACATTTGGAGTAACGTCTAAGCTATAATTTGTTCACATTTTTCTTTGCAGTTCTTCACACATTCTCTCACATTTTTCTCTCAAGGCTGCTCAAATTTTTAAAATCAATTCTGTTTCAGAAAAGAAAAGCTGTACAAATTGGACCACTTGCATCGAAAAGCATCGATTTTACTCTGTTTTTACTTTACTATTGGAGCAGTCAGTTGTGTCCAGAATGTGAAAGTGATCTTGATCAAATCTTATTTAAAATGCAACCCGTTTATTGTTGTAGTCGGTGCTTGCAAGTGTAAATGTACAGATGTACCGACTGCGCAGGTTTCTTGGAATGAAATATCGTATCCATCAGATCATATCAGGTAATTTTGTGTAAACTCAAAAAAGCTACGAGGCTTTTTGGGGATTTTCTATGCATCAAGGGAATTATAAATAATAGATATGTGATAAAAATAGAGTATAGTAAAACCAAGGATTTGGATCAAAGCTGGATGATAGTTCGTATAGATGTTCTCACAGAAGGAAAAAGTTATTAGGCTCACGAACAGCTGTTTTTCCCACCACGTTCCTGGTTTACGATGGTCCAACTTTTGCGTCTTGTTCCTTAAGAATTTGAAGTAATCCTGCAGGGCGCATCTGGTGCTAACGGCCGTTGGAACTAGTCTGAAAAATCCAGTTCCTACAAATTTACATGCAATTATACAACCTTCTCTATTTACTTTTATTGCGTCCCTAGGTAATGGTGTGTATATTCTGAGACCATTTTTAGTAAGTTCGTTTCAAATCTGAGGTGCGT
>VCRD01000342.1:123869-144110 GCA_006783055.1 Trinorchestia longiramus | reverse complement strand
AACTGTAATGCAATAATGAGCTTATTTCAGTATATTTTAACAATAAAATCATTGACATAATGGAAGCTGTGACATGAACTAGCAATTTGCTAGCAATGAACTAGTATTATTTTTGAGTATCTTGAGCGTATTAACTCTAGCTTTTAGAGGGAATAGCCGTTATATATAAATAAAGTGATCTCACTCTTCAGTCCCAACACTCAGACTTCTCTTAGCTCCGAGTCGACAGTGAATATCTTTCTAACGGACTGAGAACAGAATATCTTTTTATCTCGTTTTACTCGGAGTGAGCCTCTGAGGAAGTAAGGACCGTTAAGGAACTCAAAAGGGATAAATGACAGAGGGAGATGTTTCGACACTTATATCAAGAAGTACAAAAGTGAAGTAAATCGGTCTCATGACGGCGTGAGACACTTGTAATATCTCTCTGAGTAGTGTTTGAGCACAGGCGTAATAACAGACGTGGTAGATGATGTGTCGGACTCTACTTCTTAGGAGTCTCGGTTAACTGTGTCTCGGCGATGGTGAGAAATCGTGAGTTGATAAAAACTTGGAGAGGTAAAGGTGTTGACTTGTGAGCGCTCGGGAGAGATGTTGATTTTGAAAGTGCTAGGCTGAGATTGACTAACAGGAAGAGGGCAGGGGGTCGGTACCTCTAGGAAAGAGTTGAAGAAAAGAGTTTGGTACAAACTGTACCAGAGAAGGGAAGTGAAATAAAAGGGTCAGTAAGAGGCAAAAAGGGTTCTTTGTGCAGAATTGGGTGGACATGAGGGTTGTTAGAGGTATTTTTTGGTGGAGTGACCAGCCTGGTTGGTCGACCGCCTTATATAGACGTTCAATCAGGCTCAACTGCCTCAGCGAAACCGCTCATTGGTCAACGCAGAGTGCCTGTTCACTTTCCGATAAAGCTACAAAGTCGAGCCTCATGTACGCTGTACTTAAATTTTCTTTTTGTTTGCTCATTGACTGTCGTTGGCTGATGACACATTGCTGATTTGAGAAATTGAACTTTTTTGTCTTGATTCAAACTAATGTTTACAGGAAATTCGTTACTCTCCAGATATTGTTTAAATTGCTGACCAGCTAATGTTAACAAAATGTTCGAGCATACCAGCTGCTTCATAATTTTATTTGTATTAAGTAAAACGATCGCTCTCAGGCACATAACTCAA
This sequence comes from Trinorchestia longiramus, assembly GCA_006783055.1. Lineage (NCBI taxonomy): Eukaryota > Metazoa > Arthropoda > Malacostraca > Amphipoda > Talitridae > Trinorchestia > Trinorchestia longiramus. The sequence continues at coordinate 142,938 of VCRD01000342.1, read as the reverse complement.
CATTGCCACGAAGCAAGAAGAAACAAATATTATTGCTGTTAACCACGATCTTTTTTTAATTCAGTTGATGATAATTCAGCTGATTGCAGTTGGAAAAATTCGAACGTATGTTCGTGTTTTTTCCTTGCTCATAAAGAATCAAGTTACTAGCAAGTGTTTTAAAATTTGCAGATATTTATGTCAATTAGGCACATCTGGAAAATAATTTGAAATAGGAGTGACATAAAAGAAGCTTAATTCTCTATAACAGATTTAGAACATCTATAAGGTTGGAGAAGGACAAATTTTATGCACTTCAGTTGGTTTATCTTCATGCATCACCAAACTCGCTTTGCAATGAAGTCAATCTCGAGACTTTATTGCCCTCGTGTTAAATCTGCAGTGTCATTATTGGGGATCCCCGTGATGGATGGAGACAGAACGGTCCTAACTTCAAGCCCCGCAGTAACTTAGCGTAAAAGTAATGTTGCAGGCTTGATCTTTAAATAAATTACCCTAAAAACTCTCCAAACTAGCCTAAAAACCTTGTTTTTGTTATCTTCCGGTGATTGTGCATTGATTCTCTCTAGAAGGATAAATGATCCCTAAATGCAGAGTCCAGAATTTTAAGAATTCAATAATAATATAAGGGATCTGTGAATCATTCACCAAATCAATTAATCGTCAATCTCATTCATGTACGATTTTTACTGAAAAAATATAATTAGAACTCAAGAGAGCGTTTGTTGTTCTGCACTGTGGCTTTTACGAGTAAAGAATGAATGAGAAATGAGTTTTGTTTCGCATAAAAACTGTTTTTCCCGGATGACTATTGTAATTCAAGAGTGGTGGAGACTATGTAATGATCCTAGACTATGAATTGTATAAGATATTAGACTACAAATACTTGTAATAAATACTATAGTATAAATTATACTAGATACTAGACTATGATTCATATTAGACACTAGAGTATGATTTATGCTAGATAATAGACTATGATTTATACCAGATACTAGACTATGATTTATGCTACATACTAGACTATAATTTATACCAGATACTAGATTATGAATTATGTTAAATAGTCATCACTGAATCGCTTTGTATTCTCGGACTAAAATGCAAGTCGAACGATGCTCGGAGATCATATTTTCTATTTTCAGGTATTCTTAAAATTTTGAGAGATTGTCCTTGTGCTATTTGTCTCATTGTGGACAACTTTACGTTACAGATGAACATAGATTCATACTACAAACGTTCACTGGTCTAAAGAACTAGTCTTGTATAGCCCTATATTTTTTAATTCATGTTACCTATCAGACTAATCGATTTTTTAAAAACTGAACGGCTTCTATTAATATGCTTCAATTTATATTCATGGAAATGGACTTTTTTTCAATGCTCTCTGCATGAAACTAACACCAATATATCTCAGGATTTGTTTTCACTAAGAGTTTAATGTTTTACTTCTTTCTCCTCAATGTCTAATCACGTTTGTTAAAATTCAAAAAGTCTCTTAAACTAGCAATTGGAAACTACAGTTGCGACCGTTTTTCTACTAAGCAGAACCTGGCATGAGTCTTTCTAAAACAGTGATCTAGGGCCATAATTTCGTGAGATGAAAGAGCGTTAAATGATAACCAATCCGACTCTACTTGCCATCACGAGGGAAATAATGGCACTCTTCACTCTACCCACACACATCACAGGCTCGCTGGTTAACTTCAAGAGGATGCTTGATGCGATGATTGTTTTCACTCGCGTAGTGGGAAGTGTTACCGTATTTTTGATGCATCAAGCAAGTAAAAAATTAGCTCGCTACTGCATGATCGCTTCTTGTTTTGAGAATACCTTCTCAATTTGATGTTTCACGTTAGAAAAAACTGAACCTTCAGTTTATCGATGGTAATTTTGACGCTGTTGTTACCCAATGTTGGGATGCGATACAGCGTTGCTTTCGTATAAGCATGTAATCAAGTTTAACTTGTTCTGAGCGTCGGAATGGCCATCTCTTTGCCTACTATACGATCCCCGTTGTGCTTTCTGGCCAAATTTTTGTAGGTGTTTTGTTTTTTACTGGGCGTTATGCGTGGCGCTCCTGGGTGTTCTGTGTTCTGGTGCTGTGCTCTGGGGAAAATAATTGCTCGAGTACTAAACTCGTTGAGATGAAAAGAAATGTTGATTTGGACTTGCACTCTGAAGTAGCTGCTCTCTGCAGTCACTGCTTGTCCATGTTGTCAGCTTCGTAAGTTTTGCAATACAAATTCTAAGATGTGAAAATCAGTCGTAACTTAATAGCCTGAACCAAGATAAAATTATGATACACAATTGAATGTAAATTGATTTGTCATATCTCTCTTAGACTTTCATGAGCCTACATTTATAGTATTATGTTTATATCATTTACCGAAGGGACAAAAATTATACCTGTTTATTGCGAGTTTTTTGACACGATATACAGTGCAGGGTGTATCTCAATTCTTTGAGCAAACCTTAACCTAAGGTTCCTGCAGGTTAAATGAACACAATTCATTTTATGAAGGAATATTCAAAATATTTATTTGAAAGGTACAAAGACTCGAAACATTAAAATACATTTAATTCAACTATTCACATTTGCATATAAAAAACACCTTTTGATGCATCTTTGCATCAAAAATGTTCAGTTTAAAAGTTATCAAAACTTACGAGTGATAACGTGTCATCGGGTAAATGAAAAATTAAATTTCAAATAGGTTTACCTTGTAGGAAAACTGAGCTTCAAGTTAGGTTAGTAGTCCCAGTCAGTGTTCGAAATTCCGCCCATCTGCTGCGATGCTTGCGTAGTGGTGCCGGCGGTATGATAACCGAACCCGTGCGAAGACAAGGAGTTTCAGCAATTCTTGCACAGGCATCAATAATTTTGTCGATAATTTCTCCTTTGGACTGAACTGATGACAGAAAACTCTTAAGGTTTCTCGAAAAAATAGAAATGTATGGGCGTCATGTCAGGAAAAGAGCGGTCATCCACGACCAATGTAGCGGTTTGGATACCGATCATCCAATACTGTAATTGGCTAACAGCTATCTCGAAGTGTGCAGGTGCATATTACTTCGCACATGCCACTTGTGTATCGGACTTGCAATTTTGGTGTTTTTTGAAAGAAGTAAGTCCAGTCTCCTCGGCTTGCTGATCTATAATTGTAAGTTTATATTTTTTAATAATTTCTATATTCCTATTAGAGAAAATGTATGTAAAAACAAGAATAATAGTGATATTTTCTGATAGTTCTTTGCTCAGCGTTGGAAACATTTTTAATCTGAAATAATTATACGATACTGAGAATGCACATGTTAAACATGATCGATGACTGCGTGCCAAAATGCTTTGGTACATAATTGCCGAAATTTATAGGTACCATTCTGTCAAAACTTGCTTTCAAACTAATGCTTCTGTAAAGTTACGCTCGAATTCAAGTCAGACAGCTTCTGAACAAGATGTTCTAGGTTGGTCTGCCATTTTCCGGTGCTAACGAATTAGTTTAACAGCTTTCTTTCGTGTGATTGAATCTTAAGAGGCTTTGCTCACTCAACATCCCAGAGATGTCAAACACATCTGCAATTTTTTTCGAACATTAAATTTCCATGTGCTGAATACAGACTGATTTGATACACTGATGTCAAAAGTTTGATAATTTCATCAAAAATTATTCTTTGCCTTTCATTTTTAAAGGGAGTTTCAATGGCGTTTTGGCTCGCTATTGAGTCGAAGGCTTGAGTTGGACGGAGAAGTACGGCTTCCTCCTCTGCCTAGATTAAACTTTAATATTTGATGAGCGCTACTTCGTGGAACCAGACTCTCTGAATGTTGGCTTTGACATCTTCATATGAACAATCTTTCCTTTAAAATTTCGGTCTTCAACACACGCATAATATTATTGAGAAATATAGCTTTCTTGAACTTCATTATTATCTAGTAGTGTCGCTTTACAAAAAATCTATATTATGTGATGGTGTTGCTTCATGCTAAGCCATTAGCGTTATATGATATTCCTTTTTTTGGAGGGCTTTCTATCGCATATGAAGATATGACTGTTGTCCATAGTTTAAAGTGAAAAAAAAAATCTACTGCTTACGGGTCTGTGACTCCGACTCTAAGATCCTGCAATAACTTTTGAATCTTGCTTTGTTCTCCGACGCTTCAGCCTTGCTTCCAAAAGTTTAGCCGAGTAATCTGTGCTAAACGTCATACGCACTTACGTAAATTTGTGGCCTTAAAACTTTTATATTTGATTAAGCTCTAATGTAATTTATATTAGTCCACTAAGTCATTTTTAAATTTTTATCTTCCGTTTGGCCAAAAATTATTAAACCATTTTATCTGCTCACGCAATGAACGCACGGTCTTCCTCGAGAGTTTGTTTATTACTGCATTTATGAAAGAACTTGAGCAGATAAGGAGAAATACCAAACCAAAATATATATAGAAAATTTTTAGCGGACGAAGTCGTTTTTAGGAAAACTCTGCCGTTTTCTTTGCTTTCTATAATGAATTATACAGCATTCATTGGATGATTCTTCCAGTATAACGTTATATTGCACAGCTTTTGATAAAATCTTAATTTTGGGCATTTGTTCTGCGCTTGTAGTGCTGTTCTCTGTGCCAAGCTTACGATCTTAGTTCCATCAAATCTAGTGGCTTTGATGGTTGCAATTTAAATAATCAATGTTGATGCAGTGTTTGCAGAAACCGTAGAGGGTAAAGCTCTTACAAAATAAGTTATTTTTTGTGACTTTGAAGTGTGTGAATGTTGTCTAAATATTCTTGTTTGTATGTGCCTAACCCGTGTACGTATAATTCGCAGGAGCAACGAATTCCCCGAAAAATGAATGTCCTGACGGATTCGATGAATAAAACTAATGTTCTTTACTTATATGCTAAGTCGTAAAGCAGGTAGCGTGTGAAGATCAAGGGTGAACATTTAAGTAACACTCACGAGCAAGATCCCTGAGAGAACAGTTTTTATCAGGCCTGCGTTTTATGGGACGTTGTTCTTAATAACCTTATTGTTGATAACCTCAAGTTTATTGTAACTGAGAGCTGAAATTCAACATCAAATTGCATACTTTCGTTAGTTCATTATTTTAGTGATTACTTGCTTTGGGACTCTGCACTGTTGCAACTTAAACACGGTTAATATCGTAGACTTCATGAATTGAAAAAGTGACTTTTTTCTCCCTGTGATGATTCATACGAAATTGTAGTACATATTGGAGGTCCCACTCGTGAAAAACGATGTATATTTGCTACCAATTCCAAAAAAGAATAACTTGCACTAATGCATTCTCATTCAACACAAATACGCATTACCTTCAAAATGCTTTCGTTTTGAAATGTGATTTAAAAACAACACCTTGTTTTTGATCATTCGAAGGTACAATAGGTGAGACTTACTTCATCACGTGGGCTGTATTAAACTACACACGTTGTTGGGTGAGTGAAATGAGCGTCTTGGTGAATGATTTATTAGGATAATGTTGGCATACAATAATTTGCTTCCAGGAGATTACAACGGATGAATATTTAACCCTAAGCAGTGCTGAGGTAACGGCTGGTATTCGTAGTGAGCAACTATTGTTCGTACCTTTTATTTGCTCAGAGTTAATATCTGTAAATTTCTTCTCCATGTTTCTTTTTATTCCAACTGTGTTTTGAAAATCATTTTATACCCAAAATGATCGTTAGTCGCTGTAGAGAATTTTATTTGCCGTGACCGAGTTACGTTTTTTCTGAAGTGTGACTATTTTTCATTGATGCTTTGTGAAGTGTTCAACACCACGCAATTTGTTGCCGCTACTATCCACGAGTTGCACGAGAGTCAAAGGCATGACCGGTGTCTGTTGCGCTAGTATGCAGTTCTTATTTTAGAACTCACGCTCCCGTACTGGTGTACACTGTGTCCGTGTTTGGGTTTGTGCACTGAAACCAAATGCTAAAGACACTGCGTAAATCATGTTAGTATAATGTTCGAAAAACGAAAAAGACGTTTAAGAAGTCAAAACGAAAGGGCATCATGCATACGAATGAGAACCATGCACCGCAGTGAGCTCACTAATGGCTTATTAATCACTGATTTTGACCCACAAAAGTGTGAGCGGCAGCTGCCTCAAGAACAGTTTGTTTTTAACTAATTCTGAGTAGATCGGCACTTGTCCTTAAACCTGTTATTTACAGGTCATTTTATTATCATTTTATTTACAGTCACTTCTTCGCGTAGGAGACGAGCATCACCAGCTGCCTCTTCTCGCCTCCAGCAAATTTGAGGTGGACTGCAAGTCGCTTGCTGCTGACGGCACTAAATTGTGTATAGGATTGCCTGAAGCGTGAACTGTTTACGCCATCTTCTGTCAACTGTTACGTCACATTGTAGGCTTTGTCAAATGAACTGAGAACGTGTCTATTATTTACACATTTGGATAATTTATACCAGAGATTTATACTCGATTCTTCTGGTTGTTTACATATTTGTAACTTATTTCCTAATATTCTACAAGCTCGTCAACGCACTTCAAAGCTGTTCATGTTATTATTCTGAATATTTTTGTCAGGATTTGTTTGTTTATTGCATTCACAGAGTTGTGCAAGTCATTCACAAAAAATTGTCTCAACTGAAACTTCGTACGAGGATATCTTGGTAATAAATTACCAGTAGAAATATTATAATGTACTATTGTTAAAAATTTCAAAAATACTCAGATTATTCGGTAATGTACTTAGAGAACTTTTTGTTCCAATGCTATTGAATCCGCAAATTTTATCTCTATTTTAAATTGTGAACTACGTGTAAATTTTCAAAGCTTTCAAACAGTCATCTGTGCACTATTCGTACTCTCTCAAGTTTGTTGCACTAGTTAGACAAAAATTTTCGAACTTGAGCTTTTTCGTTCAGGCAAGAGGTTTCGGTTTCTGCAGTACAAACTTCTTACAATGTCAATTAGTCACGCTGTTCCACTGTTGACAGCTTACAGTTGTACAGAATGTATATATGGCTGTGCAGTGAATTTGCATGGCTATGCGAGCCGCTTGATTTACATGTGAGTACTTCTATGACCGTCAGCAGTTGTAATTTGGCTCAAACTAATGATAAATTTACCTTCAAGTTGTTGCATACATGTCTATACTGTTCGCATGTTTGTATTCTGATCAACAAACTGCTCACGAACTATTCACTTGGTTTTCTATCTGACAAAAACGTTGTGTCTTACTAAATTATTACATCGCTAACTGTTTGCACGGTAAGTAGTGTGCGTTACAGCTTGTTCATTACATTGATGTACAAACTGTTTACAAAGCGAGCATTTTGCTTGATTATCTGCTGTGCACAGCGTTTAAACAGCGAGCAATTTGCATGAATATCCGCTGTGCATAGTGTTTAAACAGCGAGTACTTTGCATGATTGCTCGCTCTACACATCGTATAAAAAGCAAGCAATTCACATGATTATCCGCGGTACACAGCGTATAAGAGGCAAGCAATTTGCATGATTCTCCACTGTTCACATTGTTTACACAGCGAGCAATTCGCATGATTGCCCGCTGTGCACAGCGTATAAGAAGCAAGCAATTTGCATGATTCTCCACTGTACACATTGTTTACACAGCGAGCAATTCGCATGATTGCCCGCTGTGCACAGCGTATAAGAAGCAAGCAATTTGCATGATTCTCCACTGTACACATTGTTTACACAGCGAGCAATTCGCATGATTGCCCGCTGTGCTCAGCGTATAAGAAGCAAGCAATTTGCATGATTCTCCCCTGTACACATTGTTTACACAGCGAGCAATTCGCATGATTGCCCGCTGTGCACAGCGTATAAGAAGCAAGCAATTTGCATGATTCTCCACTGTACACATTGTTTACACAGCGAGCAATTCGCATGATTGCCCGCTGTGCACAGTGTTGGCAGCTACACCCAGCGCCAATTCCGTCACCTTGATTGCCATTCAATGGACGTCGAGACGAGGGCTTGATGGAGCCGAGATTGGTTTGTGACCCTAGTAAGGTAGGGAGGGAGAGAGCGTCAGAGGTCATTGAGCCCATTTCAAAATTACGAAGTGCAGTCCTTATTCAAGCATTTCATTTCACTTTGTAGTCTGCGATCAATTTAATACCCTTTACTTTACTTAGGAAGCTTTGTACTTATTTAACTTTAGACTCTCTTCATCATAGACTCCGAAAGAAAACAGATCATTTTTTCTACTTGAAAAATTTATTCAGTATTGAGAAAAGATTTTTTTAAAGATTCCATCTTTTGAAATTTACGAAGATGAATTACTGTAATTTTTGTAATGAAGTTGAACTTCGATAATTTTATCACACCGTAACAATTTTATCTGCAAATAGCTTTATTTTGTGATAGTAAATGACAATATTTTTTCTTCATTTTTGTACTTTCGAATTTTGAATCTTTGATCGTAATGCATCTTTTTTTAATCATTTGTTTTGAATTTATTTTTTCAACTCAGAGGAAGCTAAGAATAAAATAGAATAGAATGAGGCTATAGGAACGAACCTTCTGGCCCATTCTTGGGTCGGATAATTACTTCGATAATTATTCGGTTGTTTTACCCAAAAGGAAGAGATAAGATAAGAGATAAATAATAAACTATGAATAACCGGTTGCAGAATCATGGCGTTCGAAATCTGTATAGTTCAGGGGCGTCAGCGCACAGCATCCCGTGTCTCGGTTATCCAACGATGAAAAGCTCCTGTACTGGATCTCGCATCAAACTAGCCCAATTTTCTCAGAAATTCACTTCTATGCTTTAATGCGATCTAAAACCAAGCTAGCACTACTCTCTCGTGACTTTATTACTAGGTTATGTTCGATCTCTGATCAAACTGATGCCACTTTCACAGCACAATGCTTTGTTTAAAAAACTATTGTCGCTTTTTTTGTATAGAACATCGTCAATTGCAATGGTACTAAGCCAAAAATGCAACTGCTAGTGAAGTAACTTTCAATCTTTTGTACTCTGTTTCTGTCACAGTAAATCGTAAACAGATCATTACGTTCTCTGAAAAATAGACAGAAAAAATTAGCGACAAATAATCTGGAAAAGAGCCATATACATATTTGCTGCTTATGCTTTACAGTGTACATACCTCTAGGACTAGGTGATCCGCCCTCTACATATATTTAGTACGAGTGAATTCGATCATGTTTTTGAGGCTGTCATTACTGTTTCCGTTGCAGTAAACTTCTCTCCCGTCTTGCCCAAAGCTGCTCTTTCCAAATTAATTATGAATTGGGACTGCCGTCCCTCTCGTGTGTACCGTCTAGCAGCAGGGAACTGCTTTATCGCATCTCAAGAGAAAAGTAAAATGAGAAGTTTTTTTCATGTTTTGGGTTTTTACGTGGATTTTTAATTGAATAAACTCCGCCACGAAGCTCATTGTATGAATTTTTTAAAGTTTGATGTAGAACATGCAAAAATTGAGCGGTTTATTTTTCTGAAATTTTAGAAAGTTATGAACATAACTTTAATACCGCAAATGCAAGTAAAAATAACATTGCAATTTATTTGAACATTTTAAACTAGGTACTGCGAATATGTGCGTGTGTGCGAAAACTAGTACTCTAAATAAAGAAACGTGTATGTTGAATTGCACTCAATGTTGTTTCATTGATTTTGCATTACATTCTGCAAATCATTGTAAGATGAACGTATTTATTTCATTCATATAATAATTTTATCTTGAGGTCCCAGAAAAAACTTGCGCTTACTAAGTACTGTTCGTTAATACGACGTGGAAGATTTGTGTTTTACTGCAGCGGCCTTTGTGCTCAGTTCACGCTGCGCTTCCGCCTGCATAATTCTTCAGTTTGTAGGAGACCAAGGGGAGGAAATTCAGGGAGGCAGCGCTACCTCCTTGCTTTCAACAGGTGGAGGGGACGTGGAAGGTTCATAATTGATGAGCCTCGAGTAAGCCCCAACTCCCCAAGGGCTGTCTCCCTCCCTCCTCCCTTCCCTTCAGAGCATGGGGATTTGTGATCTCCAGATTACCTCTCAACTCCAGGAAAAACACACGCAGAGAAATACTTCAGAAAGTAAATATTCTTTAGGGCCTGATAAATGACGGTCCCGTCAGAAAATAATTCCTGTAGTGTTCTTGCAGCTTAATTAACGTTCTATTTTCAACGCTCTCTGAGAAACACACTAACAAAAACTTAATAGTAATGCCTACAAATTTTTTTCAACACTGGTTCATTCAATTTTTAACTGGCATCAAGCGTTTTTCAGGCATCAGCATTAAAAATGCATATATGGTTGTATCTAAACCGTGTACATATGTACAGTTCACATAATTTTGTGTTTTTACAAGCATGTTCAAATTTTTGAGAACAATTTGTTGAGAGAAGTAGATTCTAGCAGTTTGAGATGCTTCTTTTTTTTATTAAAAAACCATTCGGAGGCAGTCACCGTATTTTGACCTCAGTGACCCTTGCTTCCCAAATTGGTATCCTGCATGCGACGGTACCGTTGAAATCGCTACTTTACTGACACGACTAAACTTGATTATTTGATAATGTAGAGAATATTTAAAGCAAATATTAATTGGTCTTACCGTATGATATTATCGCTTATAAGACGTGTGTGTTCATTTTATGAAGAATAGCCTACTTGAAGGAAAGCAAACAAACAATAGTAAATAATTTTAATATGAGTTAATAACTATTGTGTTCCCGGATCTCGCACGATAAATTGTATTTAAGTTTTTAGTACGAGTCCCTCTGAATACATCCTTGGAGATGTGATTCACCTCGCGATAGACTACGCTTCTGAATTATAGATGTCAGAGTTTTTGGTAGGCTTTACTCTTAAGAAATATAGTGGATATTAAAACTGTTCCGTTATGAAGGACTGGAGTTAATAAAGTGGAACTGAATAGACCTGAGGGGATTGTGGGCAAAAGGAGGCCCCTGGGGAGGCGCATCTGGGGATGAAAGGAGCTCCACAGCGCCTGTAATGAGATAGGCGTCCCCTCGGGGGAGGATGTGGAGGTTCCAGAGAGGAGTGGAGGGACTCTCGTTTTGAGAGGGAGGGGAGGATGTGGAGGTTCCAGAGAGGAGTGGAGGGACTCTTGTTTTGAGAGGGAGGGGAGGATGTGGAGGTTCCAGAGAGGAGTGGAGGGACTCTCGTTTTGAGAGGGAGGGGAGGATGTAGAGGTTCCAGAGAGGAGTGGAGGGACTCTCGTTTTGGGAGAGGGAGGGGGGAAGGTTCAGGGTACCTCTATGGAGGTGTCGAGTTTAACTGAACAAAGGAGTAGAGGGATGATGAGTAGCATTATGAAGTGCTGTGCGGGAAATAAGTAGGAAGATTTAGGTAAATATTTTGTGAAGAGAACATGAGAAAATATTCAAGGATATTTATGTAGTTGCGCTAGTGAGCAGGGAGACATAAATGTGCTGGATGTTGAAGTTATTGTACCTCACAATATTCAATGAAAGTTGGTCGTGCAATAAGATTGTAATCGCCCCAATAAAGGAGAAAAAAAGATACTTTGATCATGGGAGACCAGAAAGTGGGAAGTGTTGGGATGAACGACTATGTGAGTCTGGTATCGCGGTTGATAAAAGTTGTTGAACATTTTCGTCTAGTAAAAGAATATTACTCAGTATTACTCAAGGTAAAAATGCTGACGCTCGTACATTTGTTGATCATGGATTGAGGCATAGCCTGTGGAAAGAACCAGGATGGATGAACGTTTGAACTCCTGCTTCTAGATAACTTTTTTATAATTGACTGCCTTTCTGATCTAGGGTAATATGCCATGGTGTCCTACTATGAGCACAAAGATGTTCTTAGTGAAGGATAAGGTGAGACTCAAATAGGGCTGGTGTTGTAATGACGAATAATGAAATAAGCTGAATTAGTTTAGGAAAATATTGAATTAATGATCATCAAAGATGTAGAAAGATTGGAAGGAAACGAGTCTGATGCACTGCCTACAATAAGCGTATATTTATTACTTAAATGAGAGGGAATTAAGCCTCGGCGATGCGCAATGTTTACGGAATAATATGCCGGCCCAATTCAATTCAGACGAATTTAAGGTCTAATTCATCCTTGATCAAAGCCAGTGACGCCTGCTGCCACTGTCAGCTAGGAGAGGTGGAGTGTAAGTCTCTGGATATTGAAGCCATTCCTCTCCATAGCAATTCAATATCACACATTCAAATGCAGTAATCTAAGGAGAATTAATATATACGAAGGTAATGTGTAAGTCCCTAACAGTGGAAAATATTCCTTTCTGTCGCAATTTAATATTTTAATAATGCAAAAGAAGGAATTGGATTAGTTTTAAGAAATAAGAAACACTGGGTGAGAATTAATATTTTTAAAGAAAACATTACCTAAACCAAATTGACTCCCATTGATACTATACCTAACTTACAGTCTCTCTTCCATCTGCATTTCATAACGAAAAATTTCATTTACGAAAATATTGTTGTGGATTTAGTGATACAGAGATAAATGAACGCTCTGAATTGAACTTTATGAGATGTTTTCTTCCATGTACTGACCGAGGCTTTGCTATATTATTGCTGCAAGTTTCTCTCTCGTATTAGATTTTGGTTCTGTTCCTGACAACTAATCAACTGCACGTTGCCGCCTTGCTGCTCTACCTCTGAGTGCAATATAAAAGTAAGGAGGAACCAATTCTATCTTGCTTTCTGGACAAGGATATTAATATTTTGATATGTGTTTATATTGAGTGACGCTAAACTACAGTTCTGTACCTTGAAGACGGCTGGAAATAATACGCTTCCTCGCTCTGTCTGTTCTGTAAAAACTGTCGGCACAAATTATATTTACTGTAAAAAACTGTCCGTTGCACGATATATTAACAGGTTTTTGTTCATGTTCATACACCTTTCCAGCATCGAGTGCTGTTGCGCCGACTTGAATGTGCTGGATAGATAAATAATTATCTGCGAAGATAAAAATTATTTCGATCGTTGTATGTCATAGTTTATTTTTTACCCTCCAAAGCAATATACTGTACTCGAGTTGACGATTTCTTTCTTCTCAGAGAGTTTTGCTGGAAATGATTGTTTCCAGGGAGAATTTTAATTATAACTCTAATAACTCCCGCTCGGATGTGTAAATGCTTTCTTCAAAATGTTGATGCTTGAAGCAAAATACTCCTCATGACTTGTAACTCTTCTAGTTGGTATGATTTTGGCCATTGTCATTCAGCGTATTTGGGGACTTGACACTTATTGGCGAGTACGATTCTGTAAGATTTTTAAGATCTGCATACCCGAGATGAAAAGATTAAGCTGCTTGTGCCTGTCCTCGTCAGTTTAAGTGTGAAAATAGGTATTCATCAATCGTGATAACGGTTATTCCTGAGACGGAATAAAATGTTGGTTGTAGGAGTCTGTCATGGCTTTACAGTAGTCGTTAGCGATTACTTTCTTTTTCTTCGTCTATATTGATGAGGAGACCAAAGTACCGTGCAACCGACTTCTTGTCAGAGTGTCTCCTTATTTGCTTCAAAACTTTCTCTCAAAAATATTCTATTTGAATTTGATGGGTATAAAATATTCATTTTAATTTCGTCTTATATTTATTTTCTTTAACTACTTCTATGCACATGTCTATGCTTTGGTTTTATAGTTAGTTTTATGTGTACTCGTATATCTATAAGTTTACACGTCTATGTGCTTAGAATTTTATTTGTACGGTATTTCAAGCTTGCTCACAGAAGATAGAAGAAATTCACGAGACAGAGTCTGCTAACTCAGCCGAAATTTGTACGTTTACCTACATTAATTTCATGTTACTTATGGAGTCCGCTCGCCAATCACTGGTAGTCTAGTCTACATCTTGGACACCATTCTATTGTGTTCTCCGCCTATATTCCCGGTAGAAAGAATACAACGCTGAGTTCATCATTGTCACGGAGCTTTCTGTGTCTACTGTGTTTCCGGATGGGGATTAATTCGCCTAAATTGTATAGTGTTATGCATAAGCTTGAGCTTAAAAGTCTGCGGAAGTTTGCATGTTTTCTTGAAAGAAAGATTGGCTTCAATGAAATTTTTGCTAGACAAACTACGTCTGACCGAGCTGTCAGTAGCACACTTCATCTTTGTGAGAAACAAACAACTCGTTACGAAAGTCGAAGATGCGAGCAATTCTTCAAAACCGTCAATTTCTGCACCTTGTTTGCTGCTTGCGCTGTCCGCACTCGCAGAAGAGGCTCATTCATGCGTAACTTGTTCCGGCATACCGTCATCGCGTCGTGGGCTGTTCGGTGCAAGGCGTCGAACGCCGAAGTAAACCGACTTTGGCTTTCGTGTTTACCTCATTAGTGTCTTGTAAGACCTTTTAGCTGATCCTCAGAAATGATTTTAGCATAAACTCACTGTTTTTTTGCACTTAAAATTCATGTTCAAAGAGTTATCTGATTTTTACCATGGTTTGCGTTTTTTACTACTACACTAGCGCTTCAGTGATGCACCGTGAATTAATTTATTCTTGCATTCTTTTGCGTTTGTTTCTGATCTTCCATTTTCTCTATCGTGATTCTTATGTTCTAAGCGGCCGGGTGACTTGTACGCCGGGGCAACTTCGAACCACGGATGATTTTTAATGTAGGTGCATGGCTGACTTCCGCTTTCAGCCGTCATGTTAGGTGTCCGAAACCAAAGTGTATTTGTCATTTATCTTCTCTGTCAGCTGCTATCGAGGTAAATTTAGTGAAAGATACAGGAGGTTTGCTACCGCCGTAATCTTGCAAACATTCACGTAATGAAAGAAGAAATAGTATGAAGGATGCAGACAGGATCAAATGAGCGAAGAGAGGTGAAAATCTCGCAACTCCTACGCCCCGAAACTAAATAAGCTGAAACCATGCAAGAGGGTGAACTCAAACGGGGAAGAAGAAAGATCATTCAAATTCAACCTAAACAACTATGCCTTACGACTACTGCTATGCCAGCGCTCCTGTTGTATTTGTTACGTCCTGCACGACGTATACGAGCGCTGCATCGCTCGTCTTAGTAGAGCTCAGCGGAACGCCATGTTAATGCCTGAAGAACAGTAATAGCTGCTTTTTCATTAATAGCTGTTAATTTCGACATATTTTAGCGTTGTCTACTCGACTACACGAGTACGTATTTCAGTAATAGATATTTTTTAGGAAATCTGGGGTCATTCTCTGAATATAACTCGGTAGCAGGAACACAAAGTTGGAGGAAGCATTAACCCTGCCTATATTTTCCTTTTTCTTACCCTCGTATCTCTGAATATTGCACACAGATAATGAACCTCCGAACGGCCGAGACTGTTCTGCCACATAAATATTCCATAAATATCCCTTCGCGCAGCTTATCTAGGAGACCATCATCCACCACGGCTGCGTATAACAACGGATGATGATGCATCAACTGTCGGAGCAGCGCACAGCGGCTATTGATCTCATCGCAGGTCCCTGTAGCTAGAAGATAGTCTCGCCATATTGGGCCCTTACAATAATTTTCATGTGTTCACCTGCATGTGTCGTCAGGTTTGATGTTTGTTCTTCTCTTGTGTGCGGCTATTGTTCAGGAATGAAGATTATTCATTGTTATTTATTTGTACGACAATGATTTATTCTGGGGGGTTTTCGGGTTAGACTATGAAGCCATGTTCATTACAGTGAATTCTTCAACAAGTATATTAATGGATGAATTGGGAAAATTTTAAGTGTTGAAATGTAAATGAATTTATTCTAAAGCCGGGGATTCATCAAAGTGCTATGATTTATAATGGCAAAATTACGTCATGAATCCCCGTTCATTTAATTTGGATTTCCTTCCAGCGTTATGCAGTTTGGTGCAATACACATGAAGTAATGTGGAGCAAACTATCCACACAGAATCTCTCAGGCTCTTCTTCCACCAAAAACAAATGAAAACAAAATAAAATAACTGAAGCATTTTAGGGAATTGTCCTAAAGTGGGGCTTGGGAACTTAGTGCATTTGTGACGTTTTGTATTGAGTATTGCCAGCCTCACACGGGGTCATACTTATAATGTCTGTTATCCTTCAAAACTCTTCTCTGTCATCCCATTTAACTCTTTTCTGTCATCCCATTTAACTCTTCTCTGTCATCCTTCAAAACTCTTCTCTGTCATCCCATTTAACTCTTTTCTGTCATCCCATTTAACTCTTTTCTGTCATCCCATTTAACTCTTCTCTGTCATCCTTCAAAACTCTTCTCTGTCATCCCATTTAACTCTTTTCTGTAATCCTACCGAACTCGCTGGAGCATCATCACTAGTCTTAAGATGTTAACATCCAGATTTTAAACCTCATTTAAATTACATGTATTACTGCATTCTATATCGTAAATAAGGTTTTTTCTCTTCCGTGCCCGCGAAGTTTAGGGTAAAGCATCTGCTGCAACAAGTGAGGGTCATACAGTCAGGGCTGCCTGATAATTTCCATTACTTGTAATGAAATTGGTTTTACAAAATAGCCAAAAACCTATTTTGAGAAAATTAGTACCAACAACGAAAACTTTTCCCGTTACTCCGCACAAACCTGCGACTCAGTAAAATATAAGAAGAAAAATCATGTTGATAATTTAATATACTTAAATTATGCTATCACCTCTTTATATTACCATATGTTAATTCTTATTTATTTTAACTTTTTTACATAGATAATATGATGTATCTATGTATATGACAGTCATTTTATTTTATTTATATTTATTAAATAGAGCGTGGCACACGTAAGCAGGTAAGTCAGTTGCATGGGTAGAAGGGTATTATTATAAAGGTGGTTAAGTTCATGGTTGAATTCAAGAAAATTGTCAATTTCGCAGTCATATTAAAAAATTAGGTTAAATGCGTAACCAAATTTGCGAGTACGGCCAAATTTATAAAATGGCATACGAAAACATACTCAATCAAAGCTGCTCAAAAAATGGCCAAATTTGACAGGTTTGATTACAAAACAGCAGTTCTGGTAACCGTGCCCCGTTCTGACATGGTTGTTCACTCACATCTTTGAGTTTCTGTGTGTGAGCGCGCGTCACAGCCCGGAAATGAAGCGGCCGTATCAGCACCCTGTCTCCACGATACTTCAGACGCTCCAGTCACCCTCTGAATTTAAATCGCGGACGTGCTTCTTCTCTTCCAGTACCTAAAGACTTGCGAAAGTCAATCTGAACTTCTAGTTTATGATGAGTTTGATGAGCACGATGTGTTTCAATCTGAAAATTGTTGGCATTTGTCGTCTGTAAAATAATAGAATAGAATAGAATAAGGCAATAGGAACGAGCCGTTTGGCCCATTCTTGGTTCAATGCCGAAGTCCCCAATAGATAGTTGGTGTGCTCATATCTGCTAAATACGTAAGTACAGACCACGTAAAACGTTGCTAAATTGTGTCTCGAACAATCCTACTGTGACAAAAGCTGCTTCAAGAAGTTCAACAATAGTAAGAATTATTCCGAAATCATAACATATCTGCATGCATAGCCTCTAACAGATGTCAATAAATAAATTTTATGCTTCATCTTTTTCTCTCATTAGTATTATTATTTCAATTTTTCTATGCCAATATTTTAACGAATTTTAGCTTTCTGTTTGGATTTTGGTGCTCAATCATGTCACTTTTGGGAACTCTCAACGTACAAATATAAAGTTTTTTAAAAATTCCTTCACTATTGCAGTCAGTATAATATACTCTATGATTTGTCGGAATAAAGTTGATTTATTCTATTTATTATTTCATTATTAGACTTCATAAATACAATAAGACTTTGTGATGAGACTAAATGGAAATAGGGATTCAGAGCGGTAGTTTAATGGACTAGTGTAGAATAATTTTATTGTAGATTGAGAAGGACAATGTGTTCAAAAGAACAGCATGCCAAGTGAGACGACGAAATTGAAACCCTTGGGGGGCTCTATTCAGATTAAAAATACGCTGAATTTTGCCGTGTTTACCACCTCAATTACGTTAAAACTGTTTCTAAATCCTAAATAAAATAATGACTCCGTGACATTCATAGTAGTCTAATGCAAAATAGTAAGGTAGCGAGTAGCTTCGTATTCTGTTAGTGCGCATACCTAATGATGTACTCGAATTCTATCACAACTTACAGCACAAAAAACCTACAGTAGAAGTAAAATATCTTGATGTGCTTTTAGCTTTATTAGTTTGCACTCACCTGGAAAACTAGAATATTATAATTACTGTAGATTGTAAATAACTGCTTCCCAAGGAAGAATGAGGAAGTTTCTCTTCAACTTGCGTTCTTTCTACCAACGTTCACTGTTGTATGGAATCATTGGCACTTACAGAAATTTATTAGAACAGCCGCAATTGTTACACACGCCTTCTTCTCTATGCACTTGGTTAGCAGTAATGTTGCCTTGCCTGGTATAACCAAGGAATTATCTTCTTTTTACATGAAATAGCTGTTCCTAACTCCCCGTTGGAACTATTCCAGAGCTTTTCTCGACAATTTTTAGAAGATAGCCCCCCGGTCGGAGACGGTAACTCATCTCCGTTGTTTCTGCTCCAGCGGACAAGGGCTGGTGCTCCGTCATGGCCCAGAACACGCGGATATTAGCATCTGTCTCACCTCACTACACCTGCACTACCAGGGCGCTAGTTTTGTGCTTCTCTGGAAACTAGAACGAACTCATGTTCGAATGAGTGTAGGAATTCATAATGTGAATCTTACTTTGATTCATAAGGCCATTTCGATAGAAATAGTTGATTACTGTTAAAAGAATGCACTTCGATTAAAAAACTGGAAGAAAAATATATATTTTTCTAGGTAGAGCTTGAGTGTTCACCGTATGCTACGAAATCAATAGCATTTCATGATGAAACTCTTCACAGAGTGAATTGATAAAAAATTTGCAATGATCGTACGAAGAATACGTTAAGACGTGAGACGAAGATATATCGTGTCTGAAGGAACAAAATCCTAATTGAAATATTATGAACTAATTGTCACTTCACTACCTCTTCATTAGTGATTTTTTGCAGTTATCTCGTGCGTTAACTATCTTTCCTCAAACATAGTTTTA
>VCRD01000342.1:56224-122373 GCA_006783055.1 Trinorchestia longiramus | reverse complement strand
GATCAATCAAAGGCAGGGCTCTAAATTTCTGGCGCTGCCTTTTTTTCGGACTTGAGGATCACAAGCCCATTATTGGCGTGAGTTATGGGCTTTAGGCAGCTCTCCATAAGTCATGTTAGCAGCCCACTTCTGACAATAATAAATGTTGCTGCCCTCGTCCATCCCGGTCTTTTGAACACCTGTGTTCCTTCCGTGACCCTCCGGAGACACCCTCGGCACCAATTCTTTCCAGCACTAGTGCTCTCCAGGCCTAGTGCTCTCCAGGCCTAGTGCTCTCTAGTCCAATTGCTTTCCAGTCCCATTGCTCTCCAGTCCTAGTGCTTTCCAGTCCCAGTACTTTCCAACCCCAGTGATTTTCAGCTTCAGTGCTTCCCTACCCCAGTGCTTCCCTACCCCAGTGCTTTCCAGTCCCAGTGTTTTCCAGTCCCAGTGTTTTTTTAGTCCCATTGCTTTCTAGTCCCAGTGTTCTCCAGTCTCAGTGGTTTCCAGCCCCAATGTTTTCCAGTCCCAGTGCTTTCCAGTGCCTGTGCTTTCCAGTCTCAGTGGTTTCGAGCCCCAGTGCTTTGCAGCCTCAGTGATTTTTAGCCTTAGTGCTTTCCAGTCCCATTGATTTTTAGCCTTAGAGTTTTCTAGTCCCAGTGGTTTCCAGCCACAGCAATTTCTAGCTTCAGTGCTTTGCAGCCGCATCCCCGTATAACGGGACAATATCTGTACCGGTTTGTGAACCGGAGTTAGATAGTGGGTCGGGACTGGTTCTTTTATGTGTCAAGCGGTCCTCATAACGCGATATTTTGCTGCTCTGCATTCTCCAGTACACGTAGACTGAACGTTTTTCCGAGTCATACCGTCAGTATCCGCAACGAATTCAACGTCCCTCCTACAATCTATAGATCGTTAATTCCGGAAGATGTGTAGGTTTAATATTTTCCTACAACTCTTTGTTCTCTCTCATTGGGTTGACTGGAACGCATCGTGCATCCTTCCTTCTTTGCTAGAGTCATCGCTGGTTCTTAGTATACAATCAATATCGGTAATTTCAGTAAACTGATTCGACCCCGCTGTTCAGGTCCCGGGGATATTCATTAATTTTCTTTTATGCTTGACATCTGCTAGACATGACAAACAAGTATTTTAAATCCTGATTAAGGGCCGAGCGAAATTATCGGTTGTGGAGTTCATTAGTATTTTGATACCAGAGCAACAATGCGTGAGATAGAGATACCAGATATTGATGAGTAACGGTGAGACGCTATAACCAATAAATGATTGTGCTGTCTGTTGAACGTGGTAAAGGCACAATGAAAATTCTTTACGAGACGTGACTACTTTTTCTCGTTTTTTTGTCTTCTCAAAGACAAGAAAAGAGGATGATCATATCTTACTCCTAAAGCTCCTATCTCGAAATGGGATTTGCGACAATCCAATTTGCTTCGTCTTTCATAAATATTATGTTCATATGAAATGCTCACTGTCGCTGTAAAAAGTAAATTGGTAGCTGTCTAATTACTCAACCGGCTGGTTTGGCTAGCACTAAAGACAATGTAATTTTGTTTTTCGGCACATTAGTAATTTGATTCATAAGTCTCTTCCACTACCTCAGATCGTTCCAATAACCTTCTTTTATTCTATCTATTCTATATTATATCCTATTCTACCATGAAAAATGGTTTCTGTAGTTACCATGAGCTACGGTTATTAGCAGTCTTTATGTATATTGTTTATCAAGTCCTGGACATCACCTATTTCTTCGGAGTCGTATTCCATGATATATGTGTACCTAGCACATCAGCACTGTTAGACCTAATATCAAAGTGCTCTCAAATGAACTCCATTTTCTAAATCAGTTTGCACAGCATCTTTTGCAATGGCAATGTAATTCTTGCCATTTATGGTCCGTTTACCATTTCCTTCGTCGAGATTACTGATGCATGAGAATATTCTACGGAGATTACTCAACCATGCTAGCTCGTTATGACTGCAACTTCCTACTCCTAGTCAGACTTTAACAAAGGAACTGAAGTGTGAGAAAAGAAACATTTGAAGCCAGTCACAAAGAAACTCAATATTCTCTATAGCTAATTTTTCAGGCCATTTGACGCTCTGTTTACAAAATATGACCTAAAATGGCATGTTCTTCAAAAATTTTCTTTCTGTTTAGACAGAGGAAGAGATCCTGGATAAATGAGTTTTGATATACGTAATTTGTAAGGAATAATTTGCATACGTAAAATTATGATAACATTTATACTAGATCAATACAGCCAAGAAAAAGATAGACAAAAGTCCATGTTACAGAATAACTTCATTAGAGTCCTGATTAAATAATTCAAAAGTCAAATGAATTGTAACGAAATAAAATGGAATTATCATAAATTGATTTGTAAGTACGAACGACATTGAATAAGAAAACTTTGTCTGCTTGAATATGACTTTTTTAGAGCAGCTATATAAGTACCCATGACTGTCTGCAACTGTAAGATACAAGTCCAATGGTGTCATCTGTTACTGGTGATAAGCACATTATCACAGGAGCTGTAATGTGTATCTATGTGCGAATACAAAAGTAATTGGTGAGAAAGATTTAGATTTGCACCAAAGTCTATATTCTAGATTTGAACTAAGTTACCTAAGTTGAGTGAAATTAATATATTTTTATGAATTCAAATTTAAACGCACATTTTCTTACAACCAAAGAAATGGTTGGCAAGCATTGAAAAAAAATAAAGAATATTTTATTTCGGAATTGTGCTATCTACATATTGTGTGCCGTACATAAAAGTTAAACAAAAACTAATTAAGAAGAATTGAACTTTGGAGTGTTGCTTTTGAAAAAATTGTGTGAACTAAAGAAGAGTGCACAACTGCAGAGTTTAGGTAAGCATGCGCGCTCGGTTGTCCTGATGATAAAATGTGACACCTGTAATAGGAGCGCGTTTGTAGACTAGCATGGCTCGCGACAGGCTTTTAGGCACCTAAATTTCTGTCAAATCCGGTTACGTTCGATGGCCGCTTCACGAGAAATGAATGAGCTTTTTATAGCTTCAATGAAACATGTTTAGCGTTCGAATGTGAATTAAATTTCGATTTCCGTTACACAAAGTCGTAATGCAGTTGTGCAGAAAATGTCCGTGTGTTGTGAAATTTTTCCCTGATTATTTGATGGTTTATTTTTCGTGACGTGTGGCTGATTGTTTTGACATTTTCCTTGCATCTTTCATTTGATTCATTCCAGTCATTTTTTATTTGTTCAATTATTTTACATGAGTTACTGAGGTAGTTTACTACACTGATGTATTGCCCCGATTTCTTATACCCAACCCAGCCGTACTTTCGTTATCTGATTCATTAAGTGTTCTCAAATTTGAAACTTTTGAATTCTAAATGTTTGATGAAAAGTTCCTCATTCCAGAACCTTGTCTTTTTCTTGTTCTTGCAATTCCTCTCTCTCACCGCTACCGCTTGAGTTCTGTGAGCCGTACAGTGCTGCCATCTCTGTCACGCATTCACGAGTACACGCGTGTTCTAAAACAAATTGCATGTTTCTAACTGTTTCCAGCCTTGAGTTAACACATCGTAGGGGTTATAAATTGAATGCGCTTCGTAATTAGACTCTGTGTATAGAAATGGATATTTTTTCAGGCTAACTTGATGGTGTATAAAACTCTTGTTTACTGATTATTATTCTTGGCCTGCAAATTCAGTGGGTCTATTAAATCTTAAAATTTAGCGTCTTTCGAAAACACTGAGTCGTCAGGTATGAAGTTTTTTATTATACCTCTAAAGTTTAATGACGTTGAATACTACAACCTGAGGTGGACCGATACACCAAGCACTGGAATCATCTTGAACTGTTCGTTTCCTTTGTGTTGGATAGAGGTACCGGACAAACATTTTTATTGGTTCATTACCACTAATACCCTCAGTCGATACCAGCTATTATACGATGCTATTACAGGTATCAACAAGTTCGACTGCAATGGTATAATAGTATGTCGGAATTAGTCGTACAGTGAGCTATAAGCAATTCTACTTGTTACCTTTATTTTTACTAACCATTTTAGTGCCATCAGGCACAGACAGTGGCCCAGAATGTTACATGAGCAGCTTTTATTTTGGTGTCTACGCGTGCTCGCTCACGGCAGTAAGACTGCTTGTACACTGCACCCTCCCTACATTATTGATGTAATCAATCACTGGGAGAGAGGCGTGCAAGATCCGTGGATTACGGAGGCAAGCGTTTGCAGGCCGCAGTCTCATATTAATGTTTGTGCGCTCAGCGTCGAGGCTTTAACGAACTCCGCAATGTTTTATTCATACTTTATCATACAGAGAAATGGTCTATGGTTATCACAAGCGATTTTCAGCGTTGATAAAAAGCACATTGATGATGCTCCCTTGGAAAATACATTGCGGTTTAAAGTCTGAATCTTCAGGTTCATAGAAGTGTTCGTTTAACCAAGACAAACAGTTTGAAAAATATTCTTGGTTAAACCTTCGTTACGTGTAATAAAGTCTTTGGTCATTATACATTGTTCATTGCCCTTTTAAACAAACACGACACAGGATCAAACGATTGGGCAATGAAGCACATAAACCTGACTTGAAAATCTTAATGCCTTCCCTAGCATTTTTGCACCTGAAGTTGAGGAAGGAGTAAGTGTGGTAACTGGAGAGCTTGTGTTCTGAGTGTGGAGTGAGGAGTGCGTGAAGAAGACAGGTCTATGGGAAGTGTTGGTATGTTGTGTGTAGGGGGTGTGAGGACAGTGGGTGTGAAAGGCATGTGTGTGTGTGTGGGAAAAGTGTGGGTAAGGGGAGGGTTGGTGTGTGGGGGCGTGGATTTGGGAAGCGCTTCTGAAATTTGCAATGTCAGCGGAAAAAATTGAGTCCAGGCGACGTTTCAAACGAAATCTGAAATGTCGATTACGTTCCAAAGAAAAAAATCGAATGTGAATCTTGCGCGAACTGGACGGTTTTTGAGGAGTCGTTCATAAATTCGTACTGGTGTTTGCATTTTATTACTGGTCTAATTTATTTTCTTTTGAATTGCATCTTGCTGCGCTACAAATTTCAAGTTTTTCTGTTTCATTGAGGATGCCTGTATTGCACGTTTTGAAGACATGTAATTATCTTCTAATTAAGTCGTCTAATTCTTCCTGAGTGGGAATTCTAATTTTTTGCTGTAGAGCTTTTACATTTTTAACATATTCTCAGCACACATTCGAGAGCTTGAGTTTTCCCAGGGCACTTGTTCTCTAATGATTAGTATGTATTCATCCTTGCTTTCAAAAAAACTAGCTGGTATTCATCCTTACACTCTTAAAATTTGCATTTACCCTTGCATTCTAAAAATTAATAGATATTTACCCTTAGAATATTATAGAATCGAATAAAATGAAATAGAGACATAGAAACGAGCCGTTTGATCTATTCTTGGTTTGCTATCCAAGTTCCATGCCATCTGAAGTAAGGACATCAATCACGCACTCACACCTTAATCACGTAAGCCATTTCAATCACCTACTCTCACTTTATTCACTCACATGTACCGCAATCATACAGCTCTTGTACGTAGAAGCTCTTTGATTTAGCTTCTGCTTATACGGCAGCTGCAATTTTTTTATTTCGCTTTGTTTTCGTTATGATGTATATAACGGCCCTATAGGTGTGGATGTGTTCTTGGCGATAGGTTTCTGTTCAGTATCTTTAAAGTCTTCTGTACGACTAATATCTGTCATTAATAAGGTGCTTGATTTCTAATAAAAACTAAAGAGAATTATGGGTTGGTCTCATTCGTTTTGCCGGGATGTGGTACTCGGTGCTAATCGTGATTTTTCTTTAAGTATTATGTAGCATTCGTCTATATTTTTATTTCCCATTAGTACTTCGTAGTCAAAACGACAGACCTCAGTTCGAAGTTTCCCCGTTTGTAGTTTAGTGATGTTTTGAGTTACGGCCGTGAACTATCGTTACGGTCGTGAACTTCGAGCGCGAAGTCTATTATGTATTGATCACCAATCGTGACCGTAACATCTTACTCATTTATTTTGAGATCAGATTGTTAAGACGCAGTCGAGCATATTGTTTTGTCTAGTCGATTCACTGACATACTGCAGCAGACAATTTGTATTTATCAAATTGACAAGCTTATAATAGATTCAGGTATTCGACTTCGACGAGTGGACCAGTTTATGTGCGGCAAATTGAATTCTCCTATGATTATTATTTCGTGAGGAGTACTGAGGAAATCAGTAATGTAACCATAGAGCTAATCATCATTGATTGCTCTACATGTTGGGTTCCTATTTACGAGTAAAATTTTGATAATATTTCTTAGCTGCAGTTGGATAGTGATGCGTAGTATTCCCATTTTTTCTGTTATTCGTCTTTTAATTATCTTTTAATTGTAGTGGCAGCTTTTCTTTGATATGTATAATGAAGCCACTACCTTTGTTAACACGTTGAGTGCGATACGACCCACCGGTGGGTCACTCAGGTTAGGTTCTGTAATTTTTTCAAAGCTTTCTAGTGACTGTGTGTACAAAGTAAAGATTTGCACCGGCTAGGTAATCGCAGGCAACGAGTTAATGTGCTAAAGTTTGTCGATACTGTTGTAAACGTTTGTTTTCAATGAGACCTTTGCTTTGAAATGCCTTCTGTTTAGATCTAACCATGTTTCACTGGCAGCTATGGTGTCGTGCCACAACGTCGACTCAATGGCGTGTATATCCTGCATCTTCGGTAGGATACTTTGTACGTTGCTCACTAATATTTCCAGGGGTTCAATATTTTATTCGGTATTTTCACCTTCGATTTGTTTACCTGATCTGCGTTCAACATTTGGTTCATTGGTCTCCTTGAGTGGTTGGATTCCATTATTTCCTTCCTCACGATTGGTCAGTGAAGACTGTTTCAGCCGTAGATGAGCTCATTTCGGTTGCATTTATTTCATTGCCCTATTCGTGTTGTGGTATTACGCTTTTACTCAAGTTCTCCCTATAATTGCTTCCAAAATATCGATAATTTTGTAGTTTTGCGAGTGTTTCTTGCAGCACCAGAGATGCCTGCTGCACAGGTGAGTTTAACACGTTGACTCCGAAGTGGTACGTATGTGTACCACTTAGGTTAGGTTCTGTAATTTTTTTCAGATCCTTCTAGTGACTATGCGTACAAAGTGAAGTTTTACACCAATCAGGCAATCGGAGGCAACGTGTTAAGCATTGCCGTAGTGTCGAGTACGGTGCTTGCTTCCTTGGTGGAGGGTTGAGTTGGGAGCATTCATTGTGTGATCGTAATTTCTATGTACAAGAACAAGCTATTGTTAAATTCTTTATTACTTCCCCACGTCGTCGAGGAACGTTGAACTCCGTATTAGAAGGATTACAGACGTCCAAATTTAATTTGTATTTTCTTGTTGTTGCTCCGTATTTACTTTCAATTTGTCTGGCAACTCTAAGAGTTAGTAGGTATTTATCATTACTGTAAATGATTAGATGTTTTGTGCTATTTCACCCTAACTCAAAAAAATTAGTAGGTATTTAGTACTATTTCACCCTTGTTCTAAAAATATAGTAGGTATTCAGTACTATTTCATTCCTACTCTAAAAAATAGCGATGTGATAATGCCTTGCTCCAAGAAAGTGGTTTCTCGTTTCAGAGCTGTGCTGTTAAGTATTTAGTGTTCCTACATAATTATTATCCCCCATTGCATTAGCAGATTTATGTTTTAGGCATCAATTAACACGTTGCCTCCGATTGCCTGATTGGTGTAAAACTTCACTTTGTACGCATAGTCACTAGAAGGATCTGAAAAAATTACAGAACCTAACCTCAGTGGTACACATACGTACCACTTCGGAGACAACGTGTTAATTGGTCATTGAGTATGTTTTATTTATTGAGAATTTATGTTGTCTCAAAGACCGGTTCCCCAGGCTGTAAATTCATGCCAATCTGTAAGACGCTCAGCATTCCATGGAATATTTCTTAAAAATTCTGGTAACTGAGGTGTTTATCAATGTTTGGAAGTCACAATAATAAAATAATAGTTATACTTCAACTTCGAGGAGATCGATGGTCGAATGATAAAAGCCAAGTCTTTCATTCGCTGATCTCTTGTGAAAATTTAACCAGTGCACATGCTATCGATGAGTGAAAAAATGTACTTGGGTAACACGAGCTCTTATTTGACAAAGCTGTTAACAACTTTGTGCTGAAAACCAAGACAATCTTAAATCTCGCTCTGTTAATATCTGTATTGTGTGAAGTTACGCTCTTGATTACACTTCTGCCTGATTCTGCTGGGCTATTAGTTAGATATAAAGTGTAGACAGTAATTTTCATATGTAGCCCCTGAAACAGTGACGAATGTAACGTGACCATGCAGGCAAGGTGTTAAACCTGTGTTCTCTCGATGACCTCTAATGTAGTAAAATAATTTCCAATGTCTCAAGAAGCTATTCGTCTCAGTTGCCTTGTCACTGTGACCACGTTGAAACTGTGTAATTGTCAACTCCCGTGGTGAAAGAAGTGTTTTAATTACTTCAAGGAAGAAATTTAGACACTTCTAATGTCCAACACAGAAATTGTACAATTTTCAAAATTATGCTCGCTCCGCTCGTCAGAAATGTGCCAATTTAAGCGCTGTTGCCAAGCAGCGAGTGTTGTGGCATAATTGTGAACGCTTGCTCCTGGTGTCGCGAATTCAGCCCCTGTTGTCAAGGCAAGATGAAGATTTAACAACCGCTCCATCGTCTCCTTCGAGGAGCGCTCGATCGTTGAACGACGGCGTGTGCAATTTTCGATGCTCACCACAAAAGGTTCGTTGGCATGAAAAATGGCGTCGCAGCCCAGCCTTCGGACCTCATGAATCTCCCATTCATTTTGTTCAGTATCGGAGAAAGTGTCTAGATGAGCGATGAACGCGTCCGAGCAACGCAATCTGCTACTGAAAAATGAAACGCTGCGTTTCTTAAGCCACTGTGCGTTAAGTCTGGAAGTATAAATTAAAAAGAACTGGTTGAGGGATTCATTTAGGGCCCTCATAGGTGTGGTTCACTGTATTCAAGCGGTCGAAAATAGCATGAGACTTGTAGTTGTAACGAAGGTGTAGTCTTGTGAAGCAAAGCACGGATTCGACGTCAAAAACTTGAAATTTTTGAAATTGTTATTATTGCCATCTGAATTAAGACTTTAAAGATATTAATCCAATGTAAAAAGGAGCTGGTAGTAACATCCAATAAATATTATTCTACAAAAATATCACAAAAGAACCAACAAATTTTTTCATATGTAACATCAAAGCAGTAAATCCTGATATCTACAACAATTATTCCTACCAGTGCAGTATTAGTTAATAAAATCAATCCAGCGATCTGATAGTAGATTGTATGTAAAATAATAAATTTTCAGAGGGATGAGACGCAAGCGAACACAAGCGTTTACTTCCAGGCCTCTGGTTTAAGAAATCACATTTTGATCCAGGGTTACTTTACCACAAAATATCGTCACCTCGTGAGAAGTAACAATCTCTAATTACTTATCAATATTTTGGGGCTAAAATTATTCGATAAGCATTAATTATTTCCATTAAATGTTGTCTATTAATAGAGAAATAGTTGTGTAATATTATTAAAAGGTCGAAAGCTGTTCTCTAACGATGCCATTGATGACAGTAATCGGAACCTAAATTTCAATTAGAATATAATCTTCCATTAAGAAGTAAAACTGAAATGAGTAGAAAATAAAATTAAGTGTTTTGAATTGATGGAAAATGTAGAAATGAAACTCAAATTTGTTAACGGGATTTCTGCTATCGACGGTTTAAACAATTCTCGGAAATATCTTTACAATGAGTGAAAAGAAAGACCGCGGAGTTAAATTCGATTACCTGAAATAAGTTGTATTTTATGCTTGTTCTTGCGAGAGAGTTTGCTTTTGAAAGAATATCGAATTATAATAGCCGTCAAAGTGTCCTTGAGACTGTCTCTTATGTAAACATATATACATTTTCAAAGCAATAGTAAGGGAAAAAAGTTTGTCAGAAGCATTTAGTTGGAAGAATAAGTTTTTTCAATAAATAATCTGAAAATAAGAAAGAGAACACTGATCAGTCGGGAATTTTACGAGATTATTCCGGAGAAGAAAGGACTTTCCAAAAGCAGGAAAAACTGAAATTACCGACTAACTATTCCTATTTTCAGAGTGAATGCATTCTACATTTCATTAAGAGAGTATTTTACCTTTCAATTACAACGAGGTTCTACAGGGTGGGCCATAAATTTTCATACATAGGCGAATGTATAATGTATATTTTTTTTATTTTTCAGGCATAACTTCACCTGTGGTAATGCGTGTTCATCAACTGTGGAAAACACGTATCTATATGTGTATTCAAAACAATGGCAATTATATAGAGCACATCATATAAATAAAAACTTGGTCAATATAGAGTGTTTATACTACTTGTGTATGGAAGCTTATGGTCCACCCTGTATAATGCAAACATCAGAATTTACTGAAATAGAGTCTGAAAGTTTATATTACACATTAGAGAATATTGCATGCCAGTGAGTAGAACGCTTCCATTATGAAAAAAGGTTCACTCTTTATTAATACTTATTATGCAAAGCATAAATGCAAACATGAATATTAATGTGAAAAATCCATAGATAAATACAATTGTTAGATACTTAATTAATATTCCTACTAAGTGCAGGCATGTAATAACTGCTGCTCAGATGTATGTCAGATGTATGTTGTAGTAACAGTTTTACTACAACAGAAAATTGTGTAATTTTTAAACTTTAATGCTGCCAGAAACGTGAGTCTTACAACGAAACTATGATCCGAACTGTAAGGTCAAATACATCATAATTTAGAGATTAAATTTTTATTTGAATTCAAATAAACAACACGTGGTTCGAATTAATATAACTAGTCTTTGAATGCATCAGAGAACTCTTTCCTCATTAATTTAAATCGATATGAAACCATTAGAAAAGATCCATTGCTGTTTGTAAATCCGAAACACATTCTGTTGCCAACTGCTTGTTCGCATCTATCATTAGTGTTACTGTGGTGTGTCGTAACTTTATTGGACCCTGTTTTTGCTGGGCTTATGTGTCAATGGGTTTTTATGATGTTTATTTTAATTCAAAGTAGGAAACAAGTCTTTTAAAATTATTAAATAAACCTAAACGTCCTGTATTATTTTTAGTGTATTCCAATCAGTCATCTACTTGTTCATGAGTTCCCAAAAAATGCATACGTAATGTTAGAAGCAGAATCCTAGCCCTCATGCCTAAAAAACCTGAAAATTACTTTCAATTCATGGCATAAGCAAGCTTCTTTGTTACACAGGTAAGCACACTTATATCTTTACTTTATTAAAGCCGTTCAATAGTGCATATAAATACTCACTTTGTCCTGAGAAATGCACAGAAAATTGGAATTTCGAGTTTTGACGCTCATTTAACTTGCCTGAGGCGGACATATTTACAGTGATGTGTGCAACATGAAAGTTGTACTTCTGCTTTGTTTCTCTTTGTTCACTTTGTTTGTGGGAAGGGACAAATTATAGTGCCTCAAGCTGATGTTATGAAACAGGAGCAAATATTGGAACATATAATGAAATCCATCACCCTACTTGATTAGATTCGTAATCGTTGCCTACTTTTAATCAATTTTAGGCATGGTTTCGCATTAAATATGATTTTTAGCTTAAACTGAGAAGCTCTATGATCATTGCTGTCCCATGTTTCAAGTCATGCATTACTTAAAGCTTCTAAAATAACGCAACCATTTTCCCAAAATTGCATCGACGCGCCTCGTATATCTGCTACCACGACGCTCCCTCTTTGGCCCCTGCATAATTCCTCATTTAATCTGCGCGATTTTTACGTCTGCTAAACACTGCCATTATTCGAGGGGCGCATTTTGCGTCGGGTGCAGAGGGGCGTGGTGCTCTGCACTACTCTGATAGCCCAGTGCACTGTGGTGCACAGCACTGCACCAGAGAGATAAGGCAGCCTCCTGTCTCTCTGAATATGCGTCCTCTCACAGCTCTCCGTCGGCACCTTTGTATTCCTGTGAATTGTTAGCTTAACTTGTATTGGCTCAACTATTTGAATGTAAACTTTCATCTACTGCGTGCAAATTTTTGTTGCCATATAGCGATGTTTGATCAACATGTATTGGCTTGACTGTTGGAATATGAACCTAACTTTCTCATTGGATAAGCTTAAAAATTGTTTGTGTCCTCTAATGAAGCATGATCAACTTACATCAGTTTCTCGACTATTTCAAAGGAATATGAACTTGACTTTATGATTGGATATGCTTGAAAAAATTTTCTTTTACTTACAGGCGAGGATCGCACAGCATCGAACAGCATCGAAAGAAAATTAAAAATAGAAGAAAATCTTTCAGACCATGTATACATATTCATAGATAGATGTGAAAAATGATTTGTAAATGGTATCTTCGTATTTGAGTTTTATTCATTAAAATTGACTTGATGGAATATAAGAAATTGATTATTAGCCATGCCAATTGTGTCTCTTTAGGGATTGTAACGGTAGTGTTTTCAAAAATATGGTCTGACTTCGAAAGTGACTTCTAAACAAACAATCTTTATTTCCAATCAAGTACACAGTACATAGACATTTAGTGCATTGGTTTTTCAAATTCTTAAGGTTAACATTCTTAGAGTAAGGATGATGGTGAGCTCCATGCGACGATCCTGGGATGTGTCCATGGGCTTACCGATAAGTGTAAGTGCGAGCTCACGGCGCGAAACGAGAAACAGCTCGTATTCATTGCCGGGTTTCGAACCCGCAGTCTTTCTGCACAAGCAGAGACCCGATACAGAACACGGGCCGCAACAGCAAGTTGGTGACGAACTATTCCTGAAAAATTATAACAAAAACCCATGTTCCGCTCATGTTCTGGTATGTGAAGTACTCAACCAGTTGTTTTTAAATTGTCTTAATGCAATGATGTGTAGGTTAACAGGATACTAGTTTTATATTTTCCAGACCGTGAAACTTTGCGTAAAATCGATAGAAAAGCAAGCCATCGAGTAAGCTGGTACATGTACTAGCAAGCAAAACAGAAGTTTTGCATCATGTGTTGTAAAATCTATACCAATACGTTTTTGAAATGATGATGAAAATGAGTTAAGTCGTTGCGAGTCTGACACTACACTATTTATTAGATAAACTGATAATTGTGGAAATATAAGCAAAAAGTTATTTAGTATATTCACCAGTACTACCTAAGTACTTAGATTTTAAGATTAAAAGGTTGCTTAGTCAAGGAATAAAAAATGGCAAGAAGAACTTAATCATTTTAAAATTAAATATCAAGGGAATATTAATTTCCATTTCAATATACGAACACGAAAAACGCCAAATTTTTTCAATTTCTATTGGTATAGCATCCAAAGCCTTTCATATAAAAGTCTTAATTAGCTCACTAGAGTGAAATATTCTCCAGACACGAAGAGTAGATCGGTAATAATTAAGGTGCACAAGTGCCCTTGAAGCGAACAATTACTCGGAAAATATGATCAACGACTGAAATCGTCTTATGTTAGTCAGTGATTATGAGTAAATGTGGGCTTAAAAACTGAATATAAAATCTCAATTACGTTATCAAAAACGCAATGATCTCATTAGAAAAATTTCAGTGTGTAGCAACTTTTGTCATTCATTTTTCCAAAGCTATAAAATTTCAATATTTTCCGCTGATTTCTTTAATCCCCGTGACAACAATAAATTTCACTTAAGTATTGGTTTAAGTTCTGCAACGTAGCATTGGTGTCTTACTGGAAATGTTTTTGACGTGAAAGAGCTTGAAATCTCCAGGGTGATTGTCAAACTCGAGTACGGTTACTACTGTGTGCAATTGTGAGTGGAAAGACATACTGTGAGGGTTCTTTGATATGCATTTCCATTGCCCAAATGAAACAGTGCATTGTATGCAACGAAAGTTTTCCTGACAAGTTGTCCTGTATCTTCAACTCCAATCGTGTGGCAGCAATAGGAGAAACGATGATTGGTTTTTGCACTAATCTGTTTCTATGCGGCTCTACAACATTTTGATTCTCTCGTGTAATACCAGTGGGCACGAAATGTACGAATATCTATAATAGTTTAACTTGAAGTACGGTCCGACATTCAGGGTGCTCCTCTAAAGTTTCGAAGCGTACGTAATTTTCAAGAAAAGTGACTTACGAGCCTACCCCGGCAATATCATATTTTCATTGCTTTACTAACTTTTTCACGAACGCAAATTCCGAGTTTCAGCATCATTTTGGATATGAACAAAGTTATTTTATTGACACTACGCGCCAAACAATATACGTTAGTAATCAAGTTATACATTTAGAAATGCACAGAATTAAACGCGGTCGTTGATGAAGTTTTTATTTTGGCAAGTACCCCATCTGTATGGGCATGGCGACGGTGTTAATCAAGATTAATGGAGCAGCTGATGCTTACCGTGGTGTCATACGGCCTGCATGTTCAGTAAAAGCGCCTGTTCTGAACAGTGAATACACCTGACAGCGACGCAGTGAACTTGTACCACTTAGTTGATGTAAATTGGTATTGTCCAACAAGAGAGAATTTTCTGTTTCTTGCATATAAATTGATATCCTGATGTTCAATATATCGTATGTCATAGCTTGCATGTATGATATCAGAACGTTGTACCCATTCTTTGAGAGTAGTCAGGTACTCGAGCGTTTTCACGACAAAAAAAGAATATACACTAAACTTATACTACTGTGTGTTGTAAAAACCTACGAGTGTTTTTTCCCGTTTTGAATTCCCTAAAAAAATACGACTTAGTGCATTTCACAAATGAACCCATTTAAAAATAGGTCACCAAGCTAAGGCATGAGTTCTATGGAATGGCAATATCACTTGAAGTTTATTCACCATAAGATTCATTCTACGTTTTCATAAATTAAGCGATATTTTACGATTTGCGCGCATCTAAAGCCTTCATACAAGCTCAAGCAGTTTTTTGACTTATTGTCCCGCAACAACATTTATGTATGAGTTATGTTTTCAATATTAATTTAGAAACGTGAAAACCCTTTCTGGAAAATATCAGTTATAAATTAGTTTTTTTGCAAAATTTAAATGACGCAGAGTAAATTGCATCCAATACACAGGGCTCTCATTAACGCCCCACACTTCAAATCTCGCCTTTTATGCGATCTACTGAGTGTGAACTTTCCCCGTCTCTTGAATAACCATGAGGCCCGCTCCGTCCTGCCGCTCTGTTCACACGTCACTGCACACGCTCACACTCCAACCTCTCCTTTCACGTTTCAATAACTTGCTATGACGCTCGAAATAAATTACATCTGCTATGTTTAGGGTCACCGGACTAGCAGCGGTGTCTCTGTAGCAAGAAAACAACTGAAAAATAACTAAGCGCATTGGGGTATTTTTTTTCGCAGATTTAGTTAGTTTTTCGGGATTTTGAAACGACGTACGTATATTTTGGAGAGGATCTGAAGTGAAAGAATTTTTAATAAATTATGTTCAGAATATACAATAATTGAGACGATGGTTACATCATCTGTTCTTTTATTCGAGTTAAGAGTAATACTCAGTAACATATGAGGTCTTTCAAGTCTTTAGTTAATGCTCGTTATGTTTTTTACTTTTTTTCCAGATGCTCGAAATCTTCACAGTAAAAGCAATTTATTTTATTCATTCCTTAGTCCACACAAAAGATTAAATTTCCCTGCCAGTCATACGCTTGTAAAACTTGTAAAACACTCGAAGATCAAATATATAACATATTTAATTTTTTCTTCGTTTACCTCGTTGGTCCACCCAGCATATGACGAGTGAGAGAGGACTGTCCTCCCCGAGCCGTCCAGGTTCCAATTGAATCAACGCAATCTGTCTTTATGACACTTTGCTCTATTTTAATGAAGTGTCACTCCCCTCACGCTGTACAGGCCAGCAGCGGTCGGCTGTGCCGAGCTCTGCCAAAAAATGTCACGCGCCGAAATGGGTTCAACACCATACCTGGCAGGGGCCGAGTCTATTACACAATGCTGAATTCTAACCCACGATAACTAAAGTCAAGATGATGATGCGTCTGTATACAGACTGCCGGAACTTAAATGTTGAAATCAATTTTTGATAGCAGCATTTTCGCATATTTGGACCCTGGAGTTAAGTATAACTCCTGTGATTAAAATGAAATGGGTGTAAAACAAATTTTTCCTCGGCACAGCTTTTGGTTTTGCCCCAGACCGGAAGGGGACCTTCCACGAATATGACTTTCGAAAGACATCCGTCATTTCGGACACGTCCATTTGCATCTGTTACTGACTGCGAGGGAAGATGTGTGAGTTGGATGTGGCGGCTCCTGGTAGGCTGATTGGGTAGTAACTCCATGGATTTGTGTGCCTTTGTACCGGTGGCTCATCGTCAGCCGTAATTTTAGCTAGTAACTAGTTTACAGGATTCGCTAGCACCTGTATTTTACCGCCTACGTATTGGCAGGAGGTGATGGTATTTGCGTTTTTGCTGAGATTGGAGGAACTTCGATAGCTAGTTCTATATACAGGTACATGGGTAGAATTATATACATAGAATAGAATATGACAGCAGGAACGAGTCGTTTGGTTCATTCTTGGGCTGCTACTCAAATTCCATATCGTCTTGAGTCAGTACTTCATAGTACTGAGGTTTTTTTTATCCAGTATTCGTCAAGACGAGTTTTGAATGTGTTTACAGGGTCAGCAGAAATGATATTTTTGAACCGCTAGTTCTAGATTCCGAAAATTTTAACAGGAAATGAATTTAGAGCCTGGTTGTCCTGAAGTTCTTCATTATTAGTTTTTAGTCGTTATTTCTGGTTCACATGTTATCGTCTCTGGTGAAAAGTCCTTCTGCGGTAACATCGTTGAAGCCATTGAGGTATTTATAGGTCTCGATGAGTTGTCCTCGTAGTCTTCTTTGTTCTAGGGAGATAAGTTCTAGCTGCTGAAGACACCTTTCTTAGCTCAGATTACGGAGTTCAGGAAGCATTTTCGTTGCTTCACGCTGAACTCTCTCCACATTGTCTGTGTTGTCGTAGCGTATGAGACTAGAGTTGCACTGCATATTCCAGATGATAGATATGTATATAACGTAATGGTGATAAGTTAGTATAGTTGGTCTGTGTAACGGTGATTGGTAGTATAACATAGATTAACCCATTAATGCCGACAATTATCGTGCAGCATTTTTATGAATTTTATACCTTAAAACAGTTCTCTGGGATAGATTTAACATATGAAGTAACTCAAAAAATTTATATGTGAAAACAAAAAATATGGCCTGGTAACTATAATTACCAATCGACAATAACATAACAAAATTGCTTCTTTTAAAATATTTGATCCTTTCAATCACAGATTATTGTTAAATGCAATTGAATTACCGATAATTATGACAATAATACTGTTGAACGGTTTCCAATTACTACTAAAACATATCTAGTTCACTTTTGAGTATGGAATGCCTCCATACACTCTGGGTGGACAGGCAAGTCGCACAGCGGACAAATGTAAGCTGAACGGCGTCCGCATTCCTGGCATCTACCGTGCTTTGTTTCACCTTTTGCTGACCAATGTTGTTCTTTATTGCGTCTGATTTCATCTACTGAAGATTTAGCAGGTACAGCTGTTGGCCCTGGATGCTGCTGTTTGTTTGTTTCCATAAGATGTCAACAGTGCAATTACAGAATGTCTTGGAAAATTGAATAGAGGGACTCCATCGTTATTTTTTCTACATTCCATCCACGCATTCACAACTTGTGTATTCAGGCTCCATGAAAATACAGGCTATCACCACTTCTTTGATCGCATTCTTATGAAATATGCACCTACTTGTTGATCAAACAGATCTATTCCACCCATATGCTTATTATACGTCTGTATAGAGTTAGGAACCTGAATTTGAATAGATTTACGGGCCTTCCCGTCCCATCTTTTGGCCTATTGTATAGGACGACCACTGAGTTTATTAGAGTCTGCGCATATAACTTTGTGTTTCCATTCCACTATTGAGACTGCTCTACTATATGCTTCCTCCATGTGTCTACGAGGTTTCTTATCCATAAGTTTTATAGGTTCTAAGGGTGCTTCGTCCAGACGATCTTCACGGAGTAGTAGTGCATGCTATTTCTTTGTTTGCAAATTTTTTCAGTAGGGCAACAGACCCAAAGTAATTATTGTAAATTACATGTTGTCCTGCTCTTAGATTTGTTTTTTGAACCATTTCCATAACAATATTGGGTTCATAACCCAGCCCATGGTCAGCAACCCTCGTGTTTGAGCCGCAGCACGGTTCAACATGGAGCAGAGTTCCATCTGATTTAGCTTCACCCCAGAGCTTGAATCCAAATCTTACGGGTTTTCCTCGTATAAACTGCTTGTCCCTGTGCCTCCTATACTAAGGATCCATGATTTCATCGACACCAAGGAATTTTTCTGCCTCTTTGACTCCTGTAGTTTCATTTAAATGTTTGAATATTGGTTTCACTTTGCAGAATCTATCCTCATCTATGTTCATATTGTCGGTGAAATGAAGACATCTCATTATTTGATCAAAAGTGTCTCTCCTCATGACATTGGCAACCAGTAAATTCTTAACATCAGGCATTTGAGTCTAGTACAATCTTCTATTTGCCAACTTATTCTCCCCAAAAAGAATAAGAATAATGAAGAACATTCAAATTATTACGTGAAACACAATCATGCTGTATTGACTTTTGCTCGGCATAAAGTTTGCTCTGTTCACATACATAGTAAAACCATTCATCTGCCCAGCAATGTCCAATATGTTTCTTCATAATCTCTCACAGAATCAACAACTTTTGAGCTATCTTTGTGCCAGATGGTAACTTCTTTTCGACGTCGCCTGATTGATGCCTGAGACGATTCACTTTCTAATCCATCTGGCGTCTCTTGCTCTGATCTAGGAATGGTGTTTGCAAACAAGATTCTTCTTGGTAAGTTTTTGCATTTTCAATTGGTGGCTCAATTGCAAATAGCTCAGTTTCATCATCAAACTCTTCTGCCAACATATCATTTAGTGTCAATCAGCAAGGGCAAAAGCAACTATAAATATGGGTTCAACTCCTCCCCACTGCCCATTTATTGACATCAAAAAATGAGGAATGTAGAAAATAAGGTAAAATTTAAATATTGCGTAAATATTCATGGTTCAGAAAACAATAAGTAATTTTAATTAATTTAAAATTAATAAATACATCAAAGGGAAACATACTGAATGAAAAACTAAATGTGTCACAGATGATAACTCTACTGCCGAGTGGTAACTATAATATAGTTACCCCACGATATATTTCGTTTCATATAATTGTCACACATAAAATTTAGTTTACATGACATAAAATAAATACCTTTCCTCTATCATATAATAATCAAATATTAAAAATAGCACTAAAATATGAGGTAGAACTCACAGTTTTCTGAGTCGCGGTCGTGACATCATGAAATACACCCTATCTTAATCAGCTTTGAAGTTCAAATGTGGCAGTTGTACGCAGCCAAGCTGAACTCTATTCGTTTTGAACGTAAATTGAACTTGTATCAAACTACTGAACACGAGAAAACTGGCAGTTTATGTATTTTATGATTTTTATGGGACTTTATATAATCTGGTAACTATAGTTACCGCTCAGCAGAAATGGGTCAATATAGACGATTTCTGTTAACATAGAGTCTTCACTTCACATGATCCGCTGTATAGAGGCCCGGTCTAACTTTAATTCCGTTTTGACGTAAATTGACCAATAATTCTATAATTTTTTCAGACCTTACCGTAATCGACGTAAATCATTATGAATTAAACAGGAAACTTAGCTCTGTTAGTTGGACATCCTAACTTCGACACAAGTCATTTCTCTTGTATACACCAAAAATTTGATGCACGTTGAAAGGTGCAGCATCGTCAGTCATCTCGTTCCTTTTAATGTTTAGAAGAAGCATCGCATTTGAGTGTGTGTTGAGAGTGCCATCCTCATAAACATAGCAGGTTTGTTGAGCTCACTTTTGAGTTAGTTGTGCAGTTTAGTAGCCTGTCCAATTACGCTTAATGAACTGACGGTGGTAAATTTACGATGTCTCCACGAAGAGGGCGCTCATTAATATGACAAGCAAGGTCAAAAACTATAAAGTTAGACTGACAAAGAGATCTCCGTAAAACACAATTGCAGCCAATTTGTTGTTAGCTCTGAACTCGAAACTGACACTGAAAAAATTCAAAGGGTAGTGTGTAGCAAACCTAATGAAATTCAATGTGCTTCTTTAGGTATTTGTTTTTTAAGAATACAGTGAAGTATACGGTAAATAACCGAAACGTTGATAGTGAGCAAAAAGAGTGTTGAAAAAAATTCTTTTGTGGGGAAAGTTTGTTCAATTTTTGTTTTATCAAGCTCATGTGTTACTTCATCGACATTTGTGTCATAACTTAGTTCATTCTGAATTAAACACAGAAAATAACATTCATACTTAGAGTGAACGCTTCTGGATTGATATAAGAGTTAAAACTCAACATCTGTTGCGAGCAGGGAAACATGCTTCGTTAACAGGTCAATAAGTGTTTTGTATCAACGCGTTTCGAAATCTACCTTTTGTTACAGTTGTTTCAAGAATCTGGTGTGGGCTTCGTAAATTTCAAACCAAATGCTTCTCTTTTCACTGATTTATTTTTTGCTCTCATGCGTACGTGGCAGAGATATCATAAGGTATAATATTAAGCTTAGTTCAACTATTTTGTTCTCTGACGTGCCGCTCATTTTTTTCAACTTTTCTCGAGAAAAGTGAAATATTAGTCTGGTGCATTTTACCTCGTAGGAATATCGTATGTTTAGCACTTGAAACACTAATAATGCCCTGCCCAACCCTTTGAGCCATTCTCATGTCATGTTCGAAGGAAATCTAAAACACAATTTATTGAGGCCTAATCAATTGTTCCTTCAATGACGAATTTAAAGTAATTTCGCAAAGCTGTAGAATTTACCCTCGCTTCTCCCCTCTTCCCCCTTTTTTCTGAGTACCACTTCAATCTCGTCTTGATTACAATCATCATCAAAAACAACTACAGGATTAAATTTTGTGAATAACCTAAATGCTATAAAATTATCTCGCTCAGATGAACTTACTTGGAGGGAAGTGATAACTAACTCCCAATGAGGAAACAACTTTCATGTTAATCCAGAGTACTGCAAAATTTACTCCTCAACGGTCACACTAATGATGCAGTAATAGTGTGAAAACCTAATTTCCCTTCGTCTACGCTCCAGAATACCATAGAATGGACTCGTACAGACGATGACCAGAGTTGGAGGAGATGGTTGAACCAAACCTAGCCCACGAGGTACGCATGTCACTTCCAAAACCTGCTCTCTTCCCCCTTCCCTGGCTCCATATTCGTGGCTCCTTACCAACTATTGGCGCTATTCAAACTTGCCGACCAGAGAGCTCAGAATTTCTCGAGCATATTCTTAGGCCTCTAGAAACTCTAATTGAGGCCCCACTTGAGCCTGAGAGGGCCACGGCCCTGGCAAACTTCCCATGGTATAGGCCTTTATTTGTCAAGTTTCAATGCAAATATCGGTCGCACAGCTAATGCTTACGTTCAGTGGCTGAGGGTATTTCTTGATCTTGAAATGAGAATGAAAATTTAAAAATATAAATAATGATGAAGAAGGTAAAAATTTCAGTATAGTTCAGTCAATTTATAACTGTTCATAAGTCAGGTTATTGGTGTTTGTATCTATCGTTGTAAGTCAACATATTTTCTCTGTTACATAAATTTAAATTACCTGCGTGTACAAATGTGAAGTGCAATAATGTATTTATCTAAGTAAAATTAATTACATAAATTCTTAAAATTAAGGTCATAATCAAGAATTTTACCCACTATTTTTTTCTACAAAGTTTCCTTCTACTATGATTTTATTTGCTTTTCAGTGCAAATGTGCTTCACAGTTTATGAGTTTAGAGAAATGTGTTCCATTATACATAGTGTGATGCTTGATCTATTCATATATTTTATGTTAAAGCTTTCAACGAAACTTTAAAAAAAGATTCAAAATTCATTTCATGCTGAATACCCAACATCACAATGATCAAATTGCGAGTGACACTTTTGCTTTTCACTTCTGTGATTTGCAGACTTGATCTATCGTATAGGTAATATACATAGGAACAACTCGAATTGATCGCATCCATGATTGCTGTAGTTCATATTGCGTTTTGTCTTCTTTTCGAAGTGGGATTGGATAAGAAAGAGTGTCGCTAGAAATTTGTAGGTTATGGCAGACTGAAGATTGTAGTCCAATGAGTGAATAGGTTTTGGTTGCGTAAGTGGAAAAGGTTTAGGTATGAGAGAAACATACTTATAAACATACTGAAATGAATGAAGGGAAAGGGATTGCACTGTATTCTGTCGAGTCCAAGAAAATAACACCTCCAGACACTGAATAAATGGAGAATGTAAATAAGCAAGAAAATGTATCGGTTGGCCGTTTTGAGACATAGCCGTATTGCTAACCTTCAGACTTGAAGTTGAAGAGAGGCAGGACGAGTAGCATGAACAGATAACTGGACAGACCAGTAAAAGCTATGTGGACCTTATTAAAGAAGCTAACACAGCTGGACATGCAGTTCAATAAAAAAACGAAGCATGGCCTAGGTCTTACGTTGAGTTGATGTGGGTCTGATGAACCATGCGTTTTGTGTTTTTTATTTCTTTATTTATATGTATGACGTAAGAACCTTTTGTGCTCTGTGTGTTCTGATTCTGGTTTGACATATTTGCGATTTTTCTCATTCGTTCCTGATATTATGATATTTGTGAGTTTGTTCATACCTGTATTCATAAGTCGCCGCAAAGACTGACGTCATAATTTATCCTAGTCTTCTTCATTAATTATTATATGCGTGGTTTACTTAAGTAAGTATGATATTGTTCACGGTGTTCGTTATAGTCAACATTTCTACTCCAACCCAACGTGACATGACATCATATGATACTGATGTCATAATATGTTATACGTATATTGTATTATGATATATCATATTAGATCATAAATTACCGTCTCCATATATTGGACTTATGTAAATTGTAAACATAATCATAGTTATGTGAGTGGGTTCGATAGTGTTCATAAGACTTTAGTGTTATATAATTTTGGTAAGATTGGTTTTCAGAGAAACATACTTCGATTCTACGAAAACATTCGCTTATTCCATGAACTGAATACCGGCTTAACACGTTGACTCCGAAGTGGTACGTATGTGTACCACTTAGGTTAGGTTCTGTAATTTTTT
The DNA here is from genome assembly GCA_006783055.1 of Trinorchestia longiramus. NCBI lineage: Eukaryota > Metazoa > Arthropoda > Malacostraca > Amphipoda > Talitridae > Trinorchestia > Trinorchestia longiramus. The sequence continues at coordinate 98,993 of VCRD01000342.1, read as the reverse complement.
CAGATCCTTCTAGTGACTATGCGTACAAAGTGAAGTTTTACACCAGTCAGGCAATCGGAGGCAACGTGTTAAAGTCTCAGTCAAATGTTGCTCAATTTTGTGGCATATTTCTCAAACACTTGTTATGCATGTGTTTTTTCAGGTGTAAAACAGTATTCATAGATGGTACATCCAACATACACTATTCATATCACCTCTGAAATTTTTCGTCGTCAGCCTATCATTATTCTAGCTAGTGAAAAATGTAATTATTTGACTATTTCTTGTACTTAAGGAAAATTATTTTGATATAATCTATTCTCTTCTATGATTGCACCAATGTGTTAATTATTGTGTTCGACGTGGGATGTTCCGTACCGAAAAAACGTATTTAAAATGAGTATCCAAATTTTTCGTACCATCGAATCAGCACTAAACCTCACTTTAACTATTTAACATAGATATTTCTTCAATGCATGAGTAGTTTAGCGAGCTTTTCACATTAGGAGAATAATTTCCGAATACTAACAAGAAAAACAAGGTTCAAGCCACATCGCTGACGGAGAATTAAACTTGTTTGTAGCTTCTTAGCAGAAGGAAGCCCTATCAATGGCCCTTAACTGGCCTTGTTATTTAATTAGGTGATCATACTCATTCCTCAAAGATGTTTGTGCCTATCACAATAACAACTTTTCTTGCTAAGAAAATCCATTATTTTTCCTTCGGCCATTGTTGGAGGTCGGCGATCGTGTAGTGTATTGGCTGCTGAAAAATCAGATCTCTCGAGCTCTGTCAGGTCTGTAATAAGAAACGTTTGTCTCCATCCTCAGGGAACAAGAAATAAAGACACTAAAATATCTGCTTCACTAAATCGCCCGTGGCAACCTTCCTTCTCAGTTTAGTTCCTTTTCCTTTTTCTATTCCGAGGGAGATTGCGAGTAACAAAGCGAGTTTTATATCGAGCCTCGAAGAGGGAAGTATTTCTAACAAATATTGTGGCAATTGGCAAACCGACTGGAGGTGCCAATTAGTGCACTATAAGGTTTACTTAATTGATAAAGTGGCCATCGAGAGTAGTACGACACTGTGTAATTGTTTGCGGCGGAGACACTTTCTTTCTGTAATGTTTAGCCTTTAAATTGACTGTCCTGACGTGGAAGCGACAAATAATGTTCTTATTTAATTGTACGACAAGGTATCAAGTTTTCAGCTGAAGGGATCGAAGAAAAAATTGCGAACTCCGTTTTCTAATGATGGAAATAATTCTGTGTTTAGCCCTGTTCTCTCACTTGACAACGGCTTACGAGACTGGTGACCATTCAATATAATTATTTTAGGGTGTAGAAAAATGTTAGAGGTACACTGTACATTTTCTGTTCACTCTATACATTAAGAAAGGCACTGCAGCTGATGAAAATCGTCGTACAGCGTACCTAGGGGACTAAGCACTGTTCAGGGAGTGCGCTTTCAGAAGTCATTTGGAGAGGAGGAAGGGGAGGGAGAATGCAGTGTGGTATCTGTCGTAGTCACCGCCCCTGATCTCTCCTCATCAGCGTTGTTAATTACTCTCCACAGCATCGTGAACGGCTCTTCAGTGAGTGTGTTACGGCTTTAAATTTGAGGCAAGCCTCATCTCTCAGTCTTTTAGGAACGTCTGACAGTTTTAGGCGGGTGCCAAGGACTACTATAATTTATATAGTTTTATTATTGTTATGGTTTATGCCAATGTTTGTTTTCAGCCTATATTATTTATTCAGCCAAGGACTACTATAATTTATATAGTAGTCCTTGTATAGTAGTCCATGGCGGGTGCTGATATTTAAATATAATTTGAGGTTTTCTAATCTCTTACAAGCAAGCGTACGTTCTCCATGCTATATACTCCTGATCGCTCCTTATGTTTCTATACTAGAAGTCTTTCCCCGAAATTTGGACTCCATTCTCAAAAAACTCCTACAGAACAAATATTTGCCCTGCCAAAATAAAATTGGAAAGAATGCTACAAAAAATCCTCGTCGTTATACCTTTTGGTATTGAGCTTTTCTTTGTATTTCCCTTCTTCTTTCTTCCAATATCATGGAAAAGCCTGCATATTCTGTAATCGACCTATATCTTAGTTTCTGTTCTAATTTTTTGTTTTAGATTTTTTCTTCACGGTGCTCGCAGTGCGTATTTTTCCTTATTGAAAAGTAGTTATGCTAATCAAAACACGAAACATTTCTGCCAAATTTTTCGATGTATATTGCTTAAAATGCATGAGAGCGTAAGTTAAAGCGTGGGTAAAATAATAAGCACGTCGTGTATATATGCATCAAATCGGTCACAGTTCCATTGTTACCTTACGTTGAAAGAAATACTTGAATAAAATACTGAAAAACTCATTAAATGATGCAGAAACTTTTCGAATAAAAAATGTAATTATTATATAATAACACTGTAAAGGTGTCCTCGGAATGGTGAAATAGGATATACTCGCCTGTAAACAAGCGTCCGGAGTTTTTCCAGAGTTTAGTTCAGGCTTCAGAACTTTCCCTACAAGCCCATTCAAGTTTTCTTCGAGATTCAAGTTCGTCTGAACGCACTCCTCTGAAAATGCATGCCACAGCAAAGCCAGTTTTTTTCAGCCTTATAAGATGCTCGTAGTTTTCATGATACTCTTGCATGCGCTTGTAAACTTACGAGTATGGTGCTGTTTTCGAATAATGTTGTTCTAACAAGTTTCTCTTCGATCAAAAGTAAGTTTATTGTACAGTCTACTCTATACGTTGTTTGAAAATGAATATTTTTTTTCATTTATTTACTGCACACACTCTTCTTTTTGAAGGTGCTGTCGCTTGCTGCTGGCAAGGCGATTTTGTGCGCTTTTGAACGACCATGCAGAAACTGAGTAGTCGCCGTCAGACGGCATGGGACTTCGGTATTGAACCAAGAATGGGCCAAACGGCTCGTTCCTATTGCCTTATTCTATTCTGAGTAATGTTGTTTGTTGTTACTGTGGTAAAACTTTTGCATGTTCCATGTCTTCACTAACATGTGTTTTACACTCGTCTCGTCAGTCATAGGAGCATAACAATGTCATTACGAACTAGGAAAATTAAATTATTTTTTTTCACCCTCATTCATTCCCAGTTTCGTTTAATTAGACAATTTAATAGAAAACTATTCCAGTAATTTTGTAATTCGTATCTGGCATGTCAAAAAGAACTATGAATGAATTTGGTTTAAAAATTCAATCATTATTTTGTTTCACCGTGAAGTAATTAGGTTGAAACCTCTTTTAACGATGCTTAAATCCAACCTAGAGCACCAACACATGGTCTAAAACGTGTGATTTGTGGCTCATATACGGGTGCTCACAACATTCTTCCTGTTTCATTTACACTCAGAGATTTGAAATATGCAAATAGCAGTGACACTGGCGTGCCAAAAACCCATTGTATTTTCCATTGGCGCTGGACTGTGCTAAATGTTGCCGCTCTCAGCAGTTGATTGTCTCGGCTAGATAAAGCGTGATTGATGTCTCTGTCCTGCTCAGCGTCACTGACCTTACAATTCCACTTCTTGATAAGGCGCTCCAGTGGCACGCTTTGTAGTTCTGTGGATTGTGGTGTCTTCAAGAAAATGAACTTTTGAGTGGCTCTCCAAAATACTAATTATTTTCTTAACAATGCAATGGTGCCTCGAATAATGCCTGGCGGTTGTCTTGTTAAAATATGTCGGTAAATGGATTAAATAGTTTTTAACTAGACAGTTCCCGTGGCAATTCCACGATTTAGATTCGACCAATTTGAAATTATTATAGAGATGAACGTATTAAAGATTTACGACGAATTATTGTATTTCGAATGAATGTTTTTATAACTGTATGTATACAGAACTACCATTCTGTAAATTATCTAATGATAACATGGCCCATATAGTACCCGTTGAAATTTCTTGGCTTAAAAGTGATAAAATTAAAGATTTATGAAATAAAATGCATTTTTTAGTTTTACCCGTGGTACCATCAGAATCAGAATATTTTTTTTAAATATATACAGAACTTTCATTTTGTATCTTACCTAACGATAACATAGCCGTGTAAGAGGAAAAAGTTAATAATGGAACAAATGGCGTGTTTTATAGTGATCCGGTGCCTTTGGTATCCACAATACAATGCTTGTAATACATGGATACCCGTTCTGATTTCAGTTCAATAATTTTTCTTCAGTAATAGATAGGAAGTAATGGGACGGACACACACAGAGATAGAGAGATGGAGATACATAGTCGATTGTATATGTAGATAGAACGAGGACACCTTGATATTTCGGTTTCAACTAATAATACATCAGTTGAATCTTCATACTATTTAAATTTGAGGAATTGTCTTTCGTATCAGTCACTATTTTAAATCAAAAAGTTGAATGGTCTCCAAGATCTGATTTCATTCTTTTTACGATTTCCTCTGGGGTTAGCGGATTCGAAAGTTTTCGTCTCTCCACCAAGTGATCCAGAAAAATTAAGGAAGATAAATTCAACACGAGTTTAAACTCTTAAAAAGTGACCGATCAATTGTGAGCAACTCAATGCGGAACATTACATCGAAACTGCGAGTGTCCGCGAAAAAAGGAGCGTAAGTTTGTGCAATTTATTTTCTATTATCAACCGTTGCTCAACTATTTTCCCTACTTGCAGAGACGAGTGAATTAATACTGGCTTAATAATATGCGAATTATTGATATTAAAATTAAAGGTCTTTATTTTATTTTTCTGTACGTACATTATGTTTTCACAAGGGTTTCATAGACATACATATGTACAGTATTCGAATTTAAACGTAACTCATTCATATTGAGTGAATGTACCTAAGCATGCAATCTTAATGCTGAACCTTAAATTAACATTAAAATTGAAAAGCGTGTTATGTTCTTGGTGTAAACCACGAACAAGAACTTTCCTATTTACTCGCAATGTCGGTCCACGATGTTTTTGAACAAATTTTATTTCCTGCATAAGGATACCACTATTCCAATAAAACAATGTCACTATAATTCTATGAATATACACTTACATTTTGAGAGTTGTTATACCTGTAAACATCAGAATTAATTTTATCGGGCCATTTTTGCTCCTGTTTTTGCGTAAGTGGCTAATGCTCCTATAAATCAACGGATGCAAATTAATGGTCAAAATCAGTCTGAGTTCAGAGTCCGCTCTCTGATGCAGATAGGGCAGTCGATACAGAGGCGCTGTGGGGCGTGGCTGCTAAGGCAGATTAGAAATTATGATTGAAAGCTAAGCAATTTTTCGAAATTATTTAAGGAAATTAGGTTTACAACTTTTTTGAACGATTTAGACCTTGAGAATCAGTGAAGTTATTCCAAAAATTGAATATGTGTTATTACTTTACTAATTAGTTATTAGTGAATAATTACTCATATTAACTAATATTAAAACTAAACTAATATAGTATTAAACTAATACTACTAATTAAACTGCTAAACCTAACTAAACTACTAAACTAATATTAAATTATTAGTTAATTATTTAGGCGTGAGAGTGATCAAAACGTTTTATACATGTGGCTTTAGTTCATTCGTTTTTAAACATTCTTCCTGTGATGCTAAAACAAAGCGGCACTTCAAAACTTCAATGGTATCACTGTCACGCCACAGGAAGATCCAGGATCAATTCCTGTAGCCGCCTAGGTCTCTGCCTCATCATCGGCAAACGAGAAAAATGTCCAGCATTCTGCGACGCCGGGCGCCTGGAGTAAAACTAAACCTTCATCAAGCTCATCAAAGCTCCCCAACAAGCTTCTACTTTAAATTCCAGCTCAGAGGACGGGAATAGTCGCTTGGAGGATCATCATTACTCGGAAGATCTTGGCATTTAGATTATTATATTCCTAGTTTAACCACCACATCTTGGCATTAAAAATTGAATATCTAATGCATCTGTACTGTATACCTGATTTGAAATACAGTTTATTTCTTTTTTCTTCCCTTTAGATGTACGATACAAAGCAGAATTTCTAGATGAGAAAGAGGCTGTGCTCACTTTTGTTCGAAGCAACTCACTATTATTTTCCAAGAATCCTAATGACTCATATTCATAATGATCGTACCCATTGTACGATCTTCCCGTACAACGTCGTCGATTAGCAATGTAGGTAAAAATTACTCGAGAGTATGGCAAATTGTGGTTCAAAAATTGAAGCTTGTACTTTAATTTTGTATCGCCAATACTCCCAAATCTAATTAGTATAGGTTTAGGCTCTACTTTAAGTTCTGAGTGAAGGGATGCAGTTTGTGTTCTACATTTAATGTTGCCTGTAGTTACGTTACAGACGGCGACGTGTACACACAAAGCGTAGCCGTGCCACTGCAGTAAAACTACGGCAACTTGCCTACACGACACTCAAGTCTCCTCACCCTGCACCTGTCAATCCAACCACAATTTGGGGACATTTGCACTGCCAATTCGCAGGCCTCAGGGATTTCCTCCTCTGGGAGTTTTCATTTTTTCCGGAAACCATTCGCTGTGTATATTTATTCGTATTGTTTGGATCAATGCAGAGGCGAATGGAAACTGGTGCGAGAATCTAAGAGAGACTCGAATTTTAGAAAAAACTTCACGACAAAGCTTAACACGTTGACTCCGATTGCCTGATTGGTGTAAAACTTCACTTTGTACGCATAGTCACTAGAAAGATCTGAAAAAATTACAGAACCTAACCTAAGTGGTACACATACGTACCACTTCGGAGACAACGTGTTAAAGACAGCAAATCGTCCGACATTCAATTGAAGTCATAGTTCAGCAAATTGGTGAAAATTTTCATCATGGGCAAAATAGAAGTATTTCTGAATAACTGAACAACGCAATACTAAACCTTTTTTGCCTGCTTTCTTTCACCGAGAGATAACGCAAGCTTGACTTTTGCTGTAAATTATGTTGTGTGGTGGAAGGAATTATGGAAGTGATTTCAAGTGTTACGTACGAGCTGCACGGAATCAAAAAAATATACCATATATTAAGCTCTCAAGCGAAAAGTCTGGTACATAACATTCATTTTTACTGCTGTTGCTCTTTTGAAAAATCGATCAATGTTTGTCTCTTATTTGCGATATTTTCTCATTGAGAAACCCTCCTCGATTGCATTTATATTTTTTACAGTGCTAACTAAGCTGAAGAAAACTAAGTAAATATTATCGTCTCTTTTTTTAATTGCACCGCGGCAGGTGGGTGAACATCGGTGTTTTTATAATTTTATCTTTCTCTTTTTGCACATTTCTGTCGCATTCTTCTTCCTAACCTTATTTTCTTGTGTTTCAGTCCCTGTCCCTCTGTCTGCTAGTCCCTCTTCTTCTGTCTCCTAGTCCCCCTTCTTCTGTCTCCTAGTCCCTCTTCTTCTGTCTCCTAGTCCCTCTTCTTCTGTCTCCTAGTCCCTCTTCTTCTGTCTCCTAGTCCCTCTTCTTCTGTCTCCTAGTCCCTCTTCTTCTGTCTCCTAGTCCCTGTCCCCCTGTCTCCTAGTCCCTCTTCTTCTGTCTCCTAGTCCCTGTCCTCCTGTCTCCTAGACCCTCTTCTTCTGTCTCCTAGTCCCTCTACTCTGCCCTTTCAGACCCCCTCTCCCTCCGCTACAGATCCTTCACTACCACCCAACCATCACCTCATCCTCGAGCAGGCCACCACACCTGGTGCGTGTGATGGATTGCAGCTGCTGCAGCAAAATTGCTCGTTAACTTAATAACTCAAGTCCTCGAATTCGATGTTTATCGGAGGCTTGAATTTAGTTTCTTTTTTGCAAACAACACTGTTTTCATTGAGTATTGAGTTGTGTGCAATCGCGTTGGCTTCCTTACTTTATTTTTCATTCGGTTAACAAGAATTTTCTAACTAATGTTTCTGTCCAGCTGATATTAATAGAACTTTTATGTGACCTAATCTATTTGATCTTTCGCTACCAATATTTTGTTATGTATTGCATTGGAAGGATTCATAAAACATTCCAAACTTTCTTTTTCAAGTGTTCTGCTCCTCTTTAAACTTCTTAAACGGAAAGTATGTTCAATTGAAATGCATGTTGTGTTAGCAGAACTAAATTGTAGCCGGACTCTGTGTGATTGCTTGTTTTCAGAAGCAGCTCTGCTTAGCGTAGTATGGATACGATGTCCTTGCGAGCAAAGTGGCAAAGTCAGACGTTCATTTCGAAGTGATTATATTTATTTTACCTTCATACCTTGAAAATCATATTTTACATGGGCATACTGTGGTACTCAGAGTTTGAGCTATGTATAAACCATTCGTGAGGCAGATACCGATAAAAAGAAATTAAAAATTTAGGAGCAAAAGAGCCTACTGTGAGAGATATTCGTAGCATTGCGTACGTGAAAAACGTAAAGTTACGAGCATATTTTCTTTTACTTACTTACATTGCATTGGGAAAAGTGTTGCTGGAAGCACAGAAGTAAGCAACCTACCATTAACAAAACTGAGGAAGCTCCTGATTCCAAATCCCTAATGTTCCTTGGGACCCTATAATTCATAGGTGTACACTATGTGCAATATCTACTTGTGCATTTTTCGTGCTCAATTCTAGAAAGTAACTAAATAAATTTAACCCTCACATGCACGCATGTATGTAATCTCTTCACTTTGTACCGCGCACTAACACTTTACAATAATCCTTGCCACTAAATTGTACATGTTTTGAATTTGTTCGGTCTGGTAGTATCATTAATGAGACCCGGTGTAGTAAGCTCGTAATTATACGTAAAAATTCTGTTTGTACCATACATGATAAGCGGTGCATGTTAGGGTTAGGATTGGCCGGCGTTAAAGGGGGTATCTTAGTGAAAAGCTTAAATGCATAGTTCGACGAAACTAAGCGCAACATAGTTGATAAAATTTGATTAAGAACACATTTTATTCATGTACTTTTTCGTTTTTTCGAAATAATGGCGATTTCAGGGGTAAATAAGGTATTTTTTGCATTTTCGACCCAAATCAATCTCCTTTTACAGTTTTCATGGTAGAACAAAAGTAAATAGACTTTTGGAAAGTGAAAATCAATATCTACAAACGATCGTGCCTTTTTTTGCCCCCATGAGAATCACAACTCAAGAACCGAAAATCGAATTTTTTACCATATTTACTAAGATGTTCCCTTCAAGAACCGTGCACCTGTACCGTGCTCCTCATATGAGCCTCTATCAGTTCTATCAATCCAGTCTGACACCTCAAGCACTCAGCCATCGAGCAGACATGACACGGCTTGTTGATTGCCTATGCTTCTCATTAACCATAAATTTCTCAAGGGAACTAAAAATTCAGGTAATTATCTTTATTTCTGTGAACCTTCTCGCGACCAATAACGACATCTTTCTGATTTACTGTGATAGAACTATCGTTTCTTTTCATAGCTTTCAAGTGTTTAATAAATTACAACGTTTTGTTAATGATTCACTCGCACATCGCGTGAAAATTCACGTAAACATGTGACATTTCATAAACAAATTAAAAATTTCCTGTTTTCTTCGTATTTTTCATTGACGTTTCAAATGTCACTGAAATAAATCATATTTTAAATAAACTTGTTTACTATTTTCTTCAGGTTCATTTATTTTTTCTAATAATTAGTCCCTCTCTCAAAGCTTCCAGTTATTCCGTCGGTGAAGCTCGGGATTTGTCTTCATGTATAGAACATTAATGTACGAATGTACGACAGAAGAAAACTCTTTTTTTTCGTAGTGAACGTTAATTGGCAGCCTCCGCTCGCTCCCGTAATATCTGATAAAAATATTGAGACTCAATCATAAATAGAAATAATGCACACATGCCTGATTTCCCCAGAAATTACATATACTGTTTATGGTCGTATAAAGTCTTCTTCGATGCTAATTAATTGTTATTCTGATTGAGAGTAAAACCTTTTTAATTGGTGTCTTATCGATGCGTTGGGGAACTCATTATTTTAGTTATTTTATGGATCAAAACAGGCATTGATATCCTGAACAAATGTGATAAGGTAAGGAAAACGACGTATCGTGCGGTTGCAAGAAATGAGCTGTAATTTTATATGCTTTGTTATTTTTCTGGTGTTGATGAGGTGTTCTTCGATTGATAAATAATTATTATTTGTTCGAACCGCTCCACAAAAATATGAAGAGTTAGTTCATTAATGCAGCTGTGCTTGAAATATAGAGTATTTTTTGTAAAAGTGGATAAACAAAGTAAAAGTTGTGAGCCAAGTTCTATGCAATTAGTGGCATGTTAACATCTCATTTGTTAATACGGCGCTTGTGATCTGAAGTAGTCAAGTGTAGCCGATGTGAGAAAATGAGAGCTCACTTTTATTTAAAAAATAATCTTATTTTGTAGCTATACGTTTTTTTAAATGACTGTAGATTGCTAGTCGCACAGTAGGATACACTGCAGATAATTATTTTTCAGATTATATTGGTAAGTAACGTCTTTGTAGGATGTGGAGAATTCCTAAGTCCACCAGTTTCTAGTGCCTGTCCTCGTCAGTGGGCTTGTGGGAAGCAATGCTCCGTAATATTTCTAGCCACTCGCTGGGGAATCGGCAGGGCTTCATTCAATAATCTGTTGTGGGTTTTGGCCTAGTCTCTCCTCGTCACTTTTTTCCCTCGCTTACCAGGCTTCGGACGCAAGTGTTTCTTTATTTCCTTTCGCTTTTTGGTGTCTTCGAGATGTTGACGTTGTTTTACGCCCGCTGTAGCGAACTGTGCAATTCAAAATACTCGAATTTTACGTTCGAATGGTGCTATTTGAACTAAGTAGGTATTTTTCCAATAAGATGATTGTCTTAGATTAGGAGGTTCTCGTCAAATGTATATAGTGGAATAGTAATTGTATTTCTAATACACAAACATTAGTCGTATTCCCTCTGACTGTTAATGTGTCCAAAGTAAAATTCATGGGTATAACATTGATCAAATTTCTTCTTCTAGCAATTCATAGGAAAGCGCGTAGAAATTGCCAGAATTTTTATTTTAATGTTCATATAAACATAAATTGAAAGTGCTATGAAACGCACAAGGACAAGACGATGTATAGTTGGACACGTTTAGTTACTGTAGCATTATTTTATTATAAATTTCATACCGATATCAATACACATTTCTGTCGTCCAGAACTGTTCTGCTGATTGCTTATTGTTTGGAGGCAAATTGTTCATGAAAACTGTGAAGGTAAAATATTTGCGTGAATTTTTCTCAATGATTCCCTGACAAATATTGAGTTGAGCTTACGGCAGTAGAAAACTTGGAATATAAGCATTTAATTTTGAGCAGAATATTTAAAATTCACGTACAATGTTTTTATGTTTGATGCCGCACGTCAAATAACCAAGCGAATTTTGAACAGAGGATATTAGTTTACATATGATTAATATTAGGGTACTAATGTATGTTGAATATTAGTTTACACATGTTTTAGAACTTGACGCTATTTCCATTCATGTATTCAATTCAATCCAATAATACTTGCCGTAAACTGTTTAAAACTCAGCGACTACTCTTGAAATGATGGTAGGTGCAAGATTTAGAGGTTGTAATGCGCAGTTTTACATCATCTCATGCAGAAATTGGATCTGTGTGCGAATGTCGAATGTACGAAGTAGGATTAATCTTCAGCACGTGTGACGAGCTTCGAAATCGGTATCTTTCTGCCAATAAGATTCAACAAAAAGTAGGATTTCTTGATAATTTGTGAGAAAAGCATGAAAGTGAAACAAGGCATTAAATTAATGAGATAATAAGCCTTTAACGTCGGCGAACAGAGGTTGCATCTGTCTCTTTTTTCAGCCATATTTGAAGTTTTCGGTAAACCCAATTACGAAAGAGCTTTAAAAAGACTACGACTTAATAAGAGGCGATTATACCGAGGCCTGCGCCTGCAATATAATTACTGCTTTGAGGGGTGACTCCCCCTTCACAATCTCCCCTCTTCTCCCTCGGGCTGTTGCACCCCCACACACTGGCTCCATTTGCCTCTTCTTTGAACACTGTTTGAACAGCAAGGTGTTCATATGATTCCAATCATACAGTGATACAAAATTTTGTATACATTTCAGATTCAGATTGGTTTTCAAATCTGTACTTTATCTGCAATCTGTCATATATGCATTCTTAACTTCTCATGACCCGATTTATAACCTATAATAATAATTTATATTATTATTTATAATAATTATAATAATAATTATAATAATTATAATTTATAATAATTTATATTATATTTATTTATATTTATTTATATTTATTTATAATAATAATTTATATAACCTATAATCTCGAAACATGTTATGTTAACGTGCAAAACATTCTAACGTGTTTTTTCTTCTTGTATGAAAATGTCATATAAACTTCTGAAATTGAATTAATTTTTAGTCTACAGCCAGAAAAGATGGGAGCAATGAAGTCCCTTCATGTGTTTTTAACCCGCTGTAGGTGGAGTTTTACTTCAAAATAACGCACATAAGTATTTAGAGGATAGAAATATTTTAATAATGCAGGTATTAATTAGTGTCTTGCGGAATGGGATATAAATGTAACGAAAAATTATTTACTTGAAAATAATGGGAATGTTAACAATAATAAAGTCCTTATTCCACTTAATAGACTGCGCTTTAAAAGTCCTGAAAGGGAACTAATTGTTATTCTTGTAAATGATTTTGGGAACAAAAATATTCATTTATGGTTATTAGTGACATGTGCTTCGTAAGTCTGAAAAAACTCATTACGTACAGAACATATAACGGAAAGAGAAAATGCTACATATACGAATAAAGAAAACTACAAATTTGAACTAGAATAGAATAGAATAAGGCAATAGGAACGAACCGTTTGACCAATTCTTGGGTCGATACCAAAGTCCCATGCCGTGAACTATTCTAGTGAAGAGAACTAGAACTGTAAACGATACCGTAAGTTTGTGTATTTTGATACTCAATTATTGATGGTTTTCGTTTCGCTGGTGACTAAACTCCGACACAGTTATTTATAAACCCTGTTACCTGACGATTATGCACTACACAGAGTTCATCTCCTGCTTCCAACAATTGTTTCTCGTTGACTGTTGTTTGTAAAGTATGGATTCCCGTCACCCAATCTCTTTATATGTGGAAGTGTAATTCTCTAGTGATCTCAAACATACATTTTGAACCACCACCCTGCATTTTGATTGTTTTGAACGACCGTGTTTCATTACAAAGTTACTTGGTTTACGAAGGCTTGATACAGTAAAGCTGTTTCACACATTTGCTCAAAGAAATGCAATCACAGATATGCAAAGGCTGCTAAAATATTTCTGTAATTTTATTTGCATAAGAGACCAAGCATTTTTAGTGATATGAATCCATGAACAGTGTGAGGCTTGGCATTTTGATGCTATGCTTCCTATTAAATGTTCGTAATTAAACTTTTTAACTATAAGTATTTATGACTGTATCTTGTCTGAGCTAATTTCTCTAGAGCGTACAAGTTATCTCATCGAACTGCCAAGTTTATATCTGCTCTAAAATGAAAATATTTTATTCCCTCATAGAGTGAATGATGAACAAGCCTCTTGAACTCAATCACTGATGCACTGCATTAAAAATCCTGCCGTCAGTGAGCAATTTGTGTAACTGCTCAGATATTTAACTCACTTTATTATTTTGAAGATCTCAATTGGTGGTTTAAAAATGTACCTTTCTGTATTTTAAAATACCTAGCTTCAGTTTTGTCAGTTTTCTATTCTAGTTCCATCTAGCTCAATGACCGAAGTACTATCACTTCAAAGATAATTTCGAGTACATATCATTCTGAACGGTAGTTGAAAGTTTCTCCGTCACGCACATTGGCATGGGAAATGAGACTTATTTATATGTCTTGTAGTCTCTGTGTGCGACTCTCTGTCGGTAGAAAAAAAATATTCACGCTCATTATCCTCCTCTCGAATGTGTGCTTGCTCTACTTCAAGTTAATTGCTCCCATTTCATAATTTTTCATCCTCTTACATTCCGTGCACGGATTATTTCTCGCCTGTTAAAACAGTGATCCACCCTTTCGAATTGAAACACTAGTTTGCCGAGCTAAGTCTTTAGATCTTTTCAGGAACTTGTTATTTTTAAGAGCTGCATAGAGCAGCGCTTCTCGAGTGAGAGCGGTACGCTTCCCGTACAATGAAAAGCAAATAGCGTGAACGGTCTCAAGTCTCTCACAGCGCTGCTGTGCTTCCCCTAAGCTCTTTACGTTCCAGCTCTGGAATACACGCCATGGAAACCGTGCAAACCTGGCACAGCTTGCCAACGCTTGGGTTAACTTCGTTGTCAGAAAGACGGAAATACAAGTAGAATTGAGCTGCACATTTTGGTTTTGAGAACGGCGAAATATTGTGAATGAATGGGATCTAAAGCTCGTAATTTAATCTCCTTTCAGGGGCAACGCAGCGTGTCGTATTGTGTGTGTTGTGTATTGTCTCTGTTTATTACCATGATTAATTATTTTTCTCTTCAACTCTAATATTCTGTTCGACATTGCATAAAACCAACTGGTGTCTCCTGCCCTAATATTTTTTATTTGAAGTTAGTTACTTCGTATCAAATTTCCTATTTTAATGTATTAGGTTTCATATGGTAAGAGTGGAATTTATGTTAACTTGTTCTACACTTATTATTTTCTCGTCAAATAATATTTTTCAGACAATCCCATGGCATCTTTTTTCACCGCCATGATAAGAAAATTATGTCTTCATAGAAAAAATTTTCACACCACATTTTAAGTTACAAGTCATTTTACAATGAACCTCCAAAATTGTTGAACAACTGGTAATCTTCTGTAACTAAATTAGACGAATACAGTAAGGAGAACAGAATCTCGCAGCTGTTATTTCAGAGCTATGAGGGTGAGCTGCGCTGTGTAGAAGAGGTACTCATCATCAACAGCAGGACAAGTTTACTGAATTGCTTCGCTTAAGCTGTTAATTTTTCCAACATTCAACTTCATGTCTTATTGTTTTGAATCATCCCATACTAGATTATTCCCTGTTAATCTCACCAAGTACTGATTATTCGACGAGGGCATGGAGAGTTTATAAGTTTGCAGTTGAGTTCTTGAAGCTGATAAATCATTTCTGTGTTATTTTGTCAGTTGGTGAATTAATCTCTGTTCACGCGTGGAAGTGTCCAAAAAACTGAGAATATTACCATGATTATAGTCAAAAAGAAGCTGTTGAACATCCTCGTATTTGTTTACTCTGCACTTTGTGCGAATTTTCATATTAAAATCCAATATCTATCAATAAGAGAAAGTACAATTTGTACATGATCTATGGAGCTTAGGTGCAACAAAACAAGATGTAGAATCAAAATCAGAGAACATCAGAAAAAATAAGGTGGATTCTGAAAAGCCTCTTTTGTGGATTCCAAAATTAAACGAAGTATTTATTAAAAACTGATAACATGTGTGAACGAAAATGAGTTTCATGACAATTTGATATTTATGTGTTTGTAAATTGTATATATGGTAAGTCATAAATATCAGTCTATTGTGCTCTCTTCACTGCCCTCATACAAATACACCTCACGTCGTGGCACCGTATGTGTTGAATGTAGGCACAAACGTGCATAGTACGTTACGATGCCTTGATGCAGCGTTTGTGTCTTCACTGCTCCATAAACGATCGAAGTACGTCATTGCAGTGAGAGGATAATGTGGCAGACACATGACCCATTTACTGGTATTCTTAACGCACAAGTACATCATTTGCCAGTTATTACTCGACTATGTGCCAATTCTAAACTCGGGAATTTCAAAAAAGGGCTAAAAATGATTTCTGCACTTAGAGTTGTGCTGTATCGTAAAAACTACCCATGATCATGTTACTCACTTGAGCAAACTCATCTCCAACGTCCCTCCAGCCCCATTCCTGCTCTGGAGTTTGTCCTGCCTAATTGAAGCTGCTGTTCTTTAAAGTTTAGAAATCATAGTCGTTATTTTATCCTACGTGAACCTAAATTCATCCGCCCTTTGAGAGCGCACGACTAGTAAAAATCATGTTGGAGCTTTCAATTTTCTAGTATTTTATTTGAGGGGAAGTTTTACGAGGCATGTTAGTTCATGTTCCCTGTCAGTCAACATAGAATTGTTGAGATATTCAAAAGCGTCAATTTGCAAATTTTTGAGCTTGTGTCACAAGATCATCATGCTGCTTGAATTAACGAGACTCCTTGGCTATTGTTTATTTTCTTGGAAAAGTTCAGTTGGCGATACAAACTTCTTTTAACAAGTGAAAATTCATTTTAATGAAGAAAAAATTAATTTATCGAGTAAAGTTTCTTAGTGGAATGAAAATTCTATAGACGAGTGGAAATTCAATTAATGAGGAAAATTCAGTTAACAACCGAAAATTTTTGAACTGTTGAAACTTGTTGGACAATTAGAATTTCATTTGACCAGTTTTATTGTGTTGCCAAGTCTTATTGCTTCAAGTTTTTCCTCACTTTACTCGTACATATTCTTGTTCGTCTCATAGAGGTTATTATACGTTAGAAAATTATTGCAGCAGTGCATAAAATAACTGACTTGTTGGAATTTGTCAGTTCAAAATTGAAATCCTGGTTTATGCATTATATTTATTAATTTTATTCTAAAGATCAAAATATACATAATGCATTTTTCATATTAATAGCACACGACTGCTGTTTTATTAATATTCCATTCAGAAAATACATTTCATTTTAGCTATACATATTTCCCTCAAGTGCTCGTGTACATACGTACACTAAAATTAATAATTTCGTATACAAATTGTGCACTTAAATAAACATTTCTATGTACTGAGTGACACTAATGTAATTCATAAGTGTTAGTAACGTGTTAATATTAGCAATTCTGTCCGGTGAATTTAGTGACATAGTATAATTTAATGTTTTCCTGCGTGAGTGTAAGCGTATCAGAATATGGGAAGACAATCATTGGTGAAATGCACTTGAAACTCTGCTGGATTACTGCGGTGCTCGTCTCCAGTCAGCACTTTACATGCTTTGTGGTTCACAGTGGGACAAGTGATACAAATTCAGTCAACTAAATAAGTTAATTCAAACTTGTAAACTAATTCACAGACTTAAATGCCGTTGTTTCTAATATTGATGTTGAAACCATTTTCTCAATGGATAGGCTTCACTAGTAGCTCATAGCTCAGTGGCCCTCAGAACTACTAACTCAACTTGAACTTAAACTTGCTAACTAATCCAACACTTCATTATTATTCCCACATTTCATATTGATACTCTCCTGTAAACAAGATGAGCTTCAATTTTCAAAATTTACGCACGAAGTCTACGGTAAATTGAACAGTGTTTCACTGCTTCAGTTGTTGACTTGAAGGAGCGGCTCTCAATATCACGCCAATTAGTGCAACATTGTTTGCTTCACATTTTTCCTTGTAAAGATTCGTCGATGAAAAAACAAACTTATGAAGTCCAAGGAAATATCGTAAAAATACTTGGCGAACGCGTATTCTTTCGCGATTTTTAGAAAGTTAGAAATAAATTTATGAAAGTAAAGTGTTTCGTAGTTTCTAATATCAATAATAATTCTAGTCACGTGAATGAAAGATTAATTTTCTCTCGATAGCTCAGTAGGAATTTAGTTATCACTTATTATTTTAAATCTCCATTGTGTTCTGACGATGAAGCTTGTATTCGTCACAGCAAAAGCAAGGGGTGATGCAGTTCTAGGGTTAAAAAAATTTATGGATGTCATGCTTTGTCGAAATGGATTTACAAAGATGAATCAATTCTCATACAAACATTTTAAATGAACTAACCGTCGTGTTCACTCTCTGGAGGATTCATTTGAACACCTAGAATTTAGTTTGAATGAAAGCAAAGAGTGCTGCATCAGAAGCAACATTGTAGTTATTATACGTGATCGTTCCCTGGTAAGAATTTTCTTTTAACGTATCTTTATATTTTTATAGAGAGTGTAGAACTTATTCTCCCCCGTCTCGGGTGGTGGAATGGGATGATAATTGAACAGACAAGAGTAGTTTCTGCTCTCGTCAACTTATCTGACAGCTACACTTTTACAGAAGTCAACTGTTGGCTTAGTTGTCATGCCTTATATCCTCATTATTTCTCTATTTTGATTCTCTCTCGTGAGAGAAGCTGAGGTATTGACGTGTGGCTCAAGTGTCAATTCTTCAGTGTTTTACTGGTGCCATTTCTACTGATGTATGATCAAGTTTTCCTTTGAATATACAGGATGTCCATAAATTCTCTATACCATTTATCAAGTCTCTATTCAAAAATGGTATAGAGACTTGACAGACACCCTGTATGTTCAACTCTTTGTCAACTAAAGGTACCTCTCACGACAACTAGCCAAGTGACAGTAACTTCACTGCTTGTGAAAACGACAGTCAATAGCGGTACTGCGAGTCACCGTCAGTAGACAAAGGGTTAATTTAGCAGACACGTTGTTGCTAATCTAAACATATAAGTAATGTTAGCATTTTTGAAGCAATTTTACTCTTATACTTGTTTTTAAATATTTTTGGATTGCAATGTGCAGTGAGACACATGCATTAAATTTGCACAGTTTCATCAGGTACTTCACACGAGACAACAAACAGTAGCTCTCAGGTACTTAGCAATTGATCTAACTTTATGTCAAAAAGTACAAAAGTTACAGTAAGCTTTTTTTGATCAAGTAAGATGTGCAAAGTACTGAGGCTGTCTTGGAATGTAGATCAACTTCAAAATTACTTGCTCTTTTCCTCTCGATCCGAGAAGCGTTCGAAGTTTAAGGTCTCAAAAACGATACACTGCTTGGTTAACTTTCACTGGATAGAAACTACTGCATTCTGATCAGTTTCAATGAAAGGTTCTCTTCAAATTTCAAGCTGTTGCACTATTCAATAGCTTCTTGTTAAAAAATAATTTTATTCACAACACATTCTCCACGAAGACGCTTTTTTGAAGCCCCTTCCAACGGCCCAGAGTTTGGCCTGGAATGTTGCAGGTGCTGGACGGCCTCAAATTATAGCGCCCCTCTTCGTCCGGTGTCCTGCCGAGCATTCCATTTCTTTCCTCCAATTGAGACGAACATTTCTCTTGCGCTGGAATTGGGCGAAATCTGTAGCATCTGCATGAATGGTGGGCTATTGGGGTCTATCCGTCACGCTTGAGCCTCTCCCTCCTCCCTACTCCTCCTCCTTTCTCTCTGTTTCTTCGTCTACTCTTCGCTCCTTCTAATCATTTCATCTCTTATCAGAGTCATCCTTCTGCATCTCTTAAACCAGCACCTCTCTCTTCACACCCTCACCTCTACTCATGTTCAAAATTATCTTTTTCTCTTCACGTACACAATCACTCTCATATTTTTGTAAATTATTTCTCTTCATCCTTGAATACTGGAGCAGTTTCTATAATTTGTAATAATTTGAATACTTAATTTTTTAGCAATAGTTTCAAAATTTGCAGAGGAGGTTATGTGCATCTTAATGGACGAGCAGCTTTATGCATTATATCGTCAGCATAAAGATACACTGATTTTAATTGTTTGTTCACATCACCAACAGCATAACAAATGAATGTTGTAATGAATAACTTCTTAAGGGAACTGCGGAAGTATTCTTTAAGAGCTGCATAACCGATCAGATTTAACTGCTGCGTTGAGATCACGTGAACCAACGACAACATGCCTCGTCAGACAACAGACTGAAGCAGTCTGGAAAGTTTACTGTAAGTTGAACACTACAGTTCAAGTGAATGGAGCGTGAAAACGAAGGCTTGAAGAGGTACATTATGGCTGTCAAAGAAACTAAGTCTACTAGAATTCAGAACGCTAGTAAAATAATGATTGTAGAGTGAGAGGTAACTCGGGCTGGGTTGATTGCGTGATGTTAGAGTTCTGTATGAAGGAGGACATCTCTAAGAAATGGATCATCATAAGTGGCGCTCAGTCAAACTTATTTCAATGTCGCCAGTTTTTTTCAACATCATACTCTAAGGCCAACTGTTACGAACATCACATTTGTCTTAATCAAATACAAGAACTTTCGCCCATGTTTATCAGGGCTTGTTACTTGCTCATTTCAGTATAGGGCATTAATATTGTTACTTGGAACTCATTATTAAGTAATTCCAAAGCAACGTAGTCAGCTCTTTTAAAGCACATCGCTGGATTACTTCAGAGCGGCACACTCAGCCAAGTTACTTCCAGACACTCATGAACTTATTTCAGTACTGTATTTGACCAAATGATTTTGAGACACATCATTATTTTATGACAGCTTCCTCACTTTGGCCTATTTCAGACACATCTTTACAGCACGCCTTACCGTGGCATAGCATTCTAACCGTTCTAATTTTTAGACCTATTCTCTTCCATGTCCTAAATTGAATAATATAGTTTTTCAAAATTCATCTTCATTAAACATTTAAATATGATGTTCAGCATTAAACATGTTCATTTATAGTAAAATTTGAATAATTTTAATCGATCATTTGATTTATTCACTATATATTTCATTTATTTCGCACTGAATGTTAGGTATTAGGCACTGAACGTGTCGTAATGGGTACCGTTGTAGTGCTGAAGTATCCAAACCACGGACTCAAGTGACGGTCTCTGTATCCACTTACCATTTTTCCCTCGCAAATCTCTATCTTTCCCTCACTGTCAGTGCATCCATCTCCCCTCTGCGAACAGCACCTGCGGTCATACTAGAGACCCTCAACTTCTCTCAGGCTTGTCCGTACAATTATACTGGTTACAGTTCTCCTTAACAAAGCAAATATGTTTGGTTTTTGAAAACCAGACGCGTGTCATCGAGATTCAAAGTTAACGTAGAATCCTTGCTTTTGTTTTCAGACGTATGTAACCGTAAAAGTTTTGAAATAAGTTTATTTAGCGATTTTTTTAATCAGAAAAGTAAAACTTCAATTATATTATCTGACTGATAATTTTAAAGTTCGTTTTCGTACTCGTGCACCAACTGCAGCTCCATTTATCTTGCTTATAGCGATGGAAATGACCACATTTTACAACATGTGAAATTGATTCAATCAAATAATGCTTCTTCCCCAATTAGTTTCACTAAAATACGTATTTATTTTAGTAAAACTTTGAACTGAATGCTTCTGTATGGTTTACAATATATGGACTTCCATTCATCCATTGACAATTTCCATGCATCGTGCCAGAAATTTAGCATGAAAGCTACAGTTGTACTTAAAAGTTCATAAAAAAGACTCAATAAGATTGCACTCAAGTGTGATGGTTACCCTAAATTTAGTTTCATTGATTTTTTTAATATTCTACGCAATAATAATCATTCAAGCAATGCAAATGAGCCTAAGTATAGTAAATTCATAATCATAAAATGACCTGCCCATGAGTATCTGCTCCTTATAACTTGGTCGAGCTTTCCGGTGAACTTATTAACTTATGTTTGGTTGTGACCCAAGAGTGTTCAGGTCTTGAATTGTGTAGGTATTGTTGGAATCTTCTCTCGTTATATATGCATGGCTAAAACATACTAGACAAAGACTTAGTAAATCCGCTCAGATATTTCTTCTGATGTCTTTAACGCTCAAAGGTTTTGTCTCTAGTATTTCAGATACACCTGACTGATTTACTTCTACCAGTCTCGTTAGCTCTTAGTTATTCATCTCTGGTACATGCATCGGGTGATGTTTCCTAAAATTGTTGCGGATTCCAGCTACATTTAGTTTTAGCGTTTGAAGTTATCTGCAGATGGTTTTGCAATAGTTTAAACTTATCAGGTAGCATATTTTGTTATGATCTGTATATAGTGTCAGGCAGTGTAGTTCATAAAATACTTGAAACAAGTCTGTTAGCATGTGAATTCACTAAAACTAGTATGTATTCCCGATAAAAATAATGGGTTTTAATATCATGCATATGAAGGAAGAACATAAAGCAACATATTCTCAGACCTAATCAGAAAGTCTACAGATTTAACTCCAGCGGTTAAGAATCTATTATACCGAAAGTCTGAGGATTTAACTACCAAGATTTAAGGGAGACTCCCATTGTACATAGTAATAATATAGGGAAGATTATGCTCAAAAAATATACATAAATTTATTTATTTAAGGAGACACCCGGCGTTTAATTATATAGTGTTGATGATAAAAATGCAAACGAATTACAAAGAATTAAATCCTTTTACGGGAAATTTACTGCAACAAAAATCGATTGCTCGTGAAGAACGTTGTCGTTACGCTGCTTTGCAAAAATCAAAGATCGATAGAGCCGAAAACTTTCATTTGTGGTTTCCTTGATACGGAAATTCACTAGCAAGAAAGAGCCGAGTCAGCAGAATTACGAGGTAGTTCGCCAGCTACGATCGAGAAGAGCCAGCCAAAACTTGGTGAGATGTTCACAGATTTCAGGAAAACTCGTGAAGCTGGGAATGTAATTTCTCGAATCTGAGCAATGAGTGTGAAACTCAGGGATGAGAAACTCGAGATACAGTCGTGAAAAAAATTAGTTGACTTCGTAACTGAACATCCATCATAAGACTAAAGACTGAAGAAGGTAAATGAAGATAATTCATGTAATTGAAAACTGAAAAACATCTTATATTAACAAAAAAGAATTAAAATGATCAAACATACCGTAAATTGCACGTCAGAATCTTAAAAATGAATGAATGAGGCAGTAATGAGTATCGGGATACCGATTGTAAGTGTATTTTATAAGCTTACAGGTACCGCAAATAACATTGCTACGGTTTGAAATATGATACATAGAATCCATGCGTAAGACCAGTGACGATTTATTTTATGAAGCAAAAAGGTTTTTTTTCGGAATTGCAAAGTTCAGAGACAATATGAAAGATGTGCACGATGTTTCGATAAAACACTGACGATCCAAAAAAGGTACAATAATGGAAAAACTTCATTTTAAAAACTCTATAAATACATAAGCATATATTTGGTCGTTTGGGCATTTTTAATAGTGAAAGGAATATACCTAAATCAGAAATTTTAACGCCCCTAATTTTTTACATTAACAGGTTTTCTTGGTCATGCGTAGTTTCCATTCATTTTTCATCACTTTTGGAAATAAGACGCGATTAATCAATTGATTTAAGAAAGTTTTTGATTCTTGTATCCATCGAAAAGATAAAAATATCATACATTATTTAAATATGTACATTAAATACATCGTGAATTCAGACAAAAATATTTACCAACTGAATGTTTGAAAATCATTAATGAAAATAATTAGATGTACTTCACTTCAAGTATGAGTTAATAATTCTTGTATTCTATAATTCGTTATTGAACGATACAGGCATAGTGGCTCTTGCTGCTACAGATATTTTTGATCGCATACTATGTAAGAGAGAAGTAATGTTAGTTTGCACAGCATCATGAATGTTGTGCAGTACTATAACAAATAATGCTCAAGTAAAACGTGGTTGAGTGCAAAAAGGTGTGCATGTAGATGTTTGTATCATTTTTGCATTGTAAATACATTATAAGGAAATGAGTGACTTGAGTCCTTTCCAAAGAAATTTATCCTCGTAGACATCTCTGCTACTTCAATTGGCCTTCAATAAGCGACTTTACCTATCACTCTTGTGACGGCCTCAAAATTGAGTGTAAAAACTACAGTCATTTCATTTATGAAAAGGGTCAAACCTTAATTGCAGAGTTACAGCACTTTTTTTCAATGGTTATTCAGTTCGCAATGTTTCATTCTATATTTGGTCATGAAACTCGTACCCCGCTGCCGTGCTGCGGTTGTTTCACTAAAAACCCGCAGCGCGTACGTTTACTGATGACATCCAGTCTTCCAAAAACAAAGCCCAGACTATTTGTCTCGTAACTCCCGAGCAATAGCGGCAGAAGTGAGTAGAAGTTTCTCCATTTGTCTGTGTCGAAATAGACTCTCAGTTTAGGGACTAGGACACAGAATCGGGCCCTTGAGGAGCACTGTGCCGGTCGACAGTGATTGATCAGATTCATGGAAATCCTCCGCAGAGTGCAGATCTTGGACTAGTGGATTGTGTGTTCCATGCATGCAAAATTCACGTTGGATCTTAGATTGTTTTCATTTTCTGGGTAGGTTTTTCATAGAGTTAAACTACCCACGTAGGCAATGGGCTTTTGTAATTTTTTAGTGGCTCCCAGCAATGGTATCTTCAGAGTACGGGTGTTTAAGGGAGATTTGATTGCTGACTGTATAGTACGCGTCATTTAAATTTCATAGTACATGCCAAATGAACAGCGTCAGAAATGCAAGATTTCAATTCAAGACAGAGCGTCCCATGATTGGCTTTACCACTTCTGAAGGCATAGATTCCATTGAAGATCTGTAATACTCTTACCTTAGGAAGACGCTCGATGTGTACATAGGATTCTCAAGTTATTTTTTTTGCTTAGCTCCTCCAGTACAGTCCATTTTTTTTCAGTAGCAAAGAGTGCGCAGGATGTAGAATCTATTATAGCTTTTTTTTCTTGCTAATGTCTTGCAGTGTTTGGCCGTGTGGTTTGTTTATGGTTGTGGACATACTTCCGATGTTCTAAGCAAGATTTAGTTGTTAACAGTAGTTTTTGGTACCCTTTACTCATAAGATGCATTAATGCTTTTTGAAATGGCGGGACGATAGTCATGATGATAAGTGTGATTCTTTGAATCATATTGACAAGAATAATTACGAACATATTGATTGTGATAATTGATCTCTACACCCGTGGATGTGTTATTCGCGCGGGAAGCTCTGAACAGTCATTAATAAAATTTGTACTTGATATTTCTGGGGGATTATTATAGAGTTAAAAATTATGACCCGTGAGCAAAAAAAGAAAGAAGAAAGAAATAATTTTTTCTATCCAGGTGTACATGAAAATATATACAATGGTTTTCCAATTCTTAATGCTATTATCTTAAGACTCATGATCATGCTTCCATCGACTATTCCTGTCCATCTTGTGACGTGAGGTAGAGGCTCGTAGGGTCATTTACGATGATCTGGAGGTTTCAGGAAATAATTTAAATCAGTCAGTTTGTCAACCCACCTGGTCCCTGCGTAACTATCAGAGAAAATTTGAGGGCTGCAGAGCGATTCGAACCCTTGAAATTGGGAACCTGTTAGCACAAGCACAGATCACCAACTAATCGGCTACAGTGGAAGCGAAAGAATGGGTTATTTTTGTGGGGAAGAACCAAGCATGAGATACCTGTAAGCACTTTTACATAGAATAGAATAGAATAGAATGAGGCTATAGGAACGAGCCTTCTGGTCCATTCTTGGGTCGGATAATTACTTCGATAATTATTCGATTGCTTACCCAAGTCCCATGCCGTATTTCTAGCCGCGTCAACCATGTCGGCAGCGGGATTCGAACCCGGGTCTTTCCGCTCGCAAGCAGATTCGGTCACCAGTCGACCAAGCTGGTGACATAAGACTTAAAGTGAATTCTTTTCTTTCCGTACCCATCCAGCGTATTTTTTTATTAACTAAATTTCGTTTCCAGTGTTTGGACAGACTTAAACTTCGAATTCATTCATAATTTTTTTTCTTAATATCGAACGTGGCCATTTTACTTTTATTTCTCACCTAATTTTTAAAAGTTGGAGCATACTAAAGACAATACCACCAAAGCCGAATGGAAAATCCAAATTGTAACGTATATGTCAACTATTTCGCAATGGGATTTATTTTTCGATGGATTTTCACGTTTAAGGGATTTCGGTAGTCAGAAGAGGCATAAATTTTTAGCTGGCCGTTGTATAATGGCTCATTGTTCAGGTGTAATACAGGCGCGAATCAAACAGATTTTCGACCATTGGAAGTCCGATAAACATTCTGGAGCCGATACTCCGGGCTCAGCTGCTTCGACGTTTTTGGATTACCCTCACTCTGGTAAACGAGTTTTATCGACAAGCGACATACGTCTCCAGGCGCGAACGGCAAAGCGGACAAAACGTGCCAATTTTCTCATAAATCGACGTTGGTTTGAAATATCTGCTGGTGGTATTGTGAAGACTAAAGTTTTTATTAGCGGGGCCGCTTGTGCAGCTGTTCATTGAAGCAAGTATAATATTTACTAATGTAACGGAGCGGTGCATGTATTCCCTCCAGTATGCGGTCCGACCAACACAGTGTGTCGTTAAAAGGACCATAAAAAATAGCAAACCGATTAACTGGATTGCTCTCAAGAATAATTTTCTCTAGGAATATGCATATTTCAGATTAACATATTTCCATTAGTCCATCGACTTCCTTCTTTTCTTTTGCACTTATTTAACTTGTTTCGTATATACTTCAGTACTCTGCCCCAATAACTGCCCTGAACATTTCAGTAATGTATAATACCTTAAGAAATGTTAGTAAAAGATTATATTACTGGCCTAGTTTATCCCAAGTTTATTTCTAAACATTGTTCCATTTCAAAATTCTTCAACCATGTAATTGAATATATTTCACTAACAGACGTTGTTAAATCATTGGAGCCCTTCAGAGCCTAATCAGTATTTTTCTCGATAGCCTGCACTATGGTGGTCAGTCTGGAGTAAAATAAAACTGTGTAGATTATTCATTTCATTATGAAGGGAAAAAATCGTTAGTAATTACTGCATGAGTGTAAAATGATGATGAATGGAAATTTTCGTGGAAAAAGGGGAGTGGAGAAATGACGAAGGACAGGAGATGCTTAACTGCACTGGGTTGTGTGTGGTGGTTGTGAGAGAGAATGTAGAGGTACGGAAGAGACATGTGTTGTGAGAGAGAATGTAGAGGTACGGAAGAGACATGTGTTGTGAGAGAGAATGTAGAGGTACGGAAGAGACATGTGTTGTGAGAGAGAATGTAGAGGTACGGAAGAGACATGTGTTGTGAGAGAGAATGTGGAGGTAAGGAAGAGACATGTGTTGTGAGAAAGAATGTAGAGGTACGGAAGAGACATGTGTTGTGAGAGAGAATGTAGAGGTACGGAAGAGACATGTGTTGTGAGAGAGAATGTAAAGGTACGGAAGAGACATGTGTTGTGAGAGAATTGTTGTAACAGTACAAACGTCTGAAAGACGAAGCAGTCTTACATAATGGAGCGAGAAAAACACTCGGATAATTTACAGTTTGTAATGGAGTTAATACTGAATAACAATCGTTTATCCTTTGGTGCTTTTCACACTATGCGCAGCATCTGATGACAGTTACAGGTACATTTTAGAAAATGTATCTTGCTAATGAATCACTGATTTAGAAAAATGGAGATGCAACACAATGAATTTAGGAACAATAAAAATGAGATACATTCACATCACCAGCTTGGTCGACTGGTGAGCGAGTCTGCTTTCGAGCGGGAAGACCCGGGTTCGAATCCCGCTGCCGACATGGTTGACGCGGCTAGAAATACGGCATGGGACTTGGGTAAACAACCGAATAATTTTCGAAGTAATTATCCGACCCGAGAATGGGCCAGAAGGTTCGTTCCTATAGCCTCATTCTACTCTATTCTACAGGTGCACATGCTTAAAATAATGGAATTTTACAAGGTATGGGAATGGAATGAACTGAGATCCCAGATTTCTATTCGTGTTGAAGTGTAAAAATGTGATTGTGTTCTAAAATTCTCATAGTGAAATCTTATTGGACGAATAGACAATTTATTTTGTAATTGTCTCGATAAAATGTTCATGACTACTTATGCAATATTGGAGTAGGAGGTGTGGGTAAAACGGTCACTCGACGCACATTCGTGGTGGAATGCTCGCTCAAAATACATAAGTTTAAGTAACAAGGAGATGACGCCTTGCATCCTCACATTCAAGAGGTGCACCACCAAACTTCTAGCCAAGGGAAAATTGTATTCCGGCATGAACACCATGTCTATTATGAAAAACTGAATGATTCAAAAGTTATTCATCTACATTATTTACCCATAATAAAGATTCATAGCGTGAAAATCCAAACTAGGAACTTATTTATGAAACCCAGGGCTGCAATATCAGTTTTAATGTATAATTCCATATCAAAATTATAATAGCTTTAGATCAGCAAAAAAACAATTGGATATTAGTCTTGGGAAATGAAGAGCATTTTGATACGACTCGTTTTAATAGAACTGATCTTCCCTGAATAGCTAAAATGCACAACCGCAGGATACATTTATCTACGATCTGTCTGTAACAATTTATCTTGATGTTATGCGTTCTTACGGCGCTGAATCAGCTTATGCCTAATCTCTCAATATGTTGCGTCCCCTACATCTAAGCTCCCCTTCTTTCGCCTCAGTTTTTCCCATAATCCCCTCCCTCACTTTGCCAAGTTTGCTTCTGTCCAAATCAGTTGCCAGTGATAAGTTTCTCGGAGAGCAAGTTCCAATTTCCTAATAACCGATCAGCTTGGCTGACGCCGCCCATTGAAATTCAAATGAACCAATCACGATGTGCCGCGTTGACTACACGTTTTTACGTTAATAATGCTGATGCACGAGTTAAGCGCAGTCGACAGTAGTGAGTGTGGGACTTGTTCAAGCAAAGAACGTGGAACGATTTTTAATCGTAATGGCTCTAATTAAAGATTAGGAACTGTGTTTTAGCCTACATGTTCAAATTGGAGGATCAAATGATATACCTAGAAGAACACACGCGGACCAACACGTAGTCAACGTGTTAATAAGCCAACATGCACAACTAGTTAATATGTTACGTAGAGTTTCAAGCTTTAACAACGGTCTGTGTTAGACTTACCGTTATTTTTAAGTGAATTGAATACTAGGGGGCTTTATCTATATCACTGGACTGCTTTTATGTCCACTAAAAAGACAATGTCCGTTTTGATCTCTCTGTTCTAACTTAAAAAAAATAGTTTTTTCGCCGCTGTCTAGACCTCTTGACTTCCTTTTAAACAAAGGAGTCACTGGGTTCATGTCTCATTCTCAAAAGTTTTGCAGGGCATTCCAGGTCGGTTGACCCTTGAAAAATAGCCGCCTATTTTGCACCAATGGACGCCTTCTTGAAGCCTCGACGTCACTGCTAATTTTCCGACCCGATACTCGGACTGTTATTGTTTGCGAGGCACTCGTCTCGATTGTTTTGTGTGATATCGAGATCTCCGTTGCAAAAAAAATCACTCCGGGATTCCACTCGGTCGACGCAGTTCCCTCTACTGCGAGTTTCGTACAGTCAGAGTTATGTGCGTTTTTCTTTAATAATGTTCACTTGTTTAGCTTCACAAGGTATCATCAACAAAATTATCAAATGTACATAGAAGCAGAATTCAAATAGTTTTCGAAAACGATTTGGATTTAGTATTGGTTATTTTTTATTGTTTTTGATTTCAGACGTATTGGATGTAGAATTGGCCTTTTCAACCATACTAAATTTTTATCGATAATTAATAAGTTTTGAGTGAATTCTGCAGATACTCAGATTGTCATGACAGTATTATCTTCGAGCAATTGTTTCTCGAGTACCACACAGATATTGTTCTACAGATTTTGAAGTCAAGCAAGACTACGTAGTATTTTGGAATTGTTGCAACGATCGTGGATTACGGTGGCCGATTGGAGATTATTGACATGAAGTTTAGAGGCTGGAGCTTCGAGGGTCTGAACTGTGGTATTGCAGTGCAGATTGTTTTGTAGTTTTCAAAGCTCTTCTCTCAACAACATTGCTCTAGCTTCAGAAAATGAGGACTGACATCACGTACTGTAGCATCTCTGTATCGATTATTACAGAACCAAGGATATTATTTCCTAGAATATTGTTGTGATCCTAAAACCAATGGCTGTGTGATCGGACGCTTTCCCACCGTAAGAAAGCAATGCTGGTTCAGAGGATCCGCTAAAGTGAGGATAACGCACATATAATGTTCCTTTGATTCTTGTATTTGGAATGAAGTTGTGCATGCAAAGCGTCAGTTGTCATGTGTACGTATTTACTGTACCTGCTGTGCATGGAGAGCTGTTTTTGACTAGGCGCTCTTACTTATATTGTCGGTGGACAATACTTAGGGTATGAACTATATTCTAGTATGCTAGTTTCGGCTTAGATTGATATATACTGATCTATGTATTTCACTGTCAATTTCAATTGAAGGGTGGACAGCACTAGTGGACTACTTGCATTTTTTCCCACGGGAAAAAATGCAAGTAGTCCACTAGTGCTGTCCACCCTTCAATTGCATATGACTATGCATCGTTCTCCTGATGACTGAAGAAAAACTTAATTCTTAAAAAGATTGTCATGAGTTGGCAATTTAAGATCAGAAAGATTAAAACCACTGTTTAAGATCGTGTTTTTTATTTATGATAATTAGTTTAGTTTGTAAAAGCATTATTGCTTTATTGTCATTGTGTCGTCAAGGTATATCCTGATTAAATGAAAAATTATGTTACAAACGATGGAAATGCCAGTCTTTTAACGGTGACATTGTTGACTGTTTTTAACGGAGACATCGTTGATTGTTTTCAGTAGTGACAGTGTTGACTGTTTTTAACGGAGACATCGTTGATTGTTTTCAGCAGTGACAGTGTTGACTGTTTTTAACAGAGACATCGTTGATTTTTTCAGCGGTGACAGTGTTGACTGTTTTTAACAGAGACATCGTTGATTGTTTTCAACAGTGACAGTGTTGACTGTTTTTAACGGAGACTTTGTTGATTGTTTTCAGCGGTGACAGTGTTGACTGTTTTTAACGGAGACTTTGTTGATTGTTTTCAGCGGTGACAGTGTTGACTGTTTTTAACGGAGACACAGTGTTGTTTGTTTTAGTTTACTTCTCTTAAATCATCCCTTTAGAAGCGATCGATCTGCTGACTAGTCCTGTTTATTGTGTTCTGAAGAGTTTACTATTACTGTGAAGGGAAACTGACGAGCAATTATAATGGAGAAAAACTTGTCATTTTGCTGTCTTAAAACTGATTTTTCCTCCTAAGAGGCTATTTAATTAAGTCGAATATATAGCAATGTTTCTATCTGTAAGTTAACAATATAACGATATATCGAACTGTGATTAAATTATTGTTGAATACTTCTGAACTTCTGGGCCATTAATTGAATAAAAAAGGACGATGAAATATCAAAGTATTTCGGTGGATCTTCTGAATCGTATCATTTCATAGTCTTTCATATGAAGTTTGTGAATAGTCTGTTGTTTCAGAATGTCACAAACAAACCCTCATGACACTGGATTTCAAATTTATATTCACATGACTAAATCCCACAAACCAAGTAACAGATAAAAATATTCTTTATCTCGCTCACGTGCAGAGCTAGCCGCATGCTCTGAACCAGCTTGCCACTACATGAACGCTGCTTATATCCTAAAAACCATTAATATTTAGAGTTTATTTAGATTCAATTCACCTAGCAACACTCAGGAAGGACTTGGACACATTTCCCCTCACTCATCCCTCGCGCTAATCTTCTTATTGGCCCACCCCTCGCTCGGCTTTGCGCTCGCCCTCGTCCTGTTCCCTCGACCTTAAAAATGAGGTGCTTCCCTCCCTTGTGTCTCTTTCCCTCCCTTGTGTCTCTTTCCCTCCCTTGTGCCACCAAGCTTCCCTTGTGTCTCTTTCCCTCCTTTGTGCCACCAAGCTTCCCTTGTACTTCTTTCCATCCCTTGTGCCACCAACTTCCCATGTGCCTCTTTCCCTCCCTTGTGCCACCAACTTCCCATGTGCCTCTTTCCCTCCCTTGGGCCACCAACTTTCCATGTGCCTCTTTCCCTCCCTCGCGCCTCTTACCCTCCCTCGCGCCTCTTACCCTCCCTTGCGCCTCATACCTTCCCTTGTACCTCTTTCCCTCCCTTCCACCTCATACCCTCCCTTGCGCCTCTTGCCTCCCCTTGTAGCCCCAACCTTCTCGTCACCGAAACTCCCCTGTGGTAGCAGCCCTCCTCTTGTGTCACATTTTCCCTTGTGTCATCTACCCTCCCCTTAAATTACTCTGTTCATTCACTCTTTTCTTGTATTATTCTATTATTTCCCTTTTACTCCTCTGTCATCTACGCTTTACTCATGTTGCTGGCTGTCGCCATTTTCCCCCGAATCCTTCCTTAGCTACTGACTTATTAACACGTTTCCTGCGATTGCCTAGCCGGTCCAAATCTTTACTTCGTACACACAGTCACTAAAAAGCTTTGAAAAATTACAGAACCTAACCTGAGTGACCCACCGGTGGGTCACTTCACAGGAAATGTGTTAATGCCTAAGCGATGATCACACATATCATCACCATGTTCAGGCCTCAGCAAGCCTTGCTGGTGCCAGTGTCAAGCTGTCGTAACACGTGTCCTCTGCTACGTCATCATGTCTTTTCCTACGTCATCATGTCCTCTCCTACGTCATCATGTCCTCTCCTACGTCATGGTGAACGGTCATCCCAGTATTTTTGAGTCCTAATAATGGCACAAAATTAGTTCATTACAAAAATCAAATGCATGGTATCAAATTGGTTGTGTACAAGTATTTGTTTTTTTTTGTGTCTCGGTTCATTCAGAATTTGCATGTTGTATGTCTCTTGTGTCCATAAGCTTTTGAGAGCACATTTTATTCCAAAGTGAAAAAAACTTGAATTTTGAAATATATTTTGAAATAAACCTAAATTACATAAAACTATTATAATCTCCTTATTATGTATATAAAAATATGTGCATTCCTAATTATGACACAGTCACTACGTTAAATATCACTGCTGAGATTGCTTTTGTTGGGGCTACGGCACTTAAACTACGAATATAATAATAATAATTACTAATTTGAAGCATGTCTTAACACGTTGACTCCGAAGTGGTACGTATGTGTACCACTGAGGTTAGGTTCTGTAATTTTTTCAGATCCTTCTAGTGACTATGCGTACAAAGTGAAGTTTTACACCAGTCAGGCAATCGGAGGCAACGTGTTAATGTTAGCAAACTAATGCATTAATCCTGAAGAGAAGTAAGAGAGATATTCAGACTCTACACTGACTTGGCTCTCATGATCTCCTAAGTCACGTTCCGTGTCCTAGGAACAGGATTGTCCACTGACTTTTCATTTTGTTAGTATGTAAATTATTATAATATATGATCATATAAACGATAATTAATCGTACAGAATTTAAACATGGTTTAATGTTACTTAAAAGAATGGTGGAGTTTGCAATCCCTTTTTGATTCGGTAGGTCTCTTTTTGAGACCTGAGAACAAAATTATAATGTAGTATTTTCGAATAAGTAAAACCAATGAAGCAAAGT
This sequence comes from Trinorchestia longiramus, assembly GCA_006783055.1. Lineage (NCBI taxonomy): Eukaryota > Metazoa > Arthropoda > Malacostraca > Amphipoda > Talitridae > Trinorchestia > Trinorchestia longiramus. The sequence goes on along the minus strand of VCRD01000342.1, from coordinate 65,796 downwards.
TTTGTTATATTTTTACTCAAATATAATTCTGGTAAGTGCTAGAAATACTTTGTAAAAATTTATACGAATTTGCTTGTATCGAGAGACGTGTTGAGAGAGAGGGAGAACGAAAGAGAAAGAGAGACACCGAAAACCCTTTAGTGTTTTTATTAGCGAGTAAAGCTGACGACAGTGTTGTTTAGGAAATATTTTCTTTAATACCAAGTCAATATTCCTCAGGAAGTCCCATCCAGTAACCCTCGCGTAGTGTATAGTCAGCGTTTTCGAAAAGCTCTGAAAAAGGAACCGAGGTACGCTGGAGGGCAGCGTCAGTGTCTCTCTTACGAGTGCAGTAAGTGAAGCACCAAAACAGTGCAATGCTCGTTAGCATATCTCCATCTCTGTACGTGCATGATGTGTTGGCTAGACCAGCTCTCTTTCATGCTTTTGAAGTAAATTTTACGTCTCAGGTGCAAAACGAACATGTCCTCTTAATCGTAATGATAGAAAAAGCACGGGTGCTAACACGGTAATGGCATAACTCTATAAACGTAATTCAATCTAGGGTTGTTTCATTTTTAAATCTGGTTATTGTTGCATAATTGTTCATGAATAATAATTCAAATGTATGGATAGACTGTTATGATTTGCCTAAAATTTAATATTTATTTGGAGCTCGAACAATGTTAAACGTTTGAAAAAACACCATCGTTCCGGCTTCTTCATTTTTTGATCTCGCTGACTGGACATTTTTAGAAATCTTACTGATAGAAAAATGTCTCCAAAAAATTCATGGTAGAATTCGTTTCCGCTGTGTCGCCTTAGGAACGCGGCGAGAAAGCAATAAGCTGCATTCTTTGAACTTAATCCGAAACTGGCTGGAATTACAATGAATAAATACTTGCGTGGTAACCTACTCGGAATACGAATATTAATCCTAGCGTTCACCCCTTGCGTGGAGGCTGTGTTGGAGGTTGTGTTGGAGGTTGTGTTGCAGCTTGTGTTGGAGCTTGTATTGGAGCTTGTGTTGGGGTTGTGTGGGGGTTGTGTTGGAGCTTGTGTTGGGGTTGTGTGGGGGTTGTGTGGGGGTTGTATTGGAGCTTGTGTTGGAGCTTGGGTTGGGGTTGTGTTGCAGCTTGTGTTGAAACTTGTGTTAGGGTTGTGTGGGGGTTGTGTTGCAGCTTGTGTTGGGGTTGTGTGGAGGTTGTGTTGGAGCTTGTGTTGGGGTTGTGTGGAGGTTGTGTTGGAGCTTGTGTGGAGGTTGTGTTGGACCAATATTTTGACGACTGCAACGATGAATCTCAATTTCCTTTTTCAGCAGATTATTCAAACCTTGAAGATCCAGATTTCTCTCGGATTGTTGTGCAGTTTAACTTCAATCTTCATGGAAAATTTTCTACAGTTGAGAGGGCGTGGAAATGACCAAACATCGTCACTGTATTATGATTGTATGTGTTGAAATTTTGTGCTTGAAAAAACATTTTGAGAATGTGCTCCTCGTTAGCTTTGTCTGCAAAAAGGAAACATAAATGGATCTAAGTGAAATAACCCGATAAATTTTACTCCGATCCAAGGGAAACCCAGAGTTTACAAAACAGGTTTTGCTGAAAAATAATCTTGCTACCATACGTCACCGACAAAACTGTGGAAAACCAGTCAAGCTCGTTTGATATTTCCATATAAATTTAGTACGAAGTTTTAATTGCGTTGTGTTAGCTGGATTTTGCTACAGCCTCTGACATAAGTTTGCAGCTCTTCCTAATATTTTGCATCTGCTCATTATCTTTTCCGGACTCAAAAAGTAACAGATTTATTTTCATGTTGAAAACATGATGTGTGAAGGCTTAATCCGCTCACTAGATCCTATTTGAATAAGATTATTTCATAGCCTATTTAATCCCTGCTTTTTTGTGTGCTTAGTACGTCGTCCCATAACAGTATTCGAATAAAAGATATAATCGAACAATAATTACTTGTTTTGATTAATAAATCATGAGAAAAATTGCGAAGATGCCCTCAACTGTAAATATTTTAGTTTAGTACAAATTTATTTTTAATTCTTACTATTGTATAAAAGAATAAGACTTTTTCTTATACTTTTGAAGTGGGGATTGAATAATAATGAATTCATTGGATTTTATACAGCTATACGCGTTTTTAGAAGTAGCGTAAGAGAGTTTTTATATAGAATAATTTTTATGCATGTAAATCAGCTATTAATTAAAGGCTCGCAATTAAAGGACTGCAATTATTGAATGAATTAAAGGACTGCAATTATTCATCTGTACTCTGACCTACATGTTCTAGCGAACTAATGAGAAAACCACAAACAGAAAGACTGTTTTTGTCGTCTCAGAATTCGTTGTCATCAGGGAATGCAGAAAGTTCTTCAACAGAGAGGCTGGTGTTGGCGTGATTAATGTTCTCGTAGTTTTACCTTGTACTTTATAACTGAAGCGCAACCTAATTTTTCCTAGCCCTTTTGTACCCCAATTGTTCTTCCAGCTTGCATAAAACATCATCATTGTTTTGGACCTGACAGTTACTTAATCATACCAACCATGACGGGGGCTGCAATCGTTCTCATTTATCAGCCCCGTATTACACCATCAGTCTTTGTTATTTATCACAAACGGCCTTAGCACGTCGCAGAGGTCCCGTCAATATCCACACACTATAATTCATCGACTGAACACATGTGCTCCACGTCTGACACAGAGATCAATATTTTCCCATATAGCATCGTGACACAGCAACTCTACAGCGTCGGTTCAGACACCTCATTCTCGGAGTAATAAATGACGCTGCAGTTAAATTCTGTTCATTTTTCCGCGTACTGCGTGGAAAGCGGAAGCTTTTAGGGGATACAACGCGCACGCTTGTTCAGAAGTTCGTTGCCAGAAAAGTGTTTAATATTTCATAGCCTCTTACGAATAAATGGACGTTTTTGAATTTTGTATCATGGATTAACAATTCATTGAATGTTTCGGTATTCGGAGTTGATGATGAAGTGCAGTTCTGGCATATGGAAATTATTTTATTCAGTATTTTCAAACGATGCTAAGATTTGGAACAATGAATCGGATGCATCTCTAATGACTTCTAGTACAATATCTAAATGTAACAATGTCGTACAGTACTTGTATGCAGTCTCTGTATTGGTTGGATTTCAAGTTTATTTCTGCAGTAATCTTTATACGTATAGTTTAACGTCATGTCATTTACTTAATGCACATACGTTGTAAACGATCACGGTAACATCCACATTCCACTTCATAAACCTATTTTCCAATCGTTGTTCAGTAATGTACAAACTTGCTTCGTATTCGACGTGCGGGTTATTCATCCAGTGTAAGGTGTAAATAATTGACCTATATTAGGTTTACATTCATGCTAACTATTTTGTCTTTGTAGCACATTTTATGGCATTCAGTAAAGCTTTGCTTGAACTGCTTTCAAAATTTTGCGATTTTCTTTGTTGAAATCAAAACATCAAAGGTGCAAAGGAACATTCCTTCACTGTGCTGTTACTGCACCACCTGCATTTAACAATCAAGCTTTTACTTAACTCTTCATAATATGTTAAACGAATTCTAGCTCTTTTACTGCTAATTATAGAGTGCGCATTCATGTTTTTGTCAAGACTTGGGGGATATAGACGCAGTATGCTGACTCACATGAATACAGTTTGGTCTCGCAGTATGACCAGCTGAACAATTTCTTCTTGACAACCAAAAAATAGATATGAACGTCTCCTGATTTTGAGTGTATTGATAGATGTATGTATAGCGCAAACAAAACTGAAGAAGCTCTATTTCCCAAGTACTCCATTCTCATGAAATGGTTACCCACCAGCACAGGGACGTAGAATACAGGCAAAGAATTACCCTATAAACTATTTTTTATGTGCATTGTCAGTGTTCTTAAAAATATGTATCGTTATGGGACTCGCCAACATAAATTAATTGAAGGAGAAAATTAGACTGCCTGGTCACTAAAACAAAATAGGCTTGCAGCGTGATCTGTAATTTATTTCAAAAAGGATTTAGTTCCTATGACCTTGTATGCTGCATTTGTACAGCAAAAAAAAATATGCCGCACCTTAAGCTTTCGTTTAGTAATCTACTCCTAATATCTCTGATAGGGAAATGACTTCAGAGGAGTAATGGGTGGGTGATGCGAAACTAATTTGGTTATGGGAATTCTATTGAAGTTGCTATTCTTTTCTACTTTCTATAAAGTCATCGGGATTAAAAGATCATTTTTACACTGTATTTTTTCGCTTTTGTTTTCTCGCTGTGCTTCGGATCGTCTTTGGTAATCTTTTATTAACGGCACTCATGTAAACTTTAAAAGGAAAGAAAAACTAGGTGAGTTTTCTGTTGCGCATATCTTTACGTTAGACGAATAACGAACTTCGTTATCGGAGATCCTTGCAATTTCTAACGTGCGCTGCATAGGATCTGGGGGACTTGGTGCTTCTCTTTGGATTCCTCTGTTTCTTTTGCATAGAAGTGGTGTTGTCTGACCATAAGGAGGTAAAAATTACAGGGAAATTAGTTCTAGAAATAGGTTAATACACAAGGGCGCACAAAAATCTTCATAGAATCAATAGGAACTGATCATTGATGGAAGCTGTCGAACATGCGGGAGCCAAACTCCGAATATGAAGACACTCCTTTCGTGAACGGGTCGAGGTATAAAGTGCTACTCTAATTCAGTAGGCCTACATCTGTACAATTCCATCTCTAACTGGTGGATGACAGCTGCTACTCGAGTAAGTACCTCGACATGAAATTAAGCAAGGGGAGAAGCAATTCCCTGCACAAACAGGGCTCAGGTTTGGCTCAGAGTTACGAAGCACTCAACACTTGTGACCATGACTTGAAGAAGACTATTCATGACAGTGCGATGAGGTCTCTGGATCAGGTAATGGCATAGCTTTTCGTGCTGTTTGAGTAACAACCTGAAGCAAAGAAGAATATTAGGTCAACAAGTGATCTTCAGTGTTGTAGAACAATGACAATGGATGTGAAGAAGATCATCAACCTGGTTTGGGAGTAATCTGAACCTCCTTTACCTATCAGGTTAATTCCAAGTCTGTGAGAAATGTGAGAAAACTCGAAGTGGAAATGCTCCTCAAACGATATTTCGGTGTCTAGTATCATAAACATTTGACACCAGATGTGTAGCTTCAAATATAGCTTTCATGATGCTTTCCTCATGTGGCAAATCCTGAGAATATACTCTACCTGAAATTGTGTGATTGCATTCTAGTTCCTTGATTTTGCATGCTTACACATGTACTGTACTTCGAGTGTTATTTGAAAGTTAATTGAGTTGCGTGCACTGAGGCCCAACATTAATAGCTGATTTCTTATATCTACTGAGACGAAGCATTTCTTAAATCAAACACATTTACTGCTACCCCATTTATCATGACAAAAAGCAAAATTTTGAAATACATAGCAAAAACCGATTTTAATTTTAAGCATTTGATTGGCTGTCTGCTTCTGCTAAGTTTAATTTTGAACATAGTTTCTACGTATTTCAAGATTACAATAAAATTTATTATTCTTTCTATAGATGAAGATGAGATCTCTGCTGGTCCATGTCATTGCACTTTAAAATGGATCGTCAGTGGATTGATGTTACCATAACGGCGTAGCCAGTTCAGTTCTACAATTGTATGGTAACATTAAGCGATTACATTGCTTTGAATTGCAATGTTTACTTTATGAAATCAATTAGTTCTTCTTTAGTGTCGACTTTACGAGTGGACTTACTCTTGACGTCTACATGATGAGTTTTAATTTGAAGGTTATTGGAAAAAGATAAGGGGTTTCACTCATCAATCATTTGAGTGCGTGTTGTTTTCTCATCTTAATTGGAAAGATGACACACCATCCTGTTTACTACCAAGCATCTCATTCAATACGGTGATCGATTTACTGGTTTGAATTCAGGCCTTCATTAATTAGAAACACACCTGCAGGTGTCTTCATTTAGTCGTTCACTCACTCTTCAGTTGGACTGATGACGCTCTTTTCAAGCGGGAGAACAAGGAAAGAGAGAAGGTAAATGTCCGTTTATTGTTAGAAAATAGAAACATTATTTGAAAAAGAGATAAAAACTATACTTTTCAACTTAGATTTTTACTTGAAATTCGTAGGTAATATTGAATATGGAATATATGACAGATTTTGATCTAGAATGCTCAGGGGAATGTACGGTAAATGAAAATTGTGGTGCAAAAAATAATTGCTTAAAACCATCGCATCGTAATGCTGAAATGAATCACAAAGTTTTGGAATGGAGGTGTAAGTAAACCCATATCACTCTCATGACATATATGCAGTTGTAGCATTGAAACCCATTGTTGAAGTTAATTATTATTCAAGTTAATCTTCGTTGAAGTTAATTATTGTTTGAGTTAATAATTTTTGAAGTTAATTATTGTTCAAGTCAATTCTTGTTGTATTTAATTATTCAAAGGAGAAATACGAGTAGCCAATACAACTCTCCAGGCACATTTAATGGTGTTTAAGATCGAGAAAATAACTTCATCGAGTTAATGTACATTGTTACTCGAAGTGAACCTTATATTAGTACACAATCGGCAAAACATACGATCGGTGTTTAATAAGAAAGAGATTGTCCTTTTCACTGATTGAACTCAATACGTCTGTTTTTTGTTGCTTCATCATTGTGTAGAATTTAATATTAATCTTTTATTTAGTAACGCATGAAGAGGATGAGGGGAGGACGATAGTAAACTCACTATTAAAAACCTGAAGAAGCGAAAAGCAGTTAACCCATGAACAAGGATAGACAATTTCATAAAGTTCCCATAAAGATACACAGCCCATGAAGTTTTTTTCATAAAAAGAACTTTATGGGCATTGTGGTGCCGTGCGCTACTCCATGTGTTGCACTGTGCCTGCATCCATTCAGATGCACGTTTTATTGCACTACACATTACGTAGTGAAGTTATTGATTTGCCTGTATTGAAACGTAAATTGAATTTAACTTAACACGTTTGTAAAACCTTGGTTTAATGAAATTGTGTATTGACGTACATACGCACTACACAGGTAGAAGGTTACACAGTCAAGTATGCGTAATGAAATCATTCACTAAGTAAAAATTATGTGAGTTCGGTATTGTATGCATATTGAAAGCAGCATTTGTTGGGAGTGAGAGAGTATTTTAATAAGCAGTTCATGTAGCAATGCGACGTGATGCATGCAACTCCACTCTCACTGAGTAATAGAAAATATAAGACAAACAATACTGAGGAGGCAATGGAGCAAGTGATAATGGAGGGTCCGAAAGCAAGCAAGGCTCGTGCTCGCCAGTCATCAGTCACGAAGTCGTCCCTCGTAAATGGTGGCTGGTCATGCAAGGTAGACTTTTAGAGCAGTCTTCTTGATATAGCAAAGCTGCACTCCAGCCGTTCCTTAGCTGCGCCTGCTGCAAACACCGCCAATAGACTTGGTCTCGCACTTGATGAAATGCATGTGCTGTGTTCCCCGTGGACGCTCGTAAATCGTGTTTTTAAAGCACTTACTTGTCGTCAGCAGCTTTATGATCTTGTGATACCCAATTATAGAATAACTGCTGTGTTAAAGTCGTGTTTACTAAGCGGGTTTCAAGTACACTGAATACTGCGATGTGCTGGGCTTTCTTTATTTAGGACTTTTGAAGGAATCCAATAAATTAAGCGTAAGAAAGTGATGATAGCATAACTGTTGCTGCAGGTTGCTGCTGGGCTGCCGACTAGTTTCAAATTTCACGAAAGTCCAGAATTGTAGCATTTTTTATTGAATTCGTGCATTAAATTTTAAAAAGTTCTGTACAAAAGTATTTAAATTTTACTGAACATTGACGTACGAGTTAGGCTTCACTAAAAATTGTGTATGGGAAATTTGAGTACAAATTCGGGCATAAATTTTCTCAAAATTTGGTGCAATGCACAAGAAATTTATCCATAGCTTCTGAATTTGATACGAAAAGTGCGCTTTAGGTTGATGAGAGTGTATGATGTTCTGAACAATTCCAAGAGAGTCAGAAATTTGTTCAAAGTGGTGACCGTTTGGGAGACGCAATGACTGTAAAACTGAAAACATATCAAATATGTACGCGTTACTGTGCTGGCACAGGGTCAAATGTGCTTCACATGAACACACAATAATTCAGAAGTGCTTGAGGAATTCAAGGAAATGAAACACGAACACGGCTTGAATGCCGTACTCTGAATGACGTTTAAATTTATGTTCACAATGACTACGCGTCTGCCCACGCAACACGGATTGTACGTCATGACTCACTACAAAATAAAGACCGTGTGCTGGATCACCGTCATCTGCCCGCATATTTAGCCTTCTGTGACTTGTTTCTTTTCCTCAATATTGATTTATTTAAAATGAAAAAGATTTCGCACGAGCCTACTGGCACGTTTACTTCAAGCAAGAAAAACAGTGCTTAGTTCTGGTATACATATATAGGCTTTAAAATAGTTGCCTTCTTACACTAACCCTTGATCACTTTTGATTGCGACTTGAATAATTTACACATTTAAACTGCAAATTTAACGTTCTATCAGGAGCAAATAAATTTTTGCGAGCGTAAAAAAAATGTCATTGAAAATGTGTGTATATATATATATATATATATATATATATATATATATATATATATATATATATATATATATATATATATATATATATAATATATGTAAGATAACTACCAGCTTAGAAAAGAGTGAAATTATAAGTGTACGTCTTACATTAGTTATAAAATTCACAAATGAGGTAATTTCCTGTATTTTATAAAATGTAGGTGATAAAATTTTGACCATAAATAGAATCTCGTCCATCCTACGTGAACAGTATTATCTTACGTTGTATTGTCCATTAAATTGTGCTCTTATATTAATAACAGGATCGCAACGCATGCTTGAATTATCAAAGCTGCCCTGTGGTCTTCAAACGCTGCAGGGATTGGCCTGATTAGTAAGAGGCGTACAGGCGTACGGCGTTCTCAGCAACTACAAAGTCAATGAATTGTGCACAGCCTATTGTGGTCCTTAACCTCTTTCAGGCTGCCGAACACTGACTGGGGCTGTGCAATTACTGCAAAATACTTATGCTCGGCTTACTCTTTATTGATATCAGTAATATTCTAAAATGTTTGCCATCGCGGAATATTTCTATTATGTGCTTACAATTAAGAAATTTTCTTCTAATGATATTTCTAAAGTTAATCGATTTTCCATTCTCTGCACATCTAGATAGAAATTGTAGTTTCACTTGCTGGTTTGCCAGAGACAGCTAAGGTGAGAACTAAGCATGCTTTTGTAAACTCTACCTTATTCAACATCATATAAACTAGGAGGAATATCATTATGGCCTTCACTGATTTCAAAGATATTTTTAACAATGTTTATTCCTACGTAGAAATTCCACACCTTCCTTGCATAGGGTTTGTTCACAGAGTGAGGCGGCCGCAATATGTGTTGATGAAACGTAGCTCATGCGATGCACTGGCACGGGATGCATGAACATGAAGTACACACGAGCACGCAGTA